>JAAGEH010000005.1:27705940-27757398 GCA_011751065.1 Lasiurus cinereus
GAGAGAGAGAGAGAGAGAGAGAGAGAGAGAGAGAGAATGATAGAGAGTGCTAATTGGCAAAATGTTAACCACTCACTGAAGTGGTGTTCACTGTACCCTTCTTTCAACTTTTGTAAGTTTGAAAATGTTCCAGGTGAGCCTGGCTGGTGTGGCTCAGTAGTTGAGCATTGACACATGAACCAGGAGGTCACAATTTGAATCCTGGCCAGGGCACATGCCTTGGTTCCAGGCTTGATCCTCAGTAGGGGCTGCCAGTCGATGATTCTCATCATTGATATTTCCACCTCTCTCTCCCTCTCCCTTCCTCTCTGAAAACAATAAAAATTAAAAAAGAAAATATTCAAGGTGAAATGTTTCAGAATAATTTCAAAGCAGTGTGTTAACTATCCTGGGGATGTAGGGCTTAGAGAAAGAGTGAACTCAATCTAGTCTTGGAGAAGGATGTGCAGAGATAATGTTTGATCTGAAGCACTTTATATGTGCTAACTCATTTAATCCTCAAGGGAAACCCTGTGAGGGAGTCACAAATATTACCCAGTTTTAGAGATGAGGAAACTGAGGCAAATAAAAGTTAGGTTTCTCAAGGTCACAGGGGACAGCTATGTTGCACAGTTTCAGGTGAGGCCATTTACAAAATTATGCAAGGGCCACCCATTCAGTAAGAAATGGATCTGAGAGTCAAACTCAGACCCTTTGGTAGAACCCATGTCCTTAACCTTTTCAGGAATGTTCACATAGCTAGGACACAGGATATGCAGCAGTTATGGAGAGGAATAAAATGAGTCATTGGTAGCTAGATCACAAAGAATCTTCATACCAAGCTGAATTGTTTTGCTTTGAGCTGACGGATAACCATTGAAAGATTTTAAGCAGACATGGAACAGATTTGGGTGTTAAGGAGATTACTCTTGTGAACAGGATGTGTCATGAAGGAGAGAGAGTAGAATCTAGTAGACCAATTGGGAGACAGTTACAGAAATTCAGACAGGAAACAATGAAAACCTAAACCATAGTAATGGAAGTGTGACAGGAGGGATATTAATAATAAAGAATGGTAGCACTTAAGGATCCATTTGGCTATACAGAATGAAGAAAAAAGTATCACTGATGTTTTCCATATTTTTGATGGGGCTAATTGGGTAAGATACTTGAGAAAGGTATTTGAAGGTAGAACATTTTGAACATTTTTATTGCACATATGATTCTTCCTAGGAGTAGCCTAGAAGTAGAGGGTGTGTCTTACTCCATTCAATACTCCAGTGCCTAGCATGGCCATTGGAATTAGATGAGCCCTATTGCTGGGAGCAACCATCATCAGGCTTATGTCATCAATTCTCAGAATTTGGATCCTAAAAATTAGAAATGACACAATAACATGATTTTAATGGATCAGCTAACTTAATGAACTCTTTTAGTCATAGGCTTTGAATAGAACTAAATTTATGTTAAAAAACATTCAGTAGAGGCACATGAGAGCTATCCATATGGTAAGGAAATTGTTTCTTCTGAATACTGCTAAATTGGGATTAGAAGGGCGCCACTGAGCTTTATAGTATACATCCCTGAGAGGTCTGTTTCCACACCGAAAAGAAGTCAAACTCCAGAATGAGTTCTGCAATGGGTGTGGTTTACTGAACCAGGAAGATGAGTACTGAAGATAGAAAGCAAATCAAATGCTGACCTTGACCAGCCTTAAAGGAGATAAACTGAACAGAAGATCTTAGCTAAATTTCCTGCACCCTCTGAAATACTTCTCTCTGCAGAAAAAATAGGGACAAAAAGCTTGAGTGCAGGATATGCTACTTAAAAACAAAACAAAAACAAAAAAACAAAAAAACACCTTTGTTATTTAGCATGTACACTGATTGGTCTATTATTTAATTAAAGCAATTTGACATTCTAAGATGTTTTCTTTATGGGCATGCACACACACTGGTTTCTGATAGTCTGTAAAGTAGTATATAAGAATAAAAAATAATCTGGCACAACTTTGGGTAGATCACATACATACTTTTAATTGAATTCTCAGATTATTTTTAACTTCCAGAACAGATGGAGCCTGGATACCAAAATAATCCCACTCTTCAATAAGTATTTGAAAACGAGGGCTTGTGATCTCATCAATCATTTGATCGGCTTTTACAGATCATCTACTCTATGCCACATTGCCAAGCTGGGAATGAGAGCAATTTTTGTTAAAATAGAATTGTTGTGAGATAGCTTTTTAAAGGTTTCAGTGGACATAATGATGGTCATTGCTGAAGTATAGATAGGTACAGCCGCAGGATGTAACGATCAGGTGGAGAGGGAGGCGAAAGTACTAAGAAGAACAGCGTCATGAATAATCAGTTGGCTGGGGCTGAATAAGAGGTTACTGAGGCTATGTAAGAGTTTAATAAAGAAGAGCACCACCATCTATGAGTGATTTTGGGGGACGTTGTAAGAGGGAGCTGCCAAAAGAACGCCTCAGGTTGGCCATCCCTGCTACAAAACAAAGGCGACGCAGGTAGAGAGAGAAAGTGCAGAATAGGTGGGAAGAGGAGCTATGGTAATGGGTCCAAAATGATCTCATCTGAGCAACAGCTTCTAGAGGTCTGTAAGAAATATTGCAAGTAAGCAGAATTCTTAGAACAGGAGCCAGTCATTCAGCAAATGTGTCTTAGCACCGGTGTGCTTGGCAAGGAAAGTGGTTGCAATGCAGAGGAAGATTTGTAGGACTGGAAAGATGGAGCACGGCCCTGCTCTGGAGGGAAACCTGGTGGCTGAGCCTCCTCCAGGAGAACCTCTGGGACCAGGAGATGACCTGAGAACTGAAGGAATATCTCAGCTGGGGCTGTTTAATACCTTCACATCTCAGTCTTGCAAATGGAGTAACAAGTTGGGCAGCTCTCTAACTCCCTGCCTACATTACAGGCAAAATCTTTTTCTCTGAGGCTCACCATTCTCCTCCTCATTACACATGGCCTGAGGAGCCCCTGCACCCGGCAGTTCTGGCATCAGGCAGGTCTGGGAAATCCTGCCCTGCACGACGCTGGCAGGTGGCTTTTCAGGAGGGTGTGTTTGGCCCATTTTTTAACAGACACTCTTTCAGCACCCTGTGTGCCAGGACTGTTTGTTCTAAGCATTTTACATTAACTCATTCCACTAGTTTTCTAAAGAACTCTGTGAAGTAGGCAGTTTTATCATCCCCATTTTACATGTGCGGAAAGGGAGGCAGGGAGAGGTTACAGTGGGTGCTCTGTCTCAGAAATCCCACTGAAGGCAAGACAACCCACCCAGGCTTCCAAGGGAGGCAGCGGTGTGCAGGCAGGTGCTTCCCATCAACTGTCTATGGCAGGTCAACATCATCTCCAAAATCCACATCCTCCTGGATGTCTCTTCCCGTCCTTTTCTTTAAGAATGACCAATTTTCTCTTTCCTCCTCCCTTACTTCCTCTTAAAACAGGATTTTTGTTGGTGGTTATTGTTTGGAGCAGGGAGATCCTTGGAGCAGAAGACTGTCACCAAGGAGACTCCCCCAGGAACAGCATGTGGTGTGCCCTGTGTCAGGAGAGAACGAAGTGGGAGGGTTGGTCCTGCCTAAACTCACACTTTAGACTTGTTTCTCAGGGGAAGCTGATAGATGAGCGGAAGGAGCTGATGTGACATTGTTTCTTTTTCCCCTGAAAGCATTAAGTTAAGCTTATCTGGGCAAGGAGGATCTGTCCTTTCCCTCACACGCAGGACAGTTCACAGGACAAACCAATTGCCAGCAATCTGTGTCTCCTTGTCTGGGTTACTTGTTTGGTATAACTATGGAAATTGAGTGGGGTGTGGACTGTGTGCTGCAGCAGAACAGAACCCCCTACCCCCATCGAGGTCTCCCTACCTCCTTCCCATTCTCCCTGCAATAGTCTGGGGTTCTGTGAATCTCTCTGGAGAGAAGATGTGGCACTGGCACCAGCCACACCCTTACACAGATCTATTCAATAATTTTGAGAGCACAGTCTAGGACAAAGAAATGTAACATCACCTGGAATCCCCTCCCCGCTCCCAGGCCACGCCAGAGGGGGCATTCTGAGGAACAGTCAGAGGTCAGCTTCCTTTTCTAAGCCACACCCCCAAGGGCCTACCAGCTCATTACAAAGTCCCACCTGACCATGGTGCCCCCTATCCCAATCACTGAGGAGATACAGGAATGTTTACACTAAAGTACTTTTTCTCTAAGGTTGGATCAGATTCTTTAGCACAGCACCCTTCTTTCTCAGTAAGTCTACATACAAGGAAGACCTTTGGTATGAGATTTATCACACCCTATCCAGAGCAAGCTCCAGGAGGGCAGAGGGAGAGGAGAGTTTATGCACCTTCAGCAGTCCCTTAAATAGAAGCCAAGCACACAGAGGATCAAATTCAATTAGTGTGACCTACAATGCCTGGTGTTGCGCGAACCTGCTAACTTCTCCAGCTCCCTCTCACTTCCTCGTCAGTTAGGCTGCAATAATGCTGAATGCTTTGTGGTTACCAGGCATGCTGAACTGTTTCTGCTTTTGAGACTTTGCTCCTGCTCGCTCTCTTTCTGCCAACCTTCTCATTTTCTTCTTTTAGATATTTTCGTTAATTCAATTTTTAAAAATTTTACTCAAGTCTTACATGGATAGCGTTTAAAATAATCACAGAGCAAACTTTTATTTCTGATAGTGTTACACTTTGTATCCTAAAAAAACACGTGATGCTAAACAACTGAAAATACTATGTGAAAACGAACATTGTTTTCCTTTTTGCCATAAAGAAAATATTTTCATATGACTGCATAAAATTTAGAAACATTTAAATATCAAAGTATATCTTGAACAAAATAACAAAGGTGTAAAAGAGATTACAAAACAAGAAACAAATGTTGCAAAACGTTGCCTCCCCTACAGCAAGATCCAATTCCTAAAGTTAGTGCTAACCTCAAAAACTGTCATTGACTTTGGTTTCAGATACCGTGATTGTTGTTTAGGTAGTTTTGTGTGTATGTTTATTAGTTTAAAAATCAAGAAAATGTATTGAAGTAAATATCACATTATATTTACATATTTCTAATAATAGCTCCTAATATATGGAAATGGCCTTTATTGTTTTCAAAGTCTCCACCTGGTCATGTCAAATGTCAATAATGGTTCAATGGATAGTATACCTCTTTTTTCAATCAAAATACAACATTAATACTATCTCATCCTACCGAGCCCAATGAAATGGAATTATATCAATATTCTTATGAATATATTTTGAATACTATCTCTACCCTTATGAATATATGCTGCATTCTAAAAACACTATATTAGAAATAAAAATTCAATCGGATTTCAGTAAGCGCAAATGTAATCTAGAGAAACTGCGGGAAAATGTCCTGCTGAATCCAACCTGTGTATGAGTCCAGAATCCTAAGGCCTCACAGCATATCTCTCCTCTTTCCTAAGGACCAGACCACTCAGAGGTGCCTTGACCCTTTTGGCTTCTGCATAAGACTGAGTGTTAAACAGCAGGAGCAAAGGGGCCACTTGGGAAAAGCTGGCCCGGGGCAGAGCAGAGGTCCAAAGAGAAGCCAGGAGGAAATGGCTGGCCATGTACTTCGTCCACATGACCACACCTAGGACTCCACCCCAGTCAGACCCCCTACAGAGACAGTCCCCATAGGCAGGGCTCCTCCAGCAGAAAAATGACTGTTGGCTTCAGGGACCTTCGTTAGATTTAGGTGGTTACGCTTTCCCCATCCGTTTCATTTGTAAACTTTCAGGATGACCTTGCTGTCAGCACTTGTATCTTTCCAAACAAAATGTTTTCTGGGCCCTGCTCATGCCTGGGAGCCTATTCTAATCACACCCCCACAGGGGTGGCTCGGCTCTGGGCCCACTAACCAGAACCTATTCATCTGCAAGTTAAGTTCTCACTTTCCCACTGGCCCTGCGGTGAGACTGTGCAAATGTTACAAAGTTAAACAGTTCAGTTTGTTCAATGGCCCTGGACTACAGAGTGTTCTCCAACCTCTCCAAATCCTGGAGATTTATCTAAATTATCAGACTTGTAAGGACAAGATTGCTCATGAGAGCAAAGTGCTTTCTTTTTCAAAATGAGCTTTAGAATCAAGGATTCGCTACCCAAGGGCAAGTTTGTGCTTTGACTTTTGGCTACTGACTCAACCAAAGAATGAAGAGAAATATAAAACCATTTCAATGTCAGGAGCTCAGTAAACGTTTCCAGTTGGGCTTAACTCCGTGGTTAGATGAGCCCATAGAGACCATATGTCTCAGTGGGTATAGGAACGAGTTTCTTTTATTCAACCTGCATATGAGCTTTAGGTACATTGGCATGGCTTCTTCAAGGCCTGTTACATATTATGAGAAGCTTGGTTGGTCTTTGGGGACCTGGGGCGTAGGGAGAGCTGTTTGGGAACATCTATATGGTATCTGATGTTTGGGAATTGCCTCCTGTCACCTCTGCCTTTCCCTCAACACTGGAACACTGAACCCCAAAGTTTGGCCAATGACTTTGGGGGACTCCGTGGAAACCTGCAGTTGCTCAGCCCTCTCCTGGTACCACATGGCTTGCACACTTGGCAGAAGCCCACTGCTCCTTGATCTCTGAATCTAATTGGCCAATTATGACTTGTTAGCCTCTGTTCTTTCTCCTTCCCTCAGATCTTCGGGATTAAAATACCCCTCGAGCCAAATAAAAACGTGTAATTGAAACCACCTATTGAAAGGCTAATGGCTGCTGCAAGCTTTCTCTATCCCAGAGTGTCTCCACAGCTTTCCTCTCATCCTCCTTCTGTCTGTTCATTCACTGCTTCATTCATTCAGTGAACACCTACAGAGAGCATGTTAGGTATAAGACTCAGTGGCAGGTTCTATGGAAGACACCTCTCTTCTAGGCCTTCCTTTTATTCCTAGAATCTTCTTTACCACTACTTTATCCCCTTTGATTAATTCAAGGCTTCTGCTGAGAGTTATGCCTTTACACAAAGGCTGAGCACCCCTGGAGGATGGTGGAACTGTGGGAAATGTTCCCAGCTATGCTCAGTAGAAACATTCCATTAAATTTCTGTCTTTATCACCAGGACATTACAAGCTGTTCTCATCCTATGCAGTTCAGCCTGAGTGAATGGTGGCAGCAGTGTGGACCTTGGGGGCTGAACAATGCCACTCTTTCCTCACAGCTGTCTTCCCTATGGCAGTGGGGGTGTGATATTTCTGCTTTCCCACAAAGTAAAACCTGTCTCAGAGTCCTATTCATCCATTTCATCCCAGAGAGGGCAACAGTTTTGACAAGTGCTACAGATGGAAAATGTAAAAGCTGGTGTCTTTACTGTTACTTGAATTAGTTCATATAATGTTGTCTCTGAGTGTCATTTATTTATTTTTATAATTATTATCAATATACAAAAATTTGTGCAAGAGTAGGCCTTCCTTCCCCTGGCTGCTGGCACTGACTTTCCTCCAGCACTCGGGACCCAGGCTAGCTTTTCTCGGGCCACCCACAGGCACCTGGGACCCAGGCTTACTTCCACCCAGCCCCAGCTCTGTCAGAAAAGACGTCTGGAAGATGTCCGATCTAATTATTATATTACCGTTTTATTATTATAGATTATTATTTTTAAATCTTTATTGTTGAA
This sequence comes from Lasiurus cinereus, assembly GCA_011751065.1. NCBI lineage: Eukaryota > Metazoa > Chordata > Mammalia > Chiroptera > Vespertilionidae > Lasiurus > Lasiurus cinereus. Next base: position 27,713,574 of record JAAGEH010000005.1, read on the forward strand.
AGTATTACAGATGTTCCCCTCTTCCTCCCATTGGCTCCCTTCAGTCCACCCCTACACCCCCCACACCAGGCCTTCATCACTCTATTGTCTGTTTCCATGGGTTATACATAAATTCCCATGCCTCTGTTTCTCGTTTAAACTAAGGTGATAATATTAACTTAGAAATTCTCTATATTATGCTTCATGCCTAATATAATATCTGACATTTTATGGGAATTCAAAGGATATATTTATTGAATGAATACATTGGTCAGGATATGAAACAGAAGTTGGAGTTGAGATCTTGAGTTCCATTTTAATTTTGGTGAGTTAGAATTATTGGAGGGACAGCCAGCAGAACTGCACCAGTTGATATTTTGAAATGTGAGTCCACAGGTCAAGAGAGAGATCAGGGCATCCCCTCCTCCAGAAAGCCCACCAAGTATTCAAATAATGCTTCATATTGAAGGGAGGAAAGGAAGGAGGAAAAAGAAGGAGAAGACTTTAAGAAAGGTAGGGCGTGAGGGAGATTAAGGAGGTCTTGGCTACCAAGACCTTCTTTTAACAAATGAAATAATGTTCAATTTAAGCGGCATTGAGATGAATAGCAAACAGATGAGGATAGAATTATGGAGCTCAAGAAAAAAGACCAGGGTCAAAGACATAGGCTTGGGAGATGCAACATGTGGGTGGTGGTTGAAGGTATGGGAAGAGATGCAACTCCCTTGGATATTCAGAAAGAGGAGAAGCTGGGGAAGAATTGAGTCCTGGGAGACACCAATATTTTAAGGGGCAGGCAAAAGAATGCCCAGAAAATAAGAATGTACTTCCTTCCTTGAACCTAAGTATGGTTTCAAAATCCCTCCCTTGTGATCTGAATAATTAAGATTTCAGAATGCAGAACATTTCATCTTTCCTTTAAGGGGCAGCAAACTAGGTTAAGTAAATGTTATTGAGTCATATGCCAAACAGCTGTGTCTTTCTCCTGCCCTGTTTCTCACCACTATTTACAGGGAACTTTGGCTTTAGCCAAGTCTCTCTGCCCTTCCCAATTACATACTGTTTTCCACCCTCCTCCATTCCCACCCTTAAATCTTGTAGCCTCTATTTATGTTGCTCTTTACATCTGAACTGTCTTCACTCCTCTTTGTTTATCCATCAAAGCCCATTCTGAGATCCACCCCCTATATAAAGCCTTCCTCAGTCATCCCAGTTCACATGAACATCCCTGTTCTCTCATGTCTATAGATTTGTGGTTACTACACTTACATTATCTTGTTGGCTGGCTTAGCTGACCCACTAGCTAGAATGGTGCTCCTCCAGAAAAGGACATGGTCTCAAGTCTTAACTTTCCAAACTCATCAACTAGACTGTATGCATGCTCTCTTGTCTCTTTCCCAAGGAGTCTTCTTCCTCACTCCCTTTCTAGAGATTTCAGAGTGACCCAAGGATAGAGCTCTGGCCCTGGCATCATCTGGATAAGCAGTAAAGTTCCTGAACATGCAAAGGTCTCCTGTGGCTTTAAAGAGTTAAAACACCTTCTGGAAAGTCCAGTTTCCAGAGAGCTCCAATTATCTGGAGCTCTTCAAAGTCAAAGTTAGCAGAGATAATTCTCCCCTAACTCAAAAAATTAGTTAAAAGTCAGCTGAGTTCAAGACAAAGAAAGAATGTTGCCAAACAGAATGCTTTCTCTTTTAAATGGGTTAAGTTCATACTTAGGGACACAAACAGGACTCTTAATCCTGATAACGTTGGAATCTGACATACAGAGTCTGGGTATTGCGAATGAATATGACTGGGGAAGAGCAAGCTGGAGGAGCTCCAGGTAAGGCCATTCTATCTGCTCATGAAGGAGACTGATGGGTGGTGAGTTCTGTTGGCTAAAACTCTCCTCTGGGCCCCATTTTCACATTCACACTGTGTGCTGACCAAGAACAAGTATGTCCTTAACACCAAGACCCAGTTCCAGGCCTCAAACTTGGCCTGAACTTTAATAAGTTCATAGAATTCTGGATGTTTCCAGAGCTTGATAGAAACCCCATGTTTTCATTTCTTATGAACATTCCTTTCAGAATGATCTATTCGAGACAGACTCAGTCAGTGCCAGTTTTTCTTTACATAGAGCCTGCATTGCCATATGGAACGTGTGTTCATAGAGGTGACAATAAAATAGCCACCATTTAGTGGGCAATGTCACTATGCCAGACCAGGCATTTATGAACACCATCGGTGGCATGAAAGGTGGGTATCATTATCTCCATTGTGCAGAGTAACAAATAGTGGTTATGAATCTTGAAGCAACAGACTTGTTTTCAAATTCCAACTCCATCAATTTTTCATTAACTCCTAGGCACCTACTGTGTGCTAGCATTGATTCAGTAATGCCATATCAGTGAACAGCATAGGCAAGACTATTGCCATTACTGAGTTCATAGTTTATAGTGGAATGGGAAGGGAAGGAAGAGGATAGACAGATAAAACAGATGATAAACAAGACAATTTTAAATAGGACAGTTATAAATATAAACAAAATGATATGATTGAGTGGGTGGCCTGTAGCTAGATGCAACTTTAGATAGTGATGTGTCGCAGTCACAAACCACTTATTGGCTGGGAAAAGCTACTCTACTTTTCTGGGCTTCAGTGTTCTCATTCACATAGTGGCTACACTGACAGTGCCCACATCATTGTCACTGTGAGGATTAACTAAGCTGTGAAGTTGCTTGCACACAGAGGTATTGGTAAGTGCTGGCTCATTGCTATGATTAGGTTAAGGGACTTACTCCAAATCATTCCTACTCACAACTGTTTCCTTCAAATATACTTGTCCTTGATTATTTATTTTATCTTGTACATTTCCAAGTTATTAGTGTGGAGACTTGGTTGTTTGCAGTATTTTTGTATATTCTGCTTTATCCCCTCTCCCTCTGCTCTCTGGGTCAGCAGTGACAGAACAAAGACCCTGAAAAGTGTGAAAAGTGCTGCTGTTTCAAAGTGGAGTGAGAAGAAGGGGGTGAAAGAGAGAGAAGTAGAAAGAAAGGAAGAGGGGGAGGGCTTATTAAATGTAACTATTTCATCTTGACAAAAGTGGGAACATCTATTATTTAGTCAACACGGTCTAACAGATACGTCCTCCGAAGGCAGAGTCTGAAGATGAGGTCAGAGGCAGGGTAGCTTAGAGAAGGGCTTGGAAGAGTAGAAAAGAAACAGCCAGTCGGTGTGGACCAGAGGGGACGGAAGGAGGAGCTGAGAGGTTCTAGAAGGAAATGTCCTGTCCTCAGGAGTCACCAGAGCCCACTGACAGACCCATGTAGAAAAAAACAAAAAAAAACAAAAAAACACATATGATATAGATGATAGGCTTGTGGTGGTAGTGGCCGCAGCCTCCCAGGGCTGGCAGCAAGGGCTGCCTCCTTTTTTCTTCTGGCTTGGAAAAAGCACATAGGCTTTGGGGCCAGAAAGCTTGTAGTTTAAATCTAGCTCCACTGATTTCCACCATTTTGACTTTAAGAGGTTACTACACTCCTCTAAACCTCTGCTTGTCGTTTGTCAAATGGAATTACTAGTACCCACCTCCCAAAACTGGAGTAGAGATTATTCATTCAGGAGGCAAACATTTCCGGAGTAACCTATACTTTCTGAATCTCAGCTTCCACATATTGAGTTTTCACATATCCTAGCTTGCAGGGACAGACTGTTGTCATGATGTCATCATGAACAAGACCTCCTTTTACTTTAAAACGTCTGGCAGTCTAGATAATAAATTAATTATGAAACCACTCTACTCATCTGCCTCTGCTTCTCTTCTAGGATTGCTAAGCTGGTGAAATGCATTAATGCTGCCCTAAGACAGCTTATAAGGGAAATATGCAACAAATTAAAGTGGAAATTTGTGGCTCACATGACTAAAAATTATTTTTAATTGTGTTGAAAGGACTACGGAGTTCATATTTTGCATTAATATTAGCAGTAGCAGTAGATATAGCATTCTCAGTACTGTTATTATTTTGCCTCCTCATCCTCTTTAAAGCTAGCCTGAAAATTTGATTCCTTGTGATCATGGTAAAGTAAACAGAACATGGGTTTTGGAGCCAGAAGACTTCCTGGCTGACAATGAAGTTCCTTGGATATGAGTTCCATTGTCACACATATATCCCTGGGCTTTTGTGTGGATCCACGGAGATCCTCTATGTGGAAATGCTCTGTAAACACAAGAAGGGTGAGCAAGTAAAAAGGATTGAACAGCAGCTCAGAACAAAAGCTCCTTGTTTCCAAACACTGGAGACTGACCTCTGGTCTTAATCTTCTATAGGAACCAAAGAATAATAAACACAACTGGGGTTCAGAAGTGGTATCAATTGTGGAGTATGATAGGATGTGCCCAGAAAGTGAACCTGAAGGGATAAGAGAGAAGATCAAGATATGTGTTAGGACTACTAAAACAATATAGTTAACAATTGTGCTGATAAAGATTCCCTAATTTTGGGGTTGACTAGAATGGTAGTACAGAAGTGTACTTAAGGAACACAGACTTCAAATTGAAAAAGCTTGAATTTGAGCATTAAATGGGATCGTGAAATAAGATGCTGAGCACACTATGAGTGACTGATTAAAGGAGGCTATTACTGTGATTACTGTTAGCTTACCATGTGCCAGGCATCATGGTGGCTGACACCTCCAGCTTCTCTTGCCCCAAATGCAAAGTGCCTTGGGGACTGGCCCTCATCTTCTCCAGTCAACATTGCTCATCTGAACAAGTGAGGGTGTCAATTATCTGAGCAAAAATGGGTGGCAACAGATTGATTCAGTAGGACCTACAGTTGGATTATTTCCTAGACACAATGAATTTCCTTCACAAATTGCTCATATAGAAAACAAAAAACAAAAAAAACTTCTTACCAAGATGAAGCACTTTTCTTCGGAATTGCAGGATATTAGAGGCACAAGAATCTCTAAGTGAAAGGGTCAGAAGAAGGAAGTTGTTTTTGACATTTCCCCCTTTTGTTCACACTTCATGTCAGGGGAGCTCTGGACAAGTTCAGCAAAAACTAATTCCTGGCAGTAACTACACTCTGGAGCCCCTCCAATGGCTGCCCAACATTTCAGGTTATATCCAGGCAACATGACGAGTATCTGTGGCTAACCTGCAGCTGCCAATTGCCTTCCCAAAATGGGCCCATCTCATAAAGGAGTTGCACAAGGATCCTCTGTGGCTCTGTATGTTTGTGGTGGTGGTTACATGAATCTCTATATGTGAAGAAATCACATAAAGCAAGTGCGCGCGCGCACACACAAACACACACACACACACACACACACGTATATGTAAAAACTAGAAAAGTCAAATAAGTGTATAGATTGCGCCCAACTTAGTGGTTTTGATCTAGTACTAAAGTTCCATAAAATGCTGTCAATGGGGAAGTAGATTGAATGGTACATGGGAACTTTCTATACTATTTCACAACCTTCTGTGAGTTTTTAATTGTTTCAAAATTAAAAATTGTATTGGGTTGGACTCAAGGTAATTTACCTATGTGTCCCATTATTTACATTTAGGTAGGTGGTAGGAGGATTTACTTCACTAATACATATAAAAGCAACCAAAACAATGTTTGAAAAAGTAAAAACAAAGCACTTTAAGAATTTTTGCTACCATCGAATTCTCTTAACTCACCTTCTTTGATGCTCTTTTTTAACAGCCATCATAATCTTTTGGTTGGAGTCTTTGGAACCAGATACTAGTTCTGCTATGTCTGAGTAGTAGTACTTCTCAATATTTAATTGCATGAAAATCATTTAAGGGTGTTATTTAAAAATGTAGGTTTTGATGCAGTTGGGCAGGTGCTCAATAGGATTTCTAACCTTAGGAGATTTAGTTGATAAAAAATGAGCTTTCTTATGCAGGCTTCTACCATAAATGCTTCACAGCCCAGATAGAGAGGAAGTGTTCAGAGAACTCATTGAAAGATGGTGAATCCCCAAGTGAGTGGTGTAATCCTTGCCTTTCTAAACAGAAAAAGCAATGGCAGCAGGCTCCATTGCTTGCATGTCATCTCATTTATGCATTCCATCACTGTGTCCTTTGACCTCAATGCTATGCTAGACTTGGAGAAAACAAAGAAGAATCAGATAATCCACCTGCCCTCAAGAAGTTTCAGAAAAAGGTATATAGTTAGGGGTATATACATATACTAGCATGTCCTCTGTGCTAGGAGAAGAATGCAGAGTACACTTTGGGAGCCCAAAAATGAGGATTTCAATCAGACCAAGGATTAAGGAATAGTTCTTGCCCCTCACACTGAATCTTGAAAAAACAAGGTAAAATGAGAGGAGAGTGAGGGAAGGAGGCATCGTGTCAAGCAGGGGAAGCACTGTGAGCAATGGCACAGCCATTTGGGAGATGAGAATTGCTCAGAACAACCCAGAGGTTCGTGTGATCCAGGCCGTCCTGGGTATTGCTGGGTGACTAGAGATGATTAATAAGGGGTACTGGCTGAATTGGTTTGAGGAATTCTGCGTTAAATAAAATTGGACCCACTTTTTTGCTCCTGGGCATATCAGAGCCTTTGGTGTGTTCTCCCAAAAGTCTCCCAGAAGAGTTATCATATATAGTATTTTCCATCCTCCTGTGACCCTTTGTTTTAAAACATCTCATGGGGTATGAATTATCTTGAGCACATTTGAGAAACATTGGGATATTCAGACATTCTGACCAACATTGGTTGTTCACCAGACAACAAAAATATATTTTTCACGGAATCCTATATCTAATGTGTCTTGGCTAATTATTGAATCATGCAATATTAGACTAAATTAGCTTTTCCCAAGCCAGGGCGTATAAGTAGGACTCTGCATTCTGCCTGGCCTACCTGGTGGCATTAGTGTTCAGTCTCTTCTTTGTCCACCCACTCACTTTCCCAGATTTTTGCAAAATTAGAGACAAATATGGCACCTTACACTGTGAAGGAAAATGTTAAAGTAGACAATCTTTTGTGCAGTGATTACTCAAAAAGAGGACAATAAAAAAATCCAAAATTAATCAAACCTTGAAATACAACCAAGGCTGGGGAATTTGTGAAATTGTGTTTCATTTTCATAACGACAGTAGGACTGACGATTTTATTATATATAGTTTTTAAAATGCTGGAGTGGGCAGAAAACACCCTGGAGTTGATTCAAGTCCTGAAAGTATAATAACAAATCATGAGCTCAGTCCTCCACTCCTCATCCCTTCTTCCTGCCCTGCCCCACCCCCACAGTACTCATAAATTCTTTCAACCAAGAAAAATATTTCTCAAATGCCTTCGAGGAGAATTTACTACCTTGTTCTCCACCAGCCCTTTCTCGATTATCAGCTCACTAAGTATTTATGGTGGTTTTTCAAAGTATAAGCACTCTGCATTCAGTCCCCAGGGCCACTGAACTGCTGAAATGTTTGACAGTCAGGCTCATTCTTATTTCACTGGTACTGTCTATGAGCCATCTTTGCCTACATGGACTTCAGGCTTTATACTTCAGGGGTCTTTATTCTTTCAAAAAATGATAAATACTAGTGGATTCCAGCTAAAGAAATGATAGCATCTACCTAGAATACTAAAAAGAGAGATTCATTAAAATATAGAGAGTGCCTTCCATGTTTTGAGGTCTAATCCTAGGTGGCAGGTTTAAAGAATTATTAGGTTTGTGTTACAAAAGCAGGGATACAGACAAGATGGGTAACACAAGGAAGAACCACCCCATACTTCCTTAGCCTTACAATTAAAATAATTTTTGTCCTCTACTTTCTCATAAACGCAGCACTTGGCTGATATGCATGTGCCTGGCCATCTTGGAAGGTCTCGGGGTATAGGGAAGTAATGGGGCACCAGGATGTGCTCCTACAATTCAGGTCTAAACACCCTTCCATGGTGGGTTGGTGACAGTGACCAGTGGCTGAACACCCCTCCTCTGACACTGTCCATAGCAGTTCCATGCCTTTCATCCTCTTCACTTGGAAGCACCAAATATACACAATCTGAGTTCTCTTCGGGGCCACTAGCAGACCAGGCAAAGTAATCTTTTGGTACTCTAAAAGCTCTAGCCTTTCCCTTCACAATTTCATGATCAGTTTTATGGACATGGGGAGAGATTAGGACACACATATACTCCCTCTGAGCCTGTTCTTTTTATAGACTGTAGCACATCTGCTCATTGTAAGTCTGTAGAAACTGAAAACCTGAAATATGAATGGAAACAGATATGTTTTATTCCATGTGCTAAACAAAAAATAATAATAATGAGGCAAATATGTTCCTATAGTCTACTGGGGATGGAAAAAGTGACAGCCTCCATCTATATTATTACAATCATGAGGCAAAAAATGAGACTACAGAACAAAGATAATCTAATTTTAAATTCTTTTGAGATAAAAATTACAGTTCTTTTAGGAAGTGGCTCTTTTGAGAGCTGTAGGAAAGGATTCCAGAAATAAATATTATTGCTCCCTGAATGAATGTGAGTGTGGGTGCTCATCTGAGGTCCAGCCCTTTCCCAGGCCTGTCCCTCAGTTTTGGATGTGGCAGAGGTGGCACTAGGCACCAAGAGATCTGCAGCCAAGTTGTCAGGCTTGTTAGTTTCAAGCCAGGTAAAAGAAGTTGGGCAGATGCCCAGATAGGAGCTTTGTAGGATTAAAATTCCTCTTGTTGTCTGAGAAGGCAGGGAATTATGGCCTGGAAGTCAGAAGATGTGAAGGTGTGAAGTTTCCTCAGACCGTGGAAACTTAGCCTTTACCTCCAACACGTAGACTAAGCCTGTGAATTCATGATAGGGGAGAAGAACAAACTGAATGGTCTTCAAACCATGAGGTCACAGAAGGGAAGACAGCCTGGATTTTGATGGATGAAACGCTCAGGTCAGGATGTGACTCCAGGTCAGCAGAGCAAGACTGAAATGTAGCTGAGCTCCCAGGACATGGCTTCTATCACTGCCTTCTAAAGCCCACTGTGGTGTGTGATGCAGACAATGACTGGAATGGGGAAAAATGGGCAGCTGGGGCATCAATGCTCTGGCTACAGATGTGAACAATTATAGCAGGCAGGGGTGGTGATGGGTTTAGGTTACCCCATAGTAGGCATGGGCCATGGGGTGGGGGATTAAAGACTGAGTTTTGGATGCCAGAGCTTAACAGGCTTAAACCTCTTGTATGAGAATGCCATGGGGTAGGAAGGGTATCACTTGGGTGGAGTTGTCCATTCATTATTAACCATATGCTGTAATGAGCACTGCAAACAGACCACAGGCTCCAGAGTGTGCTTGCTGCCTCCTCCAACAAGGAGTATCCCTGGGAACACCCCACCAGACAGCAGAAGGACTGAGGGCTTGTGACAGCTAGAATACTCCCCTTCCAAAGTCCCTCAACTCATAAGCTGGAGGGAGCATCTGTGCCCTGAGACACAGGCCATAACTGAACTGATTAATTTACTAATCCTTTAAAATCAGCTGTAGCTCTCAGAGTGAGAAACCAAAAAACTAACAAATTGCCCTTAAAAAATGGAAGCATGAAGAGGAAAGAAAACCCCCTGAGAATCACCAATTTGCCCTCCGCTTAACTTTTTGCATCATCTTCCCCAAGGGTTTTAATGCCCTTTAGAATTCCACTTGTGATAAGCCCAGGGATGTCATTCCTGGGAACGCATCCAGAGAATTTAACAATCCTCCGCAGGCCTGAGGCAAAGCCTGCATCTGGGTAGTCTTGATGACAATGTGAGCCACCACCATGACACCCGCCCTGCTGATGACTGCAGTGCCAGGCTCTGCAGGATGTTCTGAATTATTGGGCACTTTCCCCAAAAAAGAGCTCAATTAAATAAGAAAAAACCTAATCCATAAAATGCAAAATGGATAAATACAAAATTGCTTCCACACTGGGAATTGCAGAGAGTTGAAGCTCCAGAGACAATTTCTTAGGGTATCCTGACATTATGGAGTTTATTAAAATCATAGATCATGGGTCTGGAGGGCTGCAGGGAATTTTAGCCATATTTCCACTATTCTCCATACCCGCTAAGTAAGATGGCCATGTTAATCTCTGGGTAAAAGGCAAGATGGTAGAAGAGACTGCACAGTCAGACACTGAGCTGACCTCCACCACCCCTGAGCTCTTCCCCACATGTCCTACCCACATGGCCCCAGGACTCAGAGAGAGTTTATTTGTCCTCAGTAAGGCTTCCTGTGCTTACCAAAACTCTCCATGTGTCAGAAAGCTGCATTGTCTTAGTTTCCTTCTTCCCTTCCCTCCACCTTTTTCCCCTTCTAGAAAAAAAAAAAGCAATTTTATTCTCTATGTAATTTCCCATTCTTCTCATTCTGCTAGCCTCTTATTACTTCTACATTGGTCTAGGATACAGATAACTGATTTGAAACCTGGATCAGCCTTTGACTATTTATTTCACTTTAAGCAAATACCCACTGATCCACTGATCCTTCATCAATGTGCCCCAGCATCTGGGAAAAACAGTCTTACCCTCATAATGGAGAGAAAGCTGCTCTGGGAATCACAAAGTCTGGGTTCTTCTTGTCTCAATTATAAACTAACAGACTGTATAGACTTGAGAAAATCTGTAAATTCCTTTGACCCTACTCTTGCCCCCTTTTAAGTGGAATAAATAATACCCATTTCACAGGTTGAAAATGATGATAGAAATGCTAGGATTCTATAAAACACTAAAGGCTTGCTGGTATTACCTTATTATTCCATTTTATTGTTGAGGTCCCTAATGCAGAAGTTGTCCCTGTGTTAAGCAATGTTCACCACATGGCCTTTTCCTCTACAGATTGCTCTCCTTTACAGAATGGCCTGGGGCATTATATTTCTCTTGCACAATCCTTCCCTCCTAGTCAAAGTTATTGGACAGGCACTCACCTGACTTAAACAGTGAATCATATTTTCTCTTCAGGGAATTTGGAGTTAGGATTCAGAGACCCTACTTAATTTCTGCTGCTCACTTGAACTGAGGACACAAATTTGAGAGATGAGGAATAGTTATATTTGTTCATACAGAAAGAAGCAAAAGAGAAAGAAGTCTGAGGGAGCCACTAGAATTATCTTCCTTTCTTGTCCAAGATACAGGCTGTAGAACTACAAATGCTGCAGCAGCAGGTGCATCAGTGGATCCTGCATTCAGAATTTTCTGGGTTCAGAAACCTCTTAATTGGAATCTCTCTTCTGTTCAAGTTGGCATTCATCAATTCTGATGACAACTAATATCTTATGCTACAATGGGTCAAAACTTAGCTGGTGCTCCCAGGTGAGGAAGAGCAAGCAACCCCTGATGATCAGACTTGCCTGATACTCACTGCTAGGCCCACTCACAGCTAGGCCTTGGGGTTCTCTTGTTGAACATAGTTTCACAGGATATCAACATCAGACAGGCCACTCTGTGACCAGGATGGATCGAGACTAAAGGCTATTCCACAGTCATGTTTGAACACAGACAAAATATGAGCATTGTCAACTTTAAAAATGATCACATCCTGGCTCAAATAAGCAATTGCTGACAATTCACCAATCACAGTCTTAGTTTTATATAGTCTCCCCTCCTTCTAGACAAGATAAGCCCATGTATTTCAAGCAGCCTTGAAAATAGTGACAAGTTCCCACCACAGATAGGCATTTTCACTGAGAAGGATTTGAATGGTACAAAGGGAGTCATTTCTATTCATTCTCTCCTCTCCTGCCTTTCTGTTTCTCCATAATAGCCTGTCAGCTTAATTGATTCTACTAAAAAGTCCATTCACATGCCTCAATACTACTTTGGGAAACAATAATAGAGCCCTGGTCCCCTGCTTCTCATCACAAGAAAATTGTATACTTTCTCATATTTAAGGAGACCCAATTATCAGGAAAAGAACAACATTTTTCTCACTGTTATACTTCCTTCTGTATTTTGATAAAAATAATTTATGTATAAAAATTCATAGTAAGTTCCTTTTCTGGATATCTAAAGACCAATATCTCCCTTGGCAAGTGAAAAAAAAATCAATATTAAAGAAAAAACTCAATGATTAATGTCTTTGCTTTTTCAAATTCAGAATTTTCTGGATTCAGAAACCTCTTAATTGGAGTCTCTCTTCTGTTCAAGTTGGCATGCATCAATTCTGATGACAACTAATACTTTCTGTTACAGATGAAAGCAAACCTTCTCTGATCTCTGCAGTGTAATAAGGGAACCCTTATTTTAGATATAGGAAGTGATATCATTCCTGAAAGGAAAAGTTACATTTTCAGGAGCAGATGGTATTCCTTGCTGGTCCCCCTTCTCTGTTAGACTCCCAAGGATGCAGCTTCCAGCTCCAAATTAAAAGCTGTGCTTTTTGTTTTACTATTTAGGGATTTTCAGTAAGATTTTGATATTTTAAAAGTGCTATCTTGTTGGAGCATTCCTAGTCCCTGAATCTTGGATTCTAATATCACTTTCTACTAACAGGGATGAGAGCTCATTAATAAAGAAAGATTGTTTCTAGAGCTGGAGAAGTGAAAGCACAAGGTGACCTGTAAGCCTGTGAAAACTTGTTGAAGCAGAGAGCCAGAAGTGCTCAAATATTAATGGATTCATGCCTAAAACACACAGAAATTGACTTGAAGAGGCCCATACTGCCCCAATCAAAATTTAAAAAATATCCATATATCCACAGTGATATTCAAGACAAAGAAAAAGAGAGGAAAAGGATAGTGAGATGGGGAGGAAAACCATCCTTTACAGAAGAATGTCATCTATTAAAAGTGAAATGAAAGATAGAATTAGAAAAATGCTATTTATAACATTATAAATATAACCAGGCAAAGACCATAGATACTAAAATCATGGGATAGAGAATTGTAGGGGAGCAGACTGTTTGGCTAGTAACAAAATATCAATTCACATTGTAATTACTAATTCTAAAAAGGAAAATAGGCCTTTCTGATGAATGTGATAGGCCTTTGTGATGAAATGGCTACTACCTTTACCAAGGGATCAAAGGTCACCGTGTACAGCAGATTGGCCTGACCGCATGTGCCTACTGACAGTCTGCAACATGAAATCTAAAGCAGCACGTAGGAAATGTTCCTTTCTAAATCTAATCAAACCTGCAGAAGGTGCTTCGATGATAAGAAATAGAGGAGGAATGAGAAAATGTTAAATGATGCATAGGAAATAATCAGGAAAACCCAGAGTGTGGGACATTCTACATTAAAACTGACCTGACTCTTCAAAAACTCAGTTATAAAAAATATTCTACATTAAAACAAACTAAAATCTCATAACAAACAAACACAACTTATGAACCTTAATTTCATCATACTTAAAAAATAAACAACTACAAAACATACTTTAGGTCAATTGGGAAAATATGCATATTGCTAGATATCAGAGAATAATTGTCAATTTCCTTAGGAATGAAAATGGCATTGCGATTTTGGGGGAAATGTCCAGATTCTTAGGAAATATATGCCCAAGTATTTAGGAGATAAGTATCATGCTCTTTGCAACTTACTTTTAAAATGGTTCATCCAGAGAGGAGAAATAGGGAATGCAACAACTCAGGCAAGTGTTAAGAATTGTGGAATCAAGTGGTTTTAGTATATTATCCTTTCAACGTTTCTATTGTCATCAGTCGAGTTCTCCAGAAAGCCAACTCTGATGTGGAGATTAGTGTGCATGAGATTTACTAGGGAATGTTCTCAGGATCCATGCTGTGAAGGGAAGGAATGGGAGCAGATGAAACAGAGGACGAAGCTGGACTGTGTTGCAAATACAAGGACTTAGCTGAGCTGATCCTAAGAGAGGTTTGGAGCAGGGGTGGCCTTTCTAGTTGGTTCCTGTTAGGTGAGCAGGCAGATCCCTTTTTCCCTCTGCCCCCTATCCTGGGTGCCCAGCAGTCAATGGATGTGGGCTTGGGAAGGAAGCATGTCTTTGGCCAAGCCAAGGTGACAACATCCAGAAGCTAGGAGAATAAACCCTTCAGTTCTGAATGGGGGATCTGAGTGACACTGCACAACACTGACAAATTAGACATTTTTCCTACTAAAAACTTGGGGTTGGGAACTCTGGCCAGGTAGCTTAATTGGTTAATGTTGTCCAGATATGCCAAGGTTGTCATTCAGTGCCCAGGCAAGGCATAAACAGGAAACAACTAATTAATGCATAAATAAGTGTAACAACAAATTGATGTTTTTCTCTCTAGATCTCTCTCTAAAAAACAAACAAAACAAAACAAAACACCATGGAGATGAGAATGTAAAAAGGTATTGCCTTAAAAACATTTGATAACTACTGGTCAACAGTAATTTCATATTTATTAAACACTTTAAGTATAGCAATTGACATACTCACTTTAGAGATGAGGAAATTGAGGTACATGGTAGAGCTGGAATTCAGATACAGGTTTTTAACCACTGCCCTGTACCAGCCCTCTGCATTCCTTCCCTCAGAGTTTCCCACTCTTCCTTTCTGTTCCAATTGTCTTATTGTCCAAGTTACTTAAGGAATGGCCAGCTCTATTTACAATAATTTCATATATTTGCCCACAAAAATCATTTTCTTCCCAATTCCACGCCTGCTCCCATCTCATTTCATAGAGAAGGAATACAACTGTAGTATTTTAGCCTCTGTGTATGGTTCATTTCAGAAAGCCTTTTTTTTTTTTAATAGACTGAGAAAGGAGTGGGTAATCAAAAGATGTGTTTTTAAACACCCAGTCACTGGCACATAATAGGAATTTTAGACATCATCAAATAAATGAAGCTTTAGTTGGATGCAATAGGGAAACTTGCATTTTAAAGGAGCTCTACAATAAAACTTTTTGCTTCTCTTTCTTGAACATCAATGTTCTTCCCTTATGGTTTCATAACAGTTTAGTGATGCATGTGTGTGTGTGTGTGTGTGTGTGTGTGTGTGTGTGTATGTGTGTGTTAAAGGGCTCCTATCTCCTATGTATTCTTAACTCATCCCTATACAAGCCTACCCAGTATTAGTCCTTCCAGAGGCCTTTTTTTATATTGAGAATTAATTATTTTAATTTCTTAACCTTTTTTATGCAGAGACTAGTGGCACTAAGAAATTCATAGTTGTTTAATGTTAATGCACAATTTTATTCCTGGCCTAATTTTTAAAATTTGATGTCCTTCTATGCTGTCACAAAAGGTAAGATTTCTTACTTTTCTTTTTTTTTTTTTACTGCCAAGTAGGATTATGCTAAGTGAAATAAGCAAGTCAGAGAAAGACAAGTATGACTTCACTTATACGGAATCTAAATGAACAAAATAAGCAAACAAACAAAATAGAAACAGATCCATAGCTACAGAGCACAAACTGACAGCTGTCAGAGGGGAGGGACTTCAGGAAATTGAGTAAAAAAAAGTGAGGGGATTAAGAAAAAAATAGCAATTCATAGACACAGACAATAGTATGGTGAGTAGCACAGGGAAAGAGGGTTGGGGGAAGATAAACGGTTATGGAAGGAGACTTGACTTGGGGTAGTGAACACAATACAGTGCACAGATGATGTATTATAGAATTGTACACCCAAAACTTATATAATTTTATTAACCAATGTTACCCCAATAAATTTGAAAGAATAAAACAAATTAATTTTCTTTATTATCTTAAGTGTATATGTATCTTTTTATGCACTCATTTTAGTTTGTCAGTTCTTCAGAGAGAGAACTAGTCAATCTTTGTAATATATTTATTTGCTCCCAACATACAGCCATATTTAATCAACATTAAATTATAAATAGCTGGAGCTGTCAGCTTAGAAAACTGCTTAGGGAACAGATTTTTGCTGATGAACTAACAGCTCAGGGATCAGCATTATCTATATGACATTACCTACAGCTGTGTCTCCAAACACCCTGCAGAGTAAAATATTTGGTGAAATTGGTCTTGTAGTAAAAGTGCTCAGTGGTTGGTTCCAAAATAGTTTTGTCTGATAACTTTTTAAAAATATATATTTTATTGATTTTTTACAGAGAGGAAGGGAGAGGGATAGAAAGTTAGAAACATCGATGAGAGAGAGACATCGATCAGCTGCCTCCTGCACACATGCTACTGGGGATGTGCCCGCAACCAAGGTACATGCCCTTGACCGGAATTGAACCTGGGACCTTTCAGTCTGCAGACCGACGCTCTATCCACTGAGCCAAACCAGTTTTGGCTGTCTGATAACTTTTAATTTCAGCAATATGCATAGTATTTTTGCTACACATGAAGTCATTTCCTCCTCTCTGCATCCCTCCAGGGTTCTTGCTTTCCCCTACTATCTTTCTCTCTGGCTGGAGCACCAAAGTCTCTTGTGGGCTTCTCTCTACACCTTGCTCCACGGGACCAGGAGGAGGGCAGAGCAGCTTCAACTCGAGAGAAGATGGGGATCAAGGGAAATTGACTCATAAGTAGTAGTGGGAGGAAGAGCAAGGGGCATGGGGATGAGAAAGAGATGGATAGAATTAATACTGCTGTGTGCTAGTCATGTGCCAGGTATGATGTCAGACATTACATAAATTATTCCATTAAATGCCTCGAATATATTATGTCCAGTTTACAGATGAGAAAATGAGGTTCCAGTTTCCAAGTTTATACAACTAGAATGTGACAGACCCTGAGCCAGCCATCTCTGACTCTAGTCTACAAGCTTTCCAAGATACCAGGCTGGGAGCCCTGGATCTTCTGATAGTTCAATTCCCACCATCCTCAAATAAATTAACAGGTTGAAATATTTTGAGTTTTTTTTTCAAGTATTTCATTTGTTGAAAAACAGAAATCACTAATCTTTACATAACATCCTATATTAATAAATTACACAAGCTATCTCTCTTGCTACACTGGAAGAAAGTAGGCAACCACATTTTTCAATAATATATCTATGCTGTCTTAGCTTAAATTTGGTGGGCAAGAATTTCTCTCCTTTAACCCCACACATGGCCAAAAATCTTAGTTATGAATCACTTGGTCACAAGTTTAAAAAGAAGTTGCCCTCATTCAGACTTGTTCAAACAAAAGGGACTTACTAAAAAGAGACACATGTGTCTTATAAAGCCCAAAGTCAGAAAGTACAATCAGTCCTCATAACCAACTGGAAGCAGGAACTGAAGAATCAAGTAATGAAATACTCCCTTTTTCTATATCTCTTTTCCTCTCACTCTCTCTGCACATTGCTTCATTCATTGCTTTCTCTATGCCTTTGACCTTTTCTGTTTTGGCAAGTACTTGGCTCATACATGAGCCCTCAGTTCAAGCACCTCACCCTATCTTAGAGTCCAATTTAAAATTCTCAGAAGATAGAATCTTATTGACCAACTTGAATCACATGTTCACTGAAAATCAATCAGTAATTATCTTACGGACAGGTGACTTCCTTCAATGATCTCTGCTTTCTGAGAAAGAGGTATGGGCAAATACTAAACAGGATATGGGAGCATGGAAGGCAGAATAAAAGAGGAAATAATTGGGACCTCTTTTGTAGTATGAAATATAGCAAAGCCTTATGGGTACCATCAGTGAAAACTGAAGAGCTCAGAAACCCTAGAGAACCAAAATAAGAATCATTATTAGCATAGCGACTGACAAGACAATGACCATGGAGAGAAATTATTGGGATCATGACTACTTTAACACCAGTTACGTTTCTTGTCTCTGACTTTTTTATTCCATCTCTTTCTGTCAAAATTTGGTCCATTGTGTAACAACAAAATTCTTGAAACAACCTGAATATCTATCACTATGGAAATCTGAATCAAATCTTGGGACAGTCATTCTATAGAACCTTCTGATCTATTAAAAGGAATGAGATGAATCAATATGGATTAAACTGAGAAAATATTCAGGATTTTATTAAATTAAAAACCATTGCAATCTGTTCTCTGTGTGTCTGGTTTGTTTTTGTTAGTTTATTTGGTTCATTAGATTCTACATATCTATCTCTGATTAGCTTACTTTACTAATAGACTGACAGCTGTCAGAGGGGAGGGAGTTAGAGGACTGGGTGAAAAAGGTGAATGGGGTTAAGCAATTTTTTAAAAAAGCATAGCTACACACAACAGTGTAGTGATTACCAGAGGGAAAAGGGGGGTGGGAAGAGATAGAAAGGGTAAAGGAGGAATAAATGAAGAAAAAATAACATTGCAAACTAATGTATATAATATCCTATTCTGTAAAACTAAATAACCACAGCAACATCAAGTAAAGTTTTAGACAGCTATCTATGCATAAACACCCATAGATGAGCAAGGATATACCAAATTGTTAACATTGATTACTTTAGTGTGGGAGAAGTGAGCTCAGGGAGGGGAAAAAGTAGACAATGTTTCTTTATATGCCTCTGAATTACTTATTAGAAAACCCATATTTTATACTAGTAATAAATTCAATGAAAAGTAAAACATGAGTTATTACATTTGAAAGGTTTTTTAAACTTCAGATTTAAAAGCCCATCTCAAATATTGTCATTTCTGGCCTTTCCTGATCCCCCCATACAGATGGTTTCCCCGTGGGAATTTCCATGAAGGTGGACATCTCTCATGATTCTGATATTCTGCCTAAAATGGCAGATGCTGGCTACTTCTCTTATCATCATACTTACACTACATCTCTATCAGAGACTGCTTTTTAAGCCCTCTCTACCCCAACATTTAAAATGATGTCTTATACAAAAGAAATAGCTATTAAATCTTTTTTTGAATAAGACTCCTCAATACTCTGCAATGTTTACAACATGTCCTATAAATTGTTTTCAAAAAGGTAGAATGTGGCAATCTCTATTGATGTTGTTCTAATACAATGGCATATTATTTTCTAACCATTTCTAGCCAATTTATATTTTGGTTCATAATTTGAGGAGAAATCAAATATTGTGAGCTGATAACTCGGTGAACTACAGTCACATGTCTTTAAAATTAATTTGGGGCACCCCAGATGACCTTGGCATACACAGTCCAGTAAGTCCAAGGCTTGAAAAACCAGAATAGTGATTAACCCTGTCAGAGATGAAATGGTTGATGTCAAACTCCTCCAAATTACACCCATGCTTGACTTGCTATTCTCCTTCTGAATGCACCTCATTACTGAAAAACCATCATTCAAGGGACATATACTTAAACATTTAATAAACCTGTGATCAAAATCCAGGAGCATAATTAAACCTTTGATGAAAGTGAGGGAGAATGGAAACAGAATCAAGTAGAAAACAGGGAACAAAGGAAAGATGTTGTGTTAACTCAGTTAGAAATAGTGACCCTTTAAGTTATCCTTTAGATTAGAATAACACTTAGATCTGGTGACAGCAAATTTATAAGAAACTAAAGTCCAATCTCAATGGGCATTTAAGAAACTTTCAGGGAGTTAGAACAAAACACTTTCAATAGTGTTGGCATTTGAAGCTGACCTTGAACTCACCCATTGCCATATAGCAAGAATAACTGTCTTAGTACAAGTTAGATCCAATAAATAAAACACCATACCTCTAAAAATTACTAGAATAGGAAAGAGTTGATGGTTGAAAATTAAGTAGAGTGAATAGCTAGATAATGAAGGTAAAGGCTGCAAGATATGATGATAAAATAAACAGGGATCAAAAGACCTGTTGCTGGTCTTGTCTCTTCTGCTAAAATCCCGATGTGGCCTTGAACATACCATTTCATCTCTTAAAAATCTTAGATTCCTCATTTAAAAAATAATGGAAATTTTATGTGTTTCTCAATTACAACTTGTAAAATAATCACCTGGGAATCTTGTTAAAATATAGATTTTGACCCAGTAGATTTGGGGTAAGACCTAATAACTTAAGTCATTCAGAGGCATATTTAAAAAACATTGTCTATACTTTCCCTTCCCTAATCCCACCTCTGCCACCCCCTAAGTAATCAAACAAGCTTTTCAGTGATCCACAGATCACACCTTGAGGAGCAAGGACTTAGAATCTAAGTCTTAGATGATCTCCAAATTTCCTTTCAGAACTAAAATTCTGATTCTTGCATCAGAATCTCCACATTCTTGGGTTCTGTTACTGCCTCCTCCCCTTCTCCAGTCCCCTGGCCTACACTGATCTCTCTCTTCAGGGATTCAATCTGTCCTCCTTCACAATTTAACACTGACACAATTCCCATGATTACCTGGGATTCTCCTCCTCAACCAAATGAAGAAGAATGGACAAGCAACCAGTTCTTTCTCATCTTCTAAGTTTAGAGGCAAGCAGATAGGCCCTTTTTGTTTGAAGAAATTTTACTGCTCATCATTTAGAAACCAGGTAAGGGGAAATTCTAGACATTTCTTTCCAGTTTTATCAAAATTGGAATTACAGTGAGTATATAGGTTATACTCCCTACAAAATTATATTGTCTCACTTCATAAAAAATTCTTTGAAATTGTAATTTTAATAACATTATAATATTCCATCATATGAATGTCCATTTTGTATGTAGCAACTGTGCATTTAAGCCGTTGGTTGCAATTTTAAACAATATTAGAATAGACATCTTTTATTGCTTCTATAGCTACTCTATTTGTTATTTACTATATGCCAGACACTAGGCCAACTGCTTTATGAACGTCATTTATTTAATCTTCACAATCATCTTCCAAGTTAGTATTCTTATGATTTCCAGTTTTTTGAGAAAGAAACAGACACAGAGAAGTCAAAGGACTTACTTGGGGTTACATGGCTGGTCAATGACAGATGTGGACCTTCACTCAAGTATGTGTGACTTCAAACCCAAATTCAAAACCACGGCGTGACAATGTCTCCTTGTACATAAATCCCTAGGTGCCTCTGATTATTTCATCAGGGTGACATTTTTGTTTTGTTTGTGTGTGAATTTTTAAATTTAATTATAAAAGTGACATTGGTTCATAGAAACAATTTGAGCAATGCATTGATATAAAAGCAAAAAATCTCTATACGCTTTTTCCTCCCTTCTATGATTTCTTGAGGCATTTTTTTTCTATTGCATTTTTTATGCTAAAATAGCCCACAGGAAGGCAGGAAAATGTTTTTCACCACTATATTTCCAGTGCCTGGTACAAAGCTAGCTAGGCCTTAAAAACATTTGTTCAAAAAATAAATAATTTAATATGTTTATTTTAATAAAAATAGAGTCTTACCATACATATATCTTTGAAGTTGTTATTTTTCACTTAATAAATCTCAATAAACTTTCCAGGGCTATAAATATATATAGACTAGAGGCCCAGTGCACAAGATTTGTGCATGGGGGTGGGGCATATCATTCAGCCCAGCCTGTTCCCTCTCCAATCTGGGACCCCTTGAGGGATGTTCCACTGCCTGGTTAGGCCTGATTCAGTCAGACTTCCCTCTCACAATCCAGGACTGCTGGCTCCCAACTGCTCACCTGCCTGTCTTCCTGATTGCCCCTAACTCAGTGGTTCTCAACCTTCCTAAGGCTGCGACCCTTGCATATAGTTCCTCATGTGGTGGTGACCCCCAACCATGAAATTTTGCTACTGTTATGCATCGTGATGTAAATATCTGCATTTTCCGATGGTCTTAGGTGACCCCTGTGAAAGGGTCGTTCGACCTCCAAAGGGGTCATGACCCACAGGTTGAGAACCACTGCCCTAACTGCTTCTGCCTACCAGCCTGATCACTCCCTAACCACTCCCTGCCAGCCTGATTGATGCCTAACTGCTCCCCTGCCAGCCTGTTTGTCCCTAACTGCCCTCCCCTGTGGGACTGGTCACTCCTAATTGCCCTCCCCTGCAGGCCTGGCCACCCCTAACTGCCCTCCCCTGCAGGCCTGGGTCCCCCTCAACTGCCCTTCCCTGCAGGTCCAGTCACCCTCAACTTTTCCTCCTCTGCCAGCCTGGTCACCCCTAAATTTCCTCCCCTGCAGGCTTGATCATCCCCAACTTCCCTCCCTTGCAGGCCTGGTCCCTGCCAACTGCCCTCCCCTGCTGGCCATCTTGTGTCCACATGAGAGCAGGATCTTTTGACCATAAGGGGGCAGTCATCTTGTGTGTTGGAGTGATGATCAATCTGCATATTACTCTTTTATTAGATAGGATAAAGGCCTGGTACATGAGTGGGGGCCAGATGGTTTGCCGTGAAGTGTGTCCTGGATCAGGGTGGGTATTCCCTTAGGGTGTGGGGTGGCCTGAGCGAGGGGCCTGTGCTGGTTTGCAAGCCATCCATGCCCCTCTAGTGACCCAAGTGGAGGCCTTGGTATCTGGCATTTATTTATCTTCTACAATTGAAACTTTGTAGCCTTGAAGGAATCAAGCCTTCTGCTGGCACAGCCATTGAAATTTTGTTGCTTTAAGCACCAGCCAGGGGCAATCCAAGCCTCCCTCCTGCTCTGTCTGTGGTGGTAGCCATCTTGGTTGTGTTAATTTGCATACTCGCTCTGATTGGCGGAGGTACAGTCAATTTGCATATCGCTCTTTTATTAGATAGGATATGTATTTTATATATATACATACACATACACATATATCTTTTAAAAATAATTGTGTAATATTCTGTAATATGGATATATAGCATAAATTGACATGCATATTTATAAATTTTGAGAGTTACTATTGATGCTGTAATAATATTTATCTTTGTATGTTAGTGGTTTAATTTCTTTAGGAGAGTTTCTATAATTAAGATTACTGCCTCAAAGAGGATGTGTATTTTAATTTTAATAGATAATGCAAGGAATTTTTCTAAAATGCTGAGCCAATTCACATTCAGTCAAGCAGTGTGTAAAAGTGGCCATATCCCCATACATTAGCACTTGACAAACCTTTACATTTTTATCAATCTATTGGGTAAAATCATTTTGGTATTTTAATTTCCATTTTCTATATTACTAGTAAGGCTGAATGACCTTTAAAATTTCTATTTCCTTCACACTTTCTTTTTTTCCTGTACATTGCAGAAACATACCCTAATTAAAATTGCTCAATTAAACTGCCCTCCAAAAGTGGTGGAACAACATACCCTCCTACAAGCAAGGTACGAAACCTTCTGTTCCAAGGCACTCTGATTAAAATGCTCAGTAGCCCTTTGCATACCTCTTTCCCCAACCCCCTAAAACCTCCCCAAACCCAGAATAGGGGACTTCAGCTTATGCATTAGCTTTCTATTCCCCTGATGGCACCATCTATAATAATAAAAGCATAATATCTAATTAAGCCAGACACCCAAACAACCAGTTGAACAGCCCTGGACGTCCTTCCAAACAAAGCCACAGTGGGGGGGGGGGAGGATTGGGGGAGTCTGAGGCAGAGGTGGTTGGGGCAATCAGGCAATCAAGCAAGTGATTAGGGGCAATTAGGCAGGCAGGGGAGTGGTTAGGGGCAATCAGGCAAGCAGGTGAGCTGTTAGGGACAATGAGGCAGGCAGAGGCAGTTAGGGGTGATCAGGCAGGCAGCCAGAGTAGTTGGAGGCAATCAGGTAGGCAGGCAGACAGGCCAATGATTAGGAGCCAGCGATCCCAGATTGTAAGGTGGATGTCCATCTACTGCAGGGATCCGGCCTAAACCGGCAGTTGGATACCCCCAAGGGGTCCCAGATTGTAAGAGGGTGCAAGCCAAGCTGAGAAAACACTCCCTGGGTGAATTTTGTTCAATAGGCCTCTAATCTGCATATACAAAAGCCTAAGTGACTGTTCAACCAGTAGCTATGATTGTGCACTGACAACTAGGGGGCAGATGCTCTGACCAGAAAGTTATCTTGCTGCTGGGGTCTGGCTGATCAGGACTGGGCAAGATGGGCCAGACAGGCCCTGGAGCCCTCCTACAGTCCCTCCCTGGCCCCAATGGTGCACTGGTGGGATCCCTTGGCATGGCCTGCACCCTCTGGCAATCTAGGACCCCTCAGGGGATGCCAGAGAGCTGCAGGCCAGGCTGAGAGACTCCACCAGTGCACAAATCCATTCACTGGCCTCTAGTTCATAATAAAATAGCCAGTCTTTCTCCACTGCAATTCTCAGTTTTCAGTGTTTGCCTCTGCTGACACAGGGTAGATAAGCTCTTTCTGTCCTGTAACAAAAGGTGTGAGCTGTTGAGGAGCACATCGAGCTATGGTGAGTTGAAGTAGAGCGAAGTTACATCCATGTGGTAGGATCATGGAAGGCTTTCTGGAGTTTAGAATGTATCCCAGTCCAAAAGAAGAAGGTGTTATTTCCCCACACAATCTCCCACAGAGTTTCAGATAGCAATTCAGAAGCCCTCACCAGTCCATAGGTGATCTACATAAATCTCACAGACCAGCTGCTACCTCACAGATACATGCACTGTGAATTTGACCAGAGTCAAGCATGTAGATTAAGACGCATTCCTGCATACTGAAGTTCAGAGGCTCCGTTCAAATGATGAATGTGTGATGTGTCCTCAGCTAGGTTAAGCAGGGATGCAGTGTGGCTGTTCAAGAAAACATCTAGTTGGTGATCTCTCTGGATCCAGATACACTTGGGATTTTGTGTTTTTCTGAAGAAAGGGGAGTAGGATTGTCTTCAAGAGAATGAATGAAAGAAAAGAAAATAAGGGATAGAGATTTGGTACTGGCATGCTTCCTGTTCTGTTTGGACCTTTGGGGTCCTGAAGGATTGGTCTTGAGGAGTGAGGCACTCCAGACTAAAGTGGAAGGGCCTGCCCTTTTGAAAGGCTCTGAGTGTATGAACTAAAGCAGATGGTTTCCGGTTGAGGCAAACACTTCAGGTGAGAAGTCCAGCTCTCCTCCCTGGCTCCTTAATCACTGCCATTCACCTGAGGGAGCTCTTACAGCCCAGAACAGTGAGCACAAAGGAGGCTATTTGTGATAGTGTCCTCAGGAAGCGGCTACACCCCTGGAGAATGCTGGGAAGGCTGAAGGAGCAGGGTGTGGAGTTCCCACATAAAAACCGTCAGGATTTTGGCAGTAGTGTCAACATAAATTCATTTATACCTAACACTCTTCTGAGGCCTGAAAATGATTTAGTTACCCTAAGAATGGTGTATATTATCCTACCTAAAGTTGAATGAAGCCAAAGGGTGCTCATTGCCTTTGGAAAAAATAGAATTCAAACATCTTTCTAAATTATGATACCCCATCTCTTTAAATGAAGCCCTCCAGCCCAGGCTCAAAGAGCATCTTAGAATCCCATGTCCTATTCTGACATGCTGTTCACTAGGTTCTGTGAAAAGTTCAAACTTAGAATCTGGATACATTGGAAAGGACTTCTAGAGAAGCCAGTATTACCATTTAATTGAATTAAATTTCCATCACATATTGTTTATGATCAGTTACATATTGAACCATGAAGATGTTAGATGCTTAATACTTATTAATTTGGTTTGATTTAATGTGTTGAACTAGTATACACATTTTTTGTTATTGTTAATCTTCACCTAAGGCCATTTTTTCCATTAATTTTTTTAGAGAGAATAGAGGGATGGAGAGGGAGAAATAGAGAGAGAGAAAAAAACATGGATGTGAGAGAGACATATTTGACTGGTTGCCTCCTATTATGTGCCCTGACCAGAAGGAGGGGAGCAAACTCACAACTGAGGTATGCTTCCTTGACAGGTAATCAAACCCACAACCTTCAGTGCACAGGCTCTACACACCAGCCAGGGCATACATTTTATTTTTAGAAATTATGTTCAGCCATGAAGTTTGCACTCACCACACCCATGAGGACCAGTGACATCCTTTCTCCCTAAAAGTTTTTCTTTCTGCCTTTCCAGCTGTGGAACCATTATGGGCACCTCTTGTCTGTTTACCTACAGGTGGTCCCCATGAATCCCCCATAAAGTGTAGCAGGAAGAAGAGGTAAAAGTCAGGCAACTTCCTTTGGGAGTCAGGCCTCATTTTCATAAGTGCCTCTACTCCTTCCTTCTTTTCCTCTAGGTTCCCTTCCAACCAGAAACTACAAGAAACAGAAACTCTTTACTTCTCTAGAGTCCCTCCTCCAAATTTCTCATTTAGTAAATGCTATATTTTGGGGCATGACTTCTCAATTGCAAAGATAAATTAAATCCGAGACAAAATTAACACAGACTGTTTACTCATCAACTAGAAGCAAGGAAACCCATTTGCCATCACTTTTATTTAAGCAGGGGTTCAAAGATGTTAGAAAAGAGGAAAAATAATAAATATCACAGTGATCTCACTCACTTGTGGAATATAATCAACAACATAAACTGATGAATAAAAACAGATCCAGAGACAGAGAAGCATTGATCAGACCAACAAATCTCAGAGGGAAGGTAGGGGAGGGTTTATAGAGGAAAAATAAAGATTCAGGCAGTATTCTGGTGCCAGGCTTTCTGTGAAGGTGGGATACGGACGCTGGGAGGATTTTCTAACTGGTCTTTGGGTATATTCAGCAGTCCCTGGGTAGCTGCAGAGAGACAAGCAGTTCGGAGACATCTGAAAAATGTCCAGTGTCAGGCAAAGGGTTTTCTGTGGTTGGTCATTTTCTGAAACTAGTGGGGAACTCTGTGTTGTAGTTTATGACTCTTGTGAGAAGCTGACCACCACAACAGAAAGTTTCTCACATCAAAAGCCAATAATGATAGAATTTTTAAAAAAATCTTTTTCTGGAGGATAATTAGCTAAATCTTGATTCTAAACTGGAGCTAACAATAATTGGGGACTATTCATTAAAAAGAGTGTATACTTCTTTTAAATGACACACTTGGCTACACCAAGTCCAGCCTTTGTCAGAATGTCCTGCTCACTTTTGGGGGTGGCCTGAAGCAGGCACAAATGCCCCCGATAGTCCTCCCTGCTGTCATTGGCAACTCAGGCTCTAGAATGCTGGCCCTTGCTCCCATGCAAGTTTTTTCTTTATTGATTAAGGTATTATGTATGTGTCCTTATCCCTCCATTGCCTCCTCCACCTCTCCCACTCATGCCCTCACCCCCCTAATGTCTGTGTCCATTGGTTAGGCTTATATGCATGCATACAAGTCCTTTGGTTGATCTCTCCCTCTTACCCCTACCCTCCCCTACCTTCCCTCTGAGATTTGTTGGTCTGATCAATGCTTCTCTGTCTTTGGATATGTTTTTATTCATCAGTTTATGTTGTTCATTATATTCCACAAGTGAGTAAGATCACTGTGATATTTATCTTTCTCTGACTACCTTATTTCGCTTAGAATAATGGTCTCCAGTTCCATCCATACTGTTGCAAATGGTAAGAATTCCTTCTTTTTTTATAGCAGCTTAGTATTCCCTTGTGTAGATGTACCACAGTTTTTTTTTTTAATCCACTCACCTGCTGATGGGCAATGGACCTAAATAAATACTTTTAGAAAGAAGACAAAAGGAAGGCCAAGAGATATATGAAAACATGCTCAAAGTCACTGATCATCTGAGAGATGCAAATCAAAATGACAATGTGGTGCCATCTCACACCTGTCAGAATGGCTTTCATCAACAAATCAACAAATGACAAGTGCTAGTGAGGATGTGGAGAAAAAAGAACCCTCATGCACTGCTGGTGGGAATGCAGATTGGTGCAGCCACTGTGGAGAACAGTATGGAGTTTCCTCAAAAAACTAAAAATGGAACTCCTATTTAACCCAGTGATCCCACTTCTAAGAATATATCCCAATAAAACAGAAACGCCAATCAGAAAGGACATATGCACCCCTAAGTTCATAGCAGCACAATTCACCATAGCTAAGATTTGGAAACTGCCCTTGCAGGTTTATTTCCCACTCTGGCATCTGGAGATGGCTTCTTTCTGTCTTTAGTTCTTCTTATCTGTACCTCTTCTTCCTTCCCTATGGCTTATTACCTTCAAGGATGGTGGAGAGAAGGCTGTAACTCTTTGAAAAGCCTTGCTGAAAGTCAGAGAGGGTAGGAAGGAAACAGAGTAACTGACTTGCTCCCAGATGGCCACCATCTGGAAGGGAGCACCTTTCTTCTCTCCAGCAAGATCATCATATGCATGTCTCCTGAAGAAAAGCCCAAAATCAACCATCATCAGCCTTCCCACTTCCCAGAGGAAGTTCCCCCTTGACATCCCTGATGCCTCCACTGTCCTAGTTTCCTGTCACAGCAGCAACTTTGACCTCACCCAAAAAAAGGTATCAGTTGTGATGGTCATTTTCCTCAGGGAAAGCTCCACCCCCACTCACAGGGTGTGGTCTTACCCTCTGGCTCCCATCCAGGCAATTAAATCACAAAGAACACAGCCATCAGCCTTGTGCATTCCTGGCTCTTCAGTCTTAAGAAAGACCAAGAATATAGCCAGGATACTACAGTATAGGACTTACCATATGCAAGGACCTTTATAGGCTTCATTTTTACCCTGCTGACAACACTGGTGATTTAACCTCCTTTTACAGATGAGGAAACTGAGGGCCAAGGAGGTAACAAGCCAGAATTTGAACTCCACTCTTTCTGCTTTTAAAACCTCTGCTCTTGCCGAAACCGGTTTGGCTCAGTGGAGAGAGCATCGGCCTGCGGACTGAAAGGTCCCAGGTTCGATTCCGGTCAAGGGCATGTATCCTGGTTGCGGGCACATCCCCTGTAGGGGGCATACAGGAGGCGGCTGATCGATGTCTCTCTCTCATCGATGTTTCTAACTTTCTATCCCTCTCCCTTCCTCTCTGTAAAAAATCAATAAGATATATTTAAAAAAAATAAAATAAAACCTCTGCTTTTTTCACATGACCAAGGGCAATGCCAGGTGTAATTTTAAATGGCCATGTCTCTCGCTGCTAGTTACCTGCCAGATACCCCACTGTCTGAGTCCTCTTGGTTGTGGATTCTACACTAACACTTCTTCCCTTTTACTAATACAGTGGTCACCCCTACCCACAGTTTCACTTTCTGCAGTCAATCAAAGTGCTAAAATATTTTTAAAAAATTCCAGAAAGAAACCCTTCAGGAGTTTTAAATTGTGCATTATTCTGAGTAGTGTGATGAAACTCCCAACATTCTGCTTTGTCCCATCCTGGAGGTGAATCATCTCTTTGGCCAGCATATCCACACTGTATATGCTATCCTCCTGTCAGTCACTTAGTAGACATTTTGATTTTCAGAATGGTTGTGAGAGAAAAAGAGAGAGAGAGAGAGAGAGAGAGAGAGAGAGAGAGAGAGAGAAGGGAGAAGAGAAAGAGACCTCATTCATATAACTTTTATTACAGTATAGTGTTATAATTATTCTATTTTATTATTAGTTACTAGAGACGCGGCACATGAAATTCATGCACTGGGGGAGAGGGAGTGTCCCTTAGCCTAGCCTGCACCCTCTCCAATATGGGATCCCTCTCACAATCTGGACTGCTGGCTTCCAACCACTCCTCTGCCTGCCTACCTGATTGGCTCTAACCACTTCTGCCTGCCAGCCTGTTCATCCCCTAAACATTCCTCTGCCAGCCTGATCGATGCCTAACTGCTCCCTTGCCAGCCCAATTACCCCCAACTGCCCTCTCCTACAGGTCCTGTCACCCCCAACAGCCCTCCCCTGCAGGCCTTGTCCTTCCCCCCCAACTGCCCTTTCCTGCCTCTTGGTCACCTCTAACTGCCCTCCCCTGAAGGCCTGGTCCCCCCCAACTGCCCTCCCTCACCTGCAAGCCTGATTGCCCCCAAATGCCCTCCGTTGCCAGCCTGCTTGCCCCCAACTTGTTACTAATACAGTGGTCACCCCTATCCACAATTTCACTTTTACTCCCCTGCTGACCTGGTCTCCCACAACTGTCCTTCCCTGCTGGACATCTTGTGGTGGCCATCTTGTGACCACATGGGGGCAGCCATCTTGTGCGAGGGCGTGATGGTCAATTTGCATATTACCTCTTTATTATATAGGATTGTTGTTAATCTATTATGTGCCTAATTTACATATTAAGCTTTACCATGGATATGTAAGCACAGAATAAAACATAGTTTATATGGCTTTCTACACTATCCACGGTTTTAGGCAATCACCAGTTCTCTAATGTATCACCCAGGATAAGCAGGGACCACTGTCTCTCTCTCCCTCTCCCTTGAGCAAATTTTCAGTCAGAAGCCTCCTTCTTCTCTTTTTGCTACTCCCTCCACCCCTCCTAATACTTTTTTTCCTCCTCTACTCTGTCCTTCATCTCCTAAAGTTACAACAATGGTTATGTTTTCCTATACATTTGTAAACTTATGAGAACTGACTGGCAGTATGGTTAAGGGGGTGAATCCCCTGTCTTTTTGTGAAAGTACTTCTGCTTTCCAAGAAGACCAATGTAGCTGCCACTGATTTGGGATTTCTGGGACAGCTGAATTTCTTTCAAAAATTTTAGAGTTCAAGGGCTGTGCCCATATAATACTGAAACTGTGAGCACAAGTTACAGATCCTAGAAAAGAAAAGTTGCCTAATTGGGTGGCCCGCTTTCAAAATTCCCCCAGTAATCCTTCCTCATGACTTTTTTCTTACAAAATAGTTTCCAGAAGAGCTTGGAATTTGCCTTCTGGGGTGTCAGAGCACCTATCACAGAGCATACTTCACTAGCAAGATTATCTGCAACAAATAGTTACTGGAAGGAGGGAGTGTTGGGAATGTGCTTACTCATGGTAGCCCTTTTAAAGTACTGCGGGAGAATAGCAGCTTGATACATCCGTCAGAGTTTTTGTTTGTTTGTTTTTAATGAGCTGATGACTATTTGTACAAGCAAATTAAAGCAAAGAGTTGAAAGGAATTATCTGGATAACGGGTTTAAAAATCTGCTATGGAAATAGAAAAGAAGTGTTCTGCCCAAGCCTTCGCTGGACTGGCTCTCAGTACCAATCAGATCTCAAGATGATAGCTCAGATTCTCCAGTCCCTTGGTTGGCAAACGGCGGCTGGAGAGCCACATGCAGCTCTCGAGCCTCGGTTTGCCACTCTGTTGACTAATGAGTTTGCCACCACTGGCCTATCCTGTTAAATCAAACAAATCGCTTAATTCCTCCATGTCCTCCATACCTCTTACCTTCACTTCGCCTTCATAGACACCAATCACAGCTCCTGACACAAAGAGTGCTTGACAAATTTCTTGAGAGAAAAGTCCCCTTCTCCCCCAAGGGTTTGCAAGCTCCGCTCCTGAGTTTCATTCTTTGATATCCTGGGAAGAAATGGAGGAGAGAGGGTTTCTATCTTGCTTTCCAGAGTGTTTGCTACTAATTCGGGCCCATTGTTGACCTGGCTTCTTTTGTTTCAAGTTGTGACTCTGGAAGTTTTAGAAATGAGGAAACAAGGGGATATATTTAGAGAAAGCAAGGTTATTAGATAGTTTGTAGGGATTGTTATCAATAGTTCTCTGAGTGTTAGCTCTAAACCAGGGGGTGACTTCGGTTTTATACTCAAGTATTTGTGTATTCCTTGGCCATAAAGAAACTCTTATCCATTTGCCCAGCTATCCTCCTAATCCCTAACTCATTAGAGATATCAACAAGGTTGCCAGATATAAAGTCAACACACAAGATAAATAAATTGCATTTCTTCATAGCAGCAAAATCAACTACAAGATGCAGTTAGAAATTAGATAGCAATCACCATACCAACAAAAGTTATAAAGTATATAGTTCTTAACAAAGAATGTTTAAAACCGCTTTATAGTATTAAAAAAAAATAGAAGACATTCTGATTAACTGGAGAGATAGTTTAACCTAGTTTTGTTTTGTTTTTTTTAAAAAGGTCCATTTTTGCCCAAATTAATATACAAATTTAATACAAATGTAACGCAATAACAATCAAATTTTTTTGAGGAAGGTGATAAAGTTTTTTTTTTAAATGCATGTAGAGAAACATCAGAAGATAGAGAATTATGAGGTTCCAGACTTTGTCCTTCATCCGCCACACCAACGAAACAACAATTTAACAACTACCCACAATTGAAATTCATTCTGGGAGCGTTCCAGAATACAATTAATAACTGCAGCAACCCAATGGATCATGAATAACAAGGATGGACACATAGAAAAGCATAAAAAGCATTTTATCAGTATCATTCTGCTCACCAAACTAAAAGCACAACATCAAGAGAAATCCTCTTAGCTATAACCTATCACCTCAAGGGAAACGAAGAGCAGGAGCATCTGCAGCTTTTGCTGATGCTCAAAGTCTATGCTGCTGCAGCCCCTGGACTGGGAGCATGCCCTTTCCCCAGTACCATGCAAACATGTGGCAAGGATGCCCACTCTTACTCAGCATTGTATTGCAAGTCCTAGTCAGAATAGACAAGAAAAAGAAATAAAAGGCATCCTTTTATTTAGGAAAAGAAGAGATAAAATTATCTTTGTTTGCAGATGACATGATATTTTCAACAGAAAACTTGAAGACTCCCACCAAAAAACTGTTAGAATTAATAAATTCAGTAAAGTTGCAGATATAAAATCAAAATACAAAAAGCAGCTGCATTTTTATGCATAAAGAATGAGCTATCTAAAAAAGAAATTAAGAAAACAATTTCATTCATAGTAGAAACAAAAAGGAAAAAGTATTTAGAAATAAATTTAACTAAAGAGGTGAAAGACTTGTACATTGAAAATTGTAAATATCAATTAAAAATAATTTTTAAGATAACAGAAAAATGGAAAAATAATTTGTGTCCATGGACTGGAAAAATTAATATCATGAAAATGTTCATACTACCCAAAGTGATCCACAGAAAAAATGCAATTCCTATCAAAATTCCAATGGCATTTATCTCGAAAATATAGAAACTATTCTAAAATGTATAAGGAACACAAAGACCCCAAATAGCCAAAGCAATTTTATCAAGAAGAACAAAGTTAGAGGTATCACACTTCCTGATTTCAAAATACATTACAAAACTACAGTAACCATAGTAGTATGATACTGGCCTAAAAACAGACATATAAACCAATAGAGGACCCAGAAATAAATTCACACATCTACAGTCAACTGATTTTTGAGAGGGGTGCCAAGAACACACAAGGAGGAAAGGTTAGTATCTTCAATAAATGGTGCTGGGTAAAATGGATATCTACATGGAGAAGAATGAAATTGGAACATTTTCTCACACCATACCCAGAAATTAACTCAAAATTGATTCAAGACTTAAATGTAAGACCCGAAACCATAAAACTCTT
Source organism: Lasiurus cinereus (assembly GCA_011751065.1). Taxonomy (NCBI): domain Eukaryota; kingdom Metazoa; phylum Chordata; class Mammalia; order Chiroptera; family Vespertilionidae; genus Lasiurus; species Lasiurus cinereus. The sequence continues at coordinate 27,746,564 of JAAGEH010000005.1, forward strand.
AGAAGAAAGCAGTTTATAGCTTCTTGACATTGGTCTAGGCAATGATTCTTTAAAATATGGCATTAGAAGAAAAAGCAACAGAAGCAAAAACAGACAAGTGGGATTGTTTCAAATTAAAAAGCATAGCATAGCATATCAAAGGAAACAATCAACAAAATAAAAAGGCAACATGTGGAATAAGGAAATATTTGAAAACCAAATATTTTATTAGGAATTAAAATCCAAAATATATTCAGAACCTCTACAATGCAATAGCAAAAAACAAATACAGTACATGCATTGCTTAATGACTGAGAAATATGTCATAGGAAATTTTGTTGTGCCAACATCATAGAGTGTACTTACACAAACACAGATGGTATAGCCTACTACATACCTAGTCTACATGGTATAGCCTACTGCTACTACAAACACAGGATGTTACAGTACTGAATACTGGAAGCAATTGTAACACAATAGTAAATATTTGTATACCTAAACATAGAAAAGGTACAGTAAAATATGGTATAGCCCTGACCGGTTTGACTCAGTGGTTAGAATGTTGGCCCAAGGACCAAAGGATCTTGGGTTTCATTCCTGGTCAAGGGCACATACTTTAATTGCAGGTTCAATCCCAGTCAGGGCTGAGCAGGAGGCAATCAATCTCACATGGATGTTTCTCTCACTCCTCTCTCTCTCTCTCTTTCTGTCTCTCTCTCTCTCCTTTATTACTCTCTCATTTGCCCTCCTTTCCGTTCTCTCTAAAAATCAGTGGAAAATATATCCTCACTTTTTGGGTTAGGATTAAAAACAAACAAAAAAATGCTATAAAAGATTTCAAAATGGTACACCTGTATAAGGCACTTACCATTAAAGTGCTCATAGTAAAGTTATTTTTATGGAAACCTAATCCTATCTGATAAAAGAGTAATATGCAAATTGACCATCACACCAAGAAACAAGATGGCTGCCCCATGTGGTCAAAGATGGCTGCCACCATTTGGACACAAAATGGCCACTACAAGATGGCCTGCAGGGGAGGGCAGTTATGGGAAGTTAAAGGGGGCCAGGCCAGCAGGGATGGGTAGTTGGGGGAGACCAGGACAGCAAGGGATGACAGTTGGGGGGACCCAAGCCTATAGGGGAGGGCAGTAGAGGGAACCAGGCCTGCATGTGAAGGCAGTTGTGGGCAATCAGGCAAGCAGGGAGGGCAATTAGGGGTGACCAGGCCTGCAGGGGAGTGCAGTTGGGGGAGACCAGATCAGCAGGAAAGGGTGTGGGAGCCCCTTTCCACATCCTGCGTGGTTCAGAGTTTCTGGTTCAGGGTTCGGGTTCTGAAGGAGGCCACACGCAAATGAAAAGAGAGACTATAAAATATTAATTTGGCGATATTGGGGGGCCAGGCGGGAGCCTTTCTCTAGTGGAAAGGACTACCACTTGCTCTGGCCTTTCTCTCCCTTTCATTAAGGGTTTGGGACACACTCATTGCCTTTAGGCAGAAAATAACAAAACAGAAATTAACATGAAACAAACAGGTAGAGGCTGCTTCAGCTAACAATGTTTTCAACTAAACAGTGAGTAATTAGCTCTGACCTTTCAGAGCAATTAAGGTTGACCAGCCTTCTGGTTTCCTGTTTACATTCATTTAGTGAGAACAATGTTTGGTTTCCAACAAAAGGGCAGTTGGTGGGACCAGGCTTGCAGAGGAGGGCTGTTAGGGGCAACCAGGCCTACAGGAGAGGGCAGTTGTGGGTAATCAGACAAGCAGGGAGGGCAGTTAGGGATGACCGGGCCAGCAGAGGAGGGCAGTTGGGGGAGACCAAGTCAGCAGGGGAAGGTAGTTGGGATGGACCAGGCTTGCAGGGTCCCCCCCCTGTGGGGGGGGGGACCAGGCCTGCAGGGGAGGGCATTTGAGAGCCAGCAGTCCTGAATTGTGAGAAGTATGTCCAACTGCCCAGATGGGGCCTAAACAGGTGGTCAGACATCCCTCAAGGGGTCCCAGATTAGAGAGGGTGCAGGCTGTGCTGAAGGACACCCCCCCCCCCCGTGCATAAATTTCATGGTATCCAAAGATTGTATCCAAAGCAATGGAATGAATAAAAAACATTTGGTAGGTGGTGATGGAAAAGAATTATTTTGGGGGTGGAGGTCAGCAGATAAAAACCAAAGAGAAAAGGAAAATCTATAAATACTAGTACTCTCACATTTGTGGTTTATGCCCTATCCATGCAAAATGAGACAATTATTATTTTTCAAAAGTATGTGACAATCCTTTGAAGAGGATAAAATGTTGAGCTGTCTGGTAAGTTGTTAAATGTAAAGAAATCATTGTCGAGTACCTCTGGCTGCTTAGGAGCATGGAATGGATAAAGAAGAAGAACACAAGTAGGGTCACGATCACAGCACACTGCTGTCCCATCTGCCAAGGATACAAGTGAACTCGCTCAGCTTCTGTGGTATTCTGAAGTACAAACTGGGGCTGCCAGAAACAGAGTGAGTTACGAGGGCAGAAGGAATGCTGGAAGCTAGAGAGAAAGCAGGAACCAAGTTTATTGGTGTATGCTGCGTGAGCAGGTGGATGGACTAAAAGCACTGGGTCCTTGGATCTTCCCAGTTCCAATTCTGTCCTAGCCACTGTTGTTAAGTGGGATGTCAGGGATCGGTCAAGCATCTGAATTTTTTTTTAATTTTTTATTAATGTATTACATGTATACATATCTTCCCATTGCCCCCCCCCTCTCAGGCATACCCTAACCCCCCAGTGTCTTGTGTTTATTGGTTATGCTTATATGCATGCATACAAGTCCTTTGGTTGGTCTCTAATCTACCCCACCTCTCCCTAACCTTCCCACTGTAATTTGACAGTCTGTTTGATGCTTTACTGCCTCTGTATCTATCTTTTGGTTCATCAGTTTATAATGTTCTTTATTACCCATAAATGAGTGAGATCATGTGGTGTGTTTTTTTTTCATTGACTGGCTTATTTCACTTAGCATAATGCTCTCCATCCAGGTTGCTGCAAATGGTAAGAATTCCTTATTTTTTTATGGCCACATAGAATTCCTCCTCTGGGAAAAAGTCGCTCTCCATTCCTCAAAGCAGGTCAGAGTTAGGTAATCTTCCTCTGGGTCCCAGCATGCTCTGAGTGCTTATTCAGCCTACCAGCCCATGAGTCCAGGCAACCAAGGGCATACCTGTTGTTCCCATGAAATTCTCAGCTCTTGCTCAAGGCCCAGCCTCTACAAGGGTTTATTGACAAGAGAACAGATATCCCTAAAACTTATTTTTAGTCTCTTCCCACCCAAAAGCTGGACCCTTGAAAATGGACTGACATCATAACATAAGGGAAAAACTAAGAAAAAAAAAAAAAGGATACTACAGTAAGAGTTCAAATCTACTCCATTTAGTAGATTTAGGCATATAGTTTAACATCCCAAGGTCCCACAGGTTTGTTTTTTTTGTTGTTGTTAAATGGAAATAATAATGCCTTAAATTTTTGAAGACACAAAGCTCTTTTATGATCTTTTTAAGATATAGAATTTTATTTCATGAACATTTATATTCTCAGTGGGAAGGAGGAATAGTTGGGGAGAAAGGTAAAGAGTAGAACAACTGGTTCTTTTGTGTCCTAGAGCACATGCAAACGAGTAACAATTAGCTCACATTTTTAAAAATCTGCTTTTCTCTAAGTAGATAGCAGTCTTAAATCAAGTTGACATCTTTTGGACTCAAACATCACTCCTTATTGGCAAGTTATTTGGGACTAGAGGACAACTTTCCACTGAGATTAAAAAAGGCAAAAGGGCCCTAACTGGTTTGGTTTAGTGGATAGAGCATTGGCCTGTGGACTGAAGGGTCCAGGTTCGATTCAATCAAGGGCACATGCCCAGGTTGCAGGCTCGATCCCCAGTAGGGAGCGTGCAGGAGGCAGCAGAACAATGATTCTCTCTCATCATTGCTGTCTCTCTCTCTCTCTCTGCCTCTCTCCCTTCCTCTCTGTGCTAATTGTTGGGTCCTGGGGATGGACCTTCTTGGATGCTTGGTGGTAGATGGAAAAGCCATGAGAGGTTGTATGTGTATAAGAAAGTCTTCATTATAGGAGCCAGTGACCATATAGCCATTGTTAATAAAGAGCCACCAGACAAAATAGTCCATCAAAGCAAAGTCCTACATAAGAGGCAGCTGCACATTGGCTAGTTAACAAATCATCTTTCCTACATAGTAGCCGTAGCCTCTGTCCCCATGGCCATTATCTAAGCAGCCGTGCACTCTCTCTAGACCTACAGCCTCTCATAGTAGCCATATCAGAGCTCACTGCCTCAGTAGCCTTAGGAACATACTTTAATACTACTTAAACAAAAGAGGCTTTTTGCCAAATAGTGACAACAACCATCTGGGTAATAGAAGGGCATGCTTGTGCAGTGTACTGTGAGATGCTGTGTCCTTGCACCTATGTATAGTCTTTTAGCCTTGAATACTTTGATTAAGATTTCCACACTCAGAGTGGCCTTGTCATCCAGCATACTCTGAACAAGGCTTCCACACTCTAATCGGCTTTGGCCATTTGGCAGACTCTGGCATGATTCTCACACTCAGTCAAGGGCATTTACCTGGGTTGCAGTTTTGATTTTTGGTCCCAGTCTGGGCATGTGCAGGAGACAACCAAACAATATATCTTTCACATCAATGTTTCTTTTATTTTTATTTCTCTGTCTGTCTCTCTCTCTTCCCTCCTCTTTTTTGTCCTTTTCATTATCCCTAAAAATCAATGGGAAAAAAATCCTGCAGTAAGAATTAACAAACAAACAAATAAATAAAAAGGCAAAAGGTACCTCAGACCCCAAACTGTTTTTGGCCTGTGATATTTTGATGGTTTTAAGGTTCAAGGATTAGAGATCTATGGATTTCAGTCCTCATGAATTATATGTATTTTGAAATTAAAGAGAAAAGTTCATGGGGCAAAATGTGTTCTGCATTTGGTTGAAATCAAAATTGTGCAAAAAGGACTAAAAAATGGTTTATCTGAAAGCAGTGCCTTTTCTTCTTGCTCCCATTTTAACTTTTTTTACTTTTTAAGATATTATAAAAAGAGTATGAAATTCAGAACAACAAAATCTTGGATTCGAATGGTCTTCAGGAAATAAGCTATTGATCATGTTACTTAACTAGTATAAGCCTGGATGTGCTTATTTTGAAAAAAAAAAAAAAAACAATGAGGGACCAAAGACAGTTTACTCATCAAAAAATATATACAGACTAGAGGCCCAGTGCATGAAAATTCATACACTGGAGGTAGGGGTGGGGGGTCTGTCAGCCCAGCCTGCCCCATCTCACAGTCCAGCAGCTCTCAGGAGTAGGAGGAGATCCAGCAGTTAGTGGAAGGCAACACCCCATCATTCCTCTGCTGCTGCCAATACCGGCAGCACAAGCCTTGGCCATCCTTGGTTACCTGAGCCTTTGGCGGCCCTGGGGGGCAGAGCAGACACCATCCGAGGTTTGCTTGTGCCTTGGGCTGGCTCTAGGTGGCTGAGGAGCTTAAGGAACTGGGGAACTCTGGAGACAGGCATGCAGCAAGGCCGAGTCCACCTGGAGGTGGGCCCAACCTTGCCACACACCTGCTGCCCCAGCAGGGCTGAGGGGACTGGGCGCCACCATCTTTGTGGCTATGGGTGCTGCCATCTCTGAGGGCATGGCAGTCAATTAGCATATTCCCTCCTTATTGGATGTGGGTACTGCCATCTTTGTGACAGTGCAAGGGTCAATTAGCATATTCCCTCTTTATTAAATAGGATGAAAAGTAAGCATATGAAAATATGCAAATCAAGAAAATGAATGATAATTATATACCTTTTAGAATGACCAAAATTCAAAACACTGATAATATTAAGTGCTGAAAAATGTGTGGAAAATAGGAACCCTCATTATAGCTGGTGAGAGTGCAAAATGGTGCAGCCACATTGGAAGATAGTTTGGCAGTATTTTATAAAATTAAACATACTCTTACTTACCATCTATCAATTGCATTACTCAAAAGAATTGAAAACTTATGTCTACACAAATGATTATATCAGCTTTATTCATAATTTCCAAAACTTGGAAGCAGCCAAAAGGTTCTCCAGTAGGTGAATGGGTAAACTGTGGTACATCCAGGCAATAAAATATAACTCAGCACTAAAAAGAAACAAAATATTAAGCTACAAAAAGACATGAAAAACCTTAAAAAATGCATATTACTAAGTTGAAATAAGCGAATCTGAAAAGACTATGCATTGTATGATTTCAACTATATACCATTCTGAAAAAGGCGAAACTATGGAGACAGTGAAGATTAGTAGTTGCCAGGGATTGAGGGAGAACACAGGGGAGGGATGAATAGGTGGAGAGCAGAGGATTTTAGGGCAGTGAAAATATTCTGTATGATACCATAATGATGGCTTGTCATTATACATTTGTCAAAATCCATACAATGTACAACACTGAGAGTGAATAGTAATGTAAATTATGGAGTTGGGGAAATTATGATGTATCAATGTAGATTCATGACATTAACAAATATACCAATCTATGGAAGATATTGGTAATGGGGGAGGCTGTGAATGGGTAGGAGCAGGAAATATATGGAAAATCTCTGTACTTTCCTCCCAGTTTTCTTGTAAACTTTAAAAATGTTGTAAAATAATAAGTCTTTTTTAAAAAGACAATGACAAACTTTATTTGGCAGGATTATTGTGAAAATTAAATTAGTTAATATTAGCCCAGCATTTTGTGTAAACTTGTTGTTATGGCATTTTTGCTAAGAAGCATAACTAACAAAACTACACTTTGTTTCCAACTAATAGTAAATTTGAAATCCAACAATGTTTTAGGACAGTGGTTGGCAGACTGCGGCTTGTGAGCCACATGCAGCTCTTTGGCCCCTTCAGTGTGGCTCTTCCACAAAATATTATGGCCCTGGTGAGTCAATTTTGAAGAAGTGGTGTTAGAAAAAGTTTAAGTTTAAAAAATTTATCTCTCAAAAGAAATTTCTATCATTGTACTATTGATATTTGGCTCTGTTGACTAATGAGTTTGCTGACCACTGTTCTAGGAGCATAGGTGGTTTCTCAGTAAGGTTCTTACCTCTGCCTACCTTCTACACATTATATTTGCAATATTTTAAGAGTTCACTTTAGGAAATATCAGTAACAAGTAAACACCAACTTATATGTCATAGGAAGTGAGAAAAAAAATACAAACCAATGGCTAAAAACAAAATATCTTGGCAAAATATGGTGCTCATGGTAGTGGTGGAGGTAGTGGTGGAAATGGTGGTAGAAGTGGTTGTGGTGGTAGAGGTGGAGGTTGTGGTGATAGTGGTGGTGGTCATTGTGGTGGTGGTCATTGGGATTATGGTGGTGGTGGTCATGGTGGTGGTGATGGTGGTAGAAGTGGTAGGATCATTGTGCTGGTGGTCATGGTGGTGGTGGTGATGGTGGTGGTGGTTGTAGTGGTGGGGGTGGTGGTTGTGATTGTGGTGGTGATGGCAGTGGTGTTTGTGGTGGTGTTGGTGGATGACAGTGGTGGTTGTGGTGGTGACTTTGGTGTTGATGATAGTAGTGGTGTGATGGAGGTGGTGGTCATTGTGAGGATAAAACTCACCAAATCAAAGGAGACACTGAAGAACCAGATCTTAAAAAAGACAAAAAGCACATCAGCTCTAACACTTTGAGGAACCAGGAACTACCTGTCATTGGAGTAAAGCATGTGACTCATAGTCTGAAACACTTATAAAATCACTGCTCTTGGTTAGTATTTGCACCATTTAGTATCACCTTTTAGTATTCTGGTTGAGTTTGTTTAAGAAAGTTATCTCCTACTGGAAGGGGGTGGCTTTGAGTAATGGCCTTCACTTTTTTGCTTCATAATACAATTTCCCTAAAATTGAAGGATGGAAACTGATAGAAAGAAATGCCTACTCATAAAATTGTAATATTCTGCACTTGGGGCCCCTTGGCTACTACTGCATGATTAAGAATAATGAACTCCATATGCTATTTGGCAAGGATCATCTTTCCTAGTTACTGGCTCTGAAGATGGATTTGTTTTACTTTAGAAATTATTGATTATAAACTTGTTATGGTATTGTCTCGGGTGAAAGGACTAGATGGACTTCTCAAAAATTAATTTTGAGTAAATGAAGGACATAATCAAATCAGCAACTGAATGAATTTATGGGGGAAATCAATGAATACTGAAATGTTCAGTGAGCCAAGTTTGTATAAGTCACTTGCAGGGCATCCTTTGACTTCTGCCCTACAATAGCTCTGTTAGCACCCATCTCTGAGATATGTGAGGTGCTTGGGTGTTCTGATATGGGCACTGGAATGGTTTCCAAACATGCGGTGAATTTTATCAACATTGCATGAGAGTCAGGCTTCCTAGTAAAGGAATGCTGAATTATTTCCTCTGTAAGATGGGCCAATGCCTTAGTTTAGAGGGAAAATGTTTGTAATAAAAAACTGAATTTATAAAAAATTGAACAGGCTCTGTTTTGGGGCCATGACTGATTGAGGCCTTTCATAACACAGGCCAGTCAGGCCCCTCTGTACCATTGGGTCTTTCTCAGCCACAGGCAGTGGTACTACCAAACAGAACGTTCCCTGAGTACAGCCATCGTTGGAAATAGCTTTAGGTCCTCTCTGCTGTCTTTCTTTTCTATTCCTGACTTGGCAGCTACTTCCATGAAGGCTTCAACCAGCTTTTGGCACCTACTGTGGGCCCTCATATCCTTGCTACCTGCCCCAGAACCTCTCTGGAAGTGTGAAGATACAGTGGACAGAAACTGATGGACAACTGCCATCCTCTTACATGTCCTAAATGATTATAGGTTCCTCAATATGTTTCAGGGGATTGAGTATAATGGTAACCAATTCAATATCCATCCTTCTATTGGCTTCCTTCCTTCCCTGTTTTGCTCCCTGTCTCTCCCTCTTGCTTCCTGGGATCACTTAATAAGTCAGCTATCTTCACACAAGCCTTTCTCAGGCTCTGCTTTGTGGAGAACCCAGGCCAAAACAACCTCCCAAAATTGTCATCTGAAACAAGTCTACCTAAGTAGGATCAGATTTTCTCTCAAAATACTTAAATTTTAAGGAAAATTAGAATCATTCTATTTTTTCACATGTATTCAAACATTCACATTAACATACAAAATAAGCACCTTCCTATAAATGGCACTTTGTATTTTCAGAGCTTGACTGTTTTATTAGGCACTTAAAATGGAGTTCTTATTCTTTTTTAACTTTAGCACAAACTTCCACTACCTGGCAAACATCCCGGACAGAGGAGTCTGCTCATCAACCTCATGAACAAGAGGATAGAACTGAGAATAAGTCAATAATAATTAGGTTCTCATGGCTAAAACATTAGACCCTCATGATTAAGGAGACCAAGCAGGGAGGAAGTAGTGGTTTGTGGGCTAGGGTGAGGGAGTCTTATTAAAGTAATTATTGCCCCATTTATTCCCAGATTTCACTGGTGGTACATTCTTTTCCTGAAGACTTGAGGTCATTAGCATTCCAAGTTATTAATTGTTTATTATATGTCTACTAAGTATACACTGTAGCGAGAGAAAAATAGTAAATGTTTTCAGTCTTCAGAGAACTTGCAACTGATTGGAGGAAAAAGTTATTAGAAAACAATGTTTGAGTGTAAATCAAATCAAGGTCTAAAGTACTTGGAGAGAGTGAATTATCTGTGAATTAAGAATAAGACTATAATGAGTAGGGAAAGAATTTTGCCCAGGAAGAATTTACAGAAGACATATGCATTAAGTTAGGAAATGGTCAAATTTGGCTGGTAGGAAGGTAAAAGAAGTTATCTGAGTCAGTGGGAAAAACATGGACAAAGATATGAAAAATCATTCATTTGGCCCTTTGCACTCACTTTGTGTTAATCATTCTACCTGGTGCTGGGGATTAATGATGAAAGAGAAACAATCAGTTCCTACTCCCAGAGCTGGAAGCCTTGGGGAACTTGTGAGTGAACTTGGTCTGTACTGAGCCAACTTCCATGGGGCAAGTGTTGTTCTGAGGAGCCCCTTGAAAGACAATATAAAAGAGATATTGATGATTTTATAAATTTTTTTATAGATTCTTATTTTTGAGGTATAAAACATCTGTGTCAATTGAGGATATAAGTCCGCTTTTATTATTATCTTACATTTCAAGCTCAATAATATGTTTATTTCTCTGAAAAACTCAGTTTAATTATCAGACAGCTGTTTCTTATATATTTTTTATTTCCAGAAAAATAAACTAGAATAACATTGTATATTTATTTGCTCTCCTGATCAAAGCCTCATCAGATGCATTTTTTTTTCTAATAAAAGCCTTCTCAATAAGGCTGGCGTTAGGCTTTAGATAAATGTTAGTTTAGGACTTCTCAAATAAACTTAGGCTCAAATTCTCTTTGATTACTGCAATTTTTCAACCTAATCTTTCAAATAAGGGTTGAAATGAAGAAATCAATCATAAAGTAATGAAGATTACTGAGAGATCACAGGTCTTACTCCTTTCCTTATCATATATTGAACCAGATTTTGAACAGTACCTGATATAATGGGGTGTCATTGGAACTAGCATCCACACACTACCTCATCTCAATTGAGTATTTGGTGGGAAATCCACCTGCCTCCTCAAATTTCCTGCACTGATATTGCTCCATTTTATATAGTTCAAAGATAGGAGACAAATACAGAACCAATCTGGTACTTGCTGTTTTATAGGATGAATAATGTCTCTCTCTCCCTCTCTCTCTCTCTCTCTCTCTCTCTCTCTCTCTCTCTCTCTCTCTCTCTCTCTCTTTCTTTTTAAAAT
>JAAGEH010000005.1:27757498-27825298 GCA_011751065.1 Lasiurus cinereus
TCTCTCTCTCTCTCTCTCTCTCTCTCTCTCTCTCTCTTTCTTTTTAAGATTGTGGCTTCCTGACTCCGGATTACATGACAGAGAGCTATCTGCATGGAAAAAAGAAATTGACTTAAAAGCAGTCAGTGGCTGTATCTAACATAAATTTGATGAGAAAAATGAAAAGAGGCTCTAACTATGTCAAAGTATTTTTTTTTACTGCCTGAGCAAAGGCTTGGAAGGAACCTCATTCTGATCTGCTCAGTACAACCACTGGCACCTGCGCCACTGCCCTTTTGCCAATTAGCCTCATTCTCACAAACTGAACACAGCTGATGCAAAGGCGTGAGAATTGCTTCCAAGTTCAGTTTAATCTTCATGGAGGGTCCACTATATTCCAGGTACTCTGCTATTCTAGAAGACATAGATGTATCAATTTATTCATTTAAAAACATTTATTGAGTGTAGCTATGGACATGGCCTTGGGAATATAAAATAAAGTCTCTTTGGATCTGAGATTTTAGTGAAAGAGCCAAATAAAAAAGTTCTCAGACTTGTTAATGATACAATTTGGGGGATAGTCCTTATCCTCTAGAATCTGATACCCTAATGAGGGAAGAAAATACATATAGGAAGGGGGGAAATCAGTTGGGATTAGAGAAAGCCAGAAGGCCAAGAGTCAAGTTCACTTTGGCTTACAATTCCTTCTCCTTTGCTTCTGGACTACCTATTTGATAGTGACATTGATTATAGAGGCATTTACAGTGCCTTTTTGTGATTTGCATCAAGTCAAGATTATTATAATTTCTACATTTTGCTGTTGGGTATTGGGTAGAAATATATGTAATGAAACAAAGTCTTGAGATGATTAGATTGATGCTAGGAACCCCCAAAAGCAAAGGTAAGATGACTTGAGTCCAACACCTTAAGATAAGGACCCCTTTTGCAGACCTGCTCTTTCCATTTCTTCAAATACTAGTAAGCTATCCTTGCCCCTAGCCAACCAACTCTGCCTCTACCCTCCACCCCTTCTTTTCTGGGAGAGTGGGGAAGCATATGTTGTGAAATAGGCAAGCCAGTTTACTTATTTAAACACTAGTCAAAACTGCACCCTTTGATCTAAGCCACAGATCTTCCATGGGTGTCTTGAGGTCAGTCAAGCTGCCTCATGGTCAGCAGATCAGTCTGGTCTCCATCCTCTCTGATTTCCCTTCGAAGATCTGGGGGGCAGAAGCTCCCTGCACACCAGTCCCTAATTCCACCTCTTATTTCACTAAAAAAAGTTTGGGGAATAGAAGTTTAAAAGGAAGTCTGCTAAAAATCTAATACAATCCTAAAAGCATATTTATCTAATAAATAAAAGAGATGGTTTGGTTTCTGTTTCTTGTTCTTTCCCTTGTACTCTCTTCAAGGTTTTCAGAATAAATGCTAAATCAGCTTATTAATGTGGCACCAACCATGTTTTTTTAAAAATAATTTTTAAGTAAAAGTCCATAAGAGAACTACATTCTCATACTACACTGTGTGTCATTTAGCAGAGAGGAGACTGTAAGTACACTACTGTCCTTAACCTCAGTGAGCAGAGGGCTGGTCCAGGCTGGTGGTCCAAAGGCCCAACATCAGACTCTCTCATAGCCTTCCCTTTACCAGGTGAATGAAGGTGTGATAAACATTCTAAGGTAGAAATTAGATTTCGGTGGTGGTGTTCAAGATTACCATTTCATTTACCATGTAGAAGTGATAAAACAATAAACAAACTGACAATGAAGTTATTTTCAAACCTTGCTATTTGCCTCAGCTACAGGAATACTTGCCAAGTGTAAATTTAACATAGTGGGATTCATTTTTCTTTTGAAATGGAAACTTTAAGGACAAAATGCTGATATTTTAGACTTACTATAAGTTGATTTTTTCATAGCTTTATTTATTCGGTTAAAACAGTCAGAAACTGGGAAGGTCCCAAAGTGAATAAAATGTAACTTGCAGAAGTGCTAACCATGCCATTCCCTATAATTCCCAAAGTGATGCTGTCATCCACTTTATTCATGTAGCAACCCTGTGTGTAATGTGTATACAGACCTGTGCTTATCTTTTAAATATATGTATTCTCTCATATAAGCCTCACAATAATCCTGCTCGACATGCTTGTGGCCATAGTCAGTAAGGGAGCTAGGATGACACCAGGGGCTGTGTAGCTACAAACCTTCAATGCCTGCGGTTTTAAACTTTGTCCTTCACATATGCCTTGGGACAGTGGAGCATAGAATAGGGACAGAGTCAAGGCTATTCACCTGCTTCTTTCAGCACATCCACTAGCTTTATCTTTTCTTATATATGTGAGGTGCCTCAGGTTTAGAGCTCACAAAACTTGCAGCATAACTCAGATGCACAAGGAAAATGCAATTTCTTTATCTGGACTGTAGTTAACGGAGTCTCCTCTAACAGGCCTCATCTTAGGGCAAGCAGAGAAGAGAAAGTTAAATAAGCATCCAGAAGTGTTTAAGTTAAGTTCAATCTAAACAACTAAAAAGTTGATGTGTTTCACTGAGCTGCCTTGGCCCCTCTTTCCAACCTCAGGGGACCGCTGGGTGTGTCAGGGGAGGAGTATGACTTCCCTGTCCACATCCAGTGCCACGCTCCCCAGCGGCCTGGGTACTAAGCATCCAGATGTTCCCCAGGGCCAAAGCATCTTGGGGTTGATTCTTTCAGCTCCAGCATGCTCCTGGCAAAACTCCCTGGCTGAGCTGGCCTCCTTCCCACATGACAACTCTTCTGAGATCTGGCTGTGATTCTCATTTGTTACCCATCCAAGAAGCCTGTTCTGCAGTCTTAATGAAGTAAGAGACACCTCCTCCCCAGGAAGAAGAGCATCTCTGGCCAAACTGGCTGCTTATACCAAGAGAGACAATAACACTTTCCCTGCTGGTCTTAACAAATCCACTCTCAGAAAAGCTGTGAGCAGATCTACTACACATAGAGTTGGAATGATAATTTTCTTCAGACAGTACAGCACTAATTTGACTGTCTCCATAATTGAGGTGAGTCAAAATTGCAGAATGTTAGCACTGCAAATACCTCAAAAGCCATGTACAACCTTCCTCCCTGCCTTACAGCATAAAGAACTTGAGGCCCAGAGATGAAGTGATTGGCCATAGTCATATCCTATTATGGTGAAGTAAGAGCTTGACCAAGGCCTCCTTTAGGTGTAACATTTAAGTTCCTCATGCCATCCTGCCCATCAGTTAACATCTCCACCCCCCTACACCCTTAGTCAGAATGGCAAAGTCCTGTCCCCAGTGCTTCTTAGTCAGAATGGCAGAGTCCTGTGCCCAGTGCTTGGGCAGGAAAGTGGTACACACGTTACACGTTTACAAAATCAAACTGTCAGAGAGAATGATTGCAGTTGTTTGGGCGCATACCAATTTTCAATGAAACCCTTTGAGCCCAAAGAGCTCAACTGCATTTCTCTTTAACTAATTTGCCTTTATGTCTATGTCTTTGGTAAATGTCTGAGAGAAGAAAATGGATGCCACAAAGTAGTTAAGAGATACTTTTATTCAGTTCTTTATTTCTACTTACTGTAGTTTCAAAATATTGCACCCTGAGGGAGCATAATAGAAGTATTTCACCAGAAAATATACAATGAGAACATAAAAAAGCTCTTTCATAAGTACTAGTGTGTTGCCTAAATATTGAATCTTTGCTTTTCCACCCAGTGAATTATCCAAAATAAAACATAAAAGCGACCATTTTGGGAATGAGATGCCATACCTAAGAAGGGTAGAGGGTGGGGTAGAGACTTTTAAAAAGACAAAAAGTGACTATAAGATACAGGACTATGTCCTCAATTAAAAGTACCTTTCCCCCTGTAGTACAGACTACTGGTACTGGTTCCTGTAGAAACAGAGACTGAGGCAAAAGGTTTATGAGCTGTGGCTTTATACAGGAGGGTAACAAAGGAGGGGGTGCAGGAGAGGAAGGTGAGGCACAGTGGGTAGGACGTGGGAGTTGGGGGAAGCTTGTGTGATTCTGTTTTGTTCTACAGATGCAAATACTGGCCTGGCTTTCAAAACCACATGATTTTTTCAATGATTTGTGTTTTTCCTAAGGCCATGGAATCAGAATATTCAATCCCCTGTCTATCATAGGTAAGAATCCACCCCACAAGGCATCAGTGACCTATTATTTCTCCTGGGTTGGGTCACCTGCTTTCTGGCAGCCTCTAACAGCAGTGACCTTCTCCAGTGATAATGAAGTACAAGGGTCCCTCACTGGGCACTGTTATGGATTGAATTGTGCCCCTCTCAAACATTCAGAACCTCAGAACCTGGCCTTATTTGAAAATAATTTTATTACAGATGTGATTAGTTCAAATGAGGTCATTCTAGAGTACTGGGGTCCTTCATCCAATACAACTATTGTCTTACGTATGGCATCTCCAAAAATGATCACTTTTATGATTTATTTGGATAATTCACTAAGTGGAAAAGCAAAGATTCAATATTTAGGCAACACATTAGTACTCTATTTTCTGGTGAAATACTTCTATTATGCTCCCCCATGGCGACATTATTTTGAAGCTACAGTAAGTAGAGATAAAGAACTGAAAAAATATATATCTTTTAGCTGCTTTGTGTGCCTCCATTTCATTCTCTCAGGAGAAATTTGGACACAAAAGTGCATAGAGAAAGACAATATAAGAAGATCATCTAGTCACAGTTAGAAGATCATTTAAAAGTCAAGGAATGAACACCTGAGCCTAGTGGAGGCTAGGAGAGAGGCATGGAATAAATTCTTCCTCACAGTCTTCAGAATGAACCTGCTGATACTCAGATTTTGGACTCTAGACTCCAGAACTGCAAGACAATAAGCATCTGTTGTGTAAGCCACCCAGTTTGTAGCACCTACTTAGTTTCTTAAGAAATTAATACAGGGAACATGCCATTTCCTGCCTCTAATACCATCTCCATTACATTATACAGAAAAGGAACCTGGGACTCAGGGTCACTGGGATAATTTTCAGGATGGCCATGTCTTCTTACCTCAGTGTTGAATGTCACCAACTCCAAACTCCTGACCCACAGCATCTCTCCCTTAGCTTCCCTCCAATTTTGCCTAAATCTTCCCCTTTAAAAACTGGACTATCCTCAACAATCTTCACTTGTACTGTACCATGGTTTTAACCCACCCCCAGCAATTGTATATGTTACTAGAGGCCCATGCCAGAAACGGAACATTGTTTCACTAATAAAAAGATGTGGACAGGAAGCCCGGAAGGCTAGTCAACAACCTTAATTGCTCTAACCACTCACTGTTTAGTTGAAAAATCTTTAGCTGAAGCAGCCTCCACTCTTTTTGTCTTATGTATTTTTGTCATTGAAATTTCCTGCCTAAAGGCTATGGGTGTGTCCCAAAGTCTCAATAAAAGGGATAGCAAGGCCAGAGCAAAGGGTAGTCTTTCCACTAGAGGAAGGCTCCCCTCTGGTCCCCCAATATTCCCCAATTAATACTTTTCTAGCCTCTTTATTTGCGTGTGGCCTCCTCCAGAACCCGAACCCTGAATGGGAACCCTGAACCGTTGGGTATGTAAAAGGGGTGCCCACATCTGGCGCTCAACAGGGACGTGGAAAGGGTTTCCTGCCCATATCTGGCGCCTGACCTCGGGACATCTGG
Source organism: Lasiurus cinereus (assembly GCA_011751065.1). Classification (NCBI taxonomy): domain Eukaryota; kingdom Metazoa; phylum Chordata; class Mammalia; order Chiroptera; family Vespertilionidae; genus Lasiurus; species Lasiurus cinereus. The sequence goes on from JAAGEH010000005.1 coordinate 27,763,151, forward strand.
AGGAGAAGGTATTTTTCGCCTAAGAGCAAAGGAGGAAAAATACACTGAGAAAAGGTGTGGAAAATTCACTGAGGAAAAGGTGAGGGAAATTCAACGCACGTAAAGCCCATGGACTAACTGCAGAGTCCGGATCTGTAAGTAGGGTGGGAATGTTTTTTGCAGCCAGGCTAATGGGGAAGAATTTGGTTATAAATATAAAGTAAACTTTATTATAGACTTTTGGTTTGCATGCTTAAATAATGTGGTTTCTTGTTCAAATTAAAATCTTAGTTTGTATTTGGAATTTAAAATCTGTAATAAGTGAAACTCCACTGCTGAAACCACCTCTGATATGGAGAAATTCAAAGGTGGCTGGAGAAGGCAAGGATATCTGCTCTCCTGCAATGAGATTACTTGCAGTTTCATTTAAATAAAATTCAAAATTCAAAATTTCTTTAATAATTAGGAATTCAAAATATGTTGTTTATTTATTAGGAATTCAAAATATGTTTAATTATGTCTAATTAAAAAAGTATTAATTCTGTAATTCCCAATTGAACATTTTTAATATAAAAAAACAGTTTAAAATATAATTGATATCTTAAGATAATTATAAAAAGTATTATAATCTTTAAATCATATATGAATATATATATTTGATGGTTTTTTCGAGGCTAAAATTTCAAGGCTTTAACAGAGATGATTCTTGGAAAGCTCCTTGGGCCCAGAGTAATACAAGAAATTTGTTCTCTCTTCTTAAAGGAAATCTTTTTAAATTTAACCTACCTGATATACTTGAAATTGCATAGAAAGCCTTATCAAATAAAAATTGATAACTATATTTTAAATGTTATAAAGGTTTTGGGCTCTAAGAAGGGCAAAATAAAGTAACTAAATATTTCTTAAAATTCCAACAGTAGAATTTAAAATGACAAAAAGCTCATAGCCGCCTGTATTATTAATTAAGCTAGAGGTGGGGAAACATTTGCGGCTTGTAAATCAGAGCTAAACATTTATTAAATTTGCTTTGCTTTGTAAATGAAGATACCTACTTTAACTACTTAAATCAAGGTTTTCAGTTAAATGAAAAGCCAGAGTCTTTGTAAGCAATTTAAGTATTCTAAGAAAGTTACTAAAACCTTGTCTATATAAAAAGAAATTGACAGCCAGTTTGAAATTGAATTACCATGGCCTAGAACAAAGAATATCCTTACATGATATTATTCTACAATGCCATTATAATTTTTGATATTTTACTACAGTATATTGTACAAATATCCTAAACAAACTTACAATCTAATTCTTTGAATGTTTAGCAGCAATTTAAAAGAAAGAATATGAAAAGAATTAAGGCAGTGGGAAGGCACTTGAACATTTTTTATTGGCCCTTCTTTTCCCTTTTTTTGCCAAGAGGGACCCTCCCACAGATGTTGCCTGAGCTCTCTGTTCATGCTGAGGTTGAAGCCTCATAGTGGCTAGTACCATGGATCTGTCTTTTGCCCAGTGGTGTGAGCTGGGTCCTCCCTGGAGAAGAAATCTGGGTCCCCCAAGATATGTGATCAATGCCAGGACCCTGTCAGCAGGTGAGGGGATCCCAAGGCGAGGGGTAATGGGCGTGGAGGCCACGCGGTCATAGGCTACCAAGAAGACCGAACAGAACCTCACATCACCCTGCTTGGCCCTGGAGGATGGCTGGTTAGCCAGAGACGGGTAAGATTCCTCAGGGAAGGAACAACCTAAGACAGGCATAGTCACAGAGGGGCCATCAGGAGAGAACTTGGGGATAAACAGAGGTGGGGCACAGACCCTCACCCCCCAACATTGCAGAGGCTTGAACCCTTGCTCTTTCTGAGGGAGGTCTCCTGCCCCATGGCTGCTTCACTTCCCACGCCCAGCTCAGATTGGTACCCAGGTAACAGACAGAGATTTGGCACAGCTCAAATCAGGACCCAGGTAACAAACAGACTTGGCCAACAGCAGCTGCCCTATATCTAAATCCAGCCTAATACCAGGAATGCTCAGGGCCTACTCAAGAATACAAATAATCCTTTCCACTAATATTTACATGGTAAAACTAAGATTGTTGTTAGAATATTAAATTTGACAATAAAATAGTAGTCAAGTTTTTAGATTAATTTAAATTGGCTAATTGAAATAAGTGAATATTCAAGAAAATTTAATTGTACTAGAAAAAAAATTGTTCCTAAAATATTAACTAAAATTTCTGTTGGTAGTTCATCACATGGTAAAATTGCTTAACACGCAATAAACCTAAAGCAGTCATATATTTGTGCAAATAAATAAATGTTAAAGTCACCAAGATTGCATTATAAAAATTTTCCAAAGCTTCCTAATAATTAAATAAAAAGGGCGGGGCGGTAGTGGAGTAATATTATGGAAGGAAAAGTATACTGTAAGCAAATTACATCTAGGAGAAATTATTTACTTTGAAAATTAATTTTCATTTGTAATGTTAACAGCAAGACATCCATGAAAAACACACATAGTATCAAAATAAGCCAAAAGAAAATTATTTGGGCAAAAATAAAAAGGATCCCAAGTCAAATGTATAGAAAAAGTTCCTTTACTAACTTCTGGTTGAGAGTATGTTTGTATATTTTCAGAAAACAACTCTAAGACCATGTGGATTCCTACAACAGAGAGGAATTGACAGGTCTGCTCCAACCATGAAGACAAGAGGAGAAACAGTCCACAGAATGGAAGACGCTGACAAGGCCTTGCCATCCTAGCAGTCAACAGCTGTGTGTCGATGCAGGCCCAGGAACAAACCAGAGAGGGTTGATTGGACCTGTATTACCACCATTTGTCCATCATCCAGAACTGAAAAATCATTGCTGATATGTACACTCAAAAAACTGTTGGACATTGAAACTGGGACTTAACAGACTGTTGGCCCAGAAAGAAACTTACTACAGACTGATTCATTCACCTCTCAGCATAGCCATTGTTACTTGTCTCATTTTTTTTGTTCTTATATGTTTATTTCTAGTTTGCAGATGCAAGATTTTTTAGAGGAAAGAAAAGGGGGAGATGCCAGAAACCAAACATTGTTTCACTAATAGAAAGATGTGGACAGGAAGCCCCGAAACCTTAATTGCTCTAACCACTCACTTTTAGTTGAAACATTGTTAGCTGAAGCAACCTCCACTCTTTTTGTCTTATGTATTTTTGTTACTGAAATTTCCTGCCTAAAGGCTATGGGTGTGTCCATAAAAGGGATAGCAAAGCCAGAGCAAAGGGTAGTCTTTCCACTAGGGGAAGGCTCCCGCCTGGTCCCCCAATATTCCCCAATTAACACTTTTCTAGCCTCTTTTCATTTGCATGCAGACTCCTCCAGAACCCAAACCCTGAACAGGAACCCTGAACCACACAGGACGTAAAAGGGGTTCCCACAGCCTGGTTCATGAATTTATGCAACCTGCCCTAATGGGGGACATTTGGGGTCAGACAATGGGGAGGAGGAGACACAGGATGTTGACCAGCCAGCCCCACCCCTGATCAAGCTAGGGAGGCTGATCATGGCCCTGGTCTGAGGGTTGTCTGCCTCAGGGCACATCATAGTGACTGGTTGTTCCAGTCATTCTGTCGTTCTAGTCCCTTGGCTTTTATCTATAGGTTATCATGAAATGTAAGTTTTTGCCCTTGTTTTGGGGATCAATAAAGTATGGGGGTCTTTAAAAGCATAGATTTGGTTGTCAGATAGAACAGTGCTTTATCCCTCACTTACTGTAAAATTTTGGTAAAGCTAAAGAACTAGGAACTTCTCTTCTAAATGGGGTACAAATGTTCCCCATTTTGTAGGATTCCGTGCAATTGTAAAAGTAAAACACTTAGCACAATTCATAATATATAAACACCTCAATTAATAAGAGCTGATAACCATAGCTATTAAGGTAGTTTCATGCATCAAAGAGCAGGGTGGGGAGGATGTTCATGGACTCCTTCCAGCTCTCTGAAATTAGACCACAGAGCTGTTTGCTCAGTTATGTAAATCTAGAGTCACACATATCGTCACCATAAGGCCAAATAATTACATGACACCTATGTGCCATGGAAAGTCTTAGGAAATATAAAATTTCAATATTGAAATAAAAGGGTTTTATAAGAGACAAGATGTAAGTGATACTCAAGAACAAGTTCATGTCCCTGCATCTCCAGGAGGAGGAGAAAGCAGCAAATATAGGTCAGGAATTTGGAGTTGATGATACCCAATATAGAGGTCAGAAGACATAGCCATCTTTCAAATTACCCCAGTGACCCCGAGTTTCAGGTTCCTTACCTTTATGGTATCAAGGAGATGGTGTGGTTATTCACAAATATATTTTGCCCCTCTCTGGGTGTTTTTTTTTTTTTTTATAGTTCTCCACCCCAATACATCAAACTTGTTCCAATGACTTGTTTTGACCAATAAATAGTAAGTGGATGATGGCCATGATCTCAGGCCTTTTCCCACTACTGGATCATACAAGAATGTGTAGATGGAGTCTCTGCTAGCCTGGTCTTGAGTGTCAATGACAAGCAGCTCACTTTCATGTTCTAACATAGGTACAAACTGTAAAGTAATAAACTAACTTTGCTGCTTTAAGACTGAGGATTAGGGTTGCTGGTTTCCACAGTACAATCTAGCTCACCAGGACTGATGCAGTTGGGAAGTGAGACATCTGCATCACAGAACTTTGATCAGAGCTTCACAAATGCAGAGTGCCCTTCAATTAGAGGACAATACTTAGAAAAAAAAATAAACTTCAGTTTCCATAAATTATTCTCTACTCCCACCCCCAAAATTATGTGTGATTAATAACTAAATGTTAGTAGAGGGAATAAATGAGTTGCCAGACTTCTTTTCTCAACATTGACAGGAAAGTAGATAAGAAGCAAAATTATTCACAATTGACATAAAATGAAGCACCTTGGAAACTGTTAAATCAAGTTTCTCTCCTACCTGCTGTCCCAAGTCTCTACCTTTTAATTTTTACCTTTTCTTCATGATTTAAATGTCTAAAAGGGCTACCTAAAAATTATGCTTCTCTTTATATTTGACAGGAAACCCATCGGATATGCACATGAAGTCACAGTGTTGTAGGCAAAAGGGAAAAAAAGGAAGGAAGAAAGAATAGGAGAGAGGGAAAGAGTGTAATGGAGAGAGGGAGAGAGGAGAAAAAATTAGAACATATAGAATCAATTATTTAGTAGGCACTCATTTATTACCCACAGAACTCATACTATGAATTGTTTATTATGTAAACAGTATAACATGGGCATTTTTTATCCATGTGGTAAATTCACCAATGATCCTAGAAGAAAATGGAGAAATTTTCATTCTGTTTTCTTCAATGTACAAAGTGTTAGCATGGGTCCTTAAAATAAAAAGAAAACAAGATAACCCCCAAAACATAGATGACTTTGTATTTCACATTCATGTTTATATTTGAAAACAAAAAATAAATAAAGAAAATGAATGCCCCAAATTCTAGTAATTCACTTCATCCTACTAGTGAGATCACACAGAAGACTTCACCCAGAAGTACCTAATTTCCTGCTCCATACCCAGCTTCATCCTTCCCTGATCCACTCCAGAGAAACAATTGAACTCAGATTTTTTTTCTTGCAGGTCCCTGAGAGGGCAGCATTACCTTTTCTATTTTGAAAAATGCCTTCTATTTGGCTTGCACCTTTCTGGAAGCAAGATGTTAATTGTTTTTAAATATGGGCTACTGTCAAGTCTCCTTTCCTACCAATTCTTTCTGATTTACAGATTGAAATTAAAAGGAAATAACTGGTAATAATGTTAAACAAGACAACTATTAGAAAAATTGAGCTGGAGAGGCCTGAGGGGAAACAGCTAAAGAAACCATAGCTCAGAGATGATCTGTTTTAGAGCATTGGCCACTCTACTGTTGGTTAGAGAAGGAAGTTACAAAGAAAACAAGGAAGGAATGGTCAGATGATTCGGGAAATGGAGGGAAAGTAAAGTTACAGAAGTCAAGATGAAAAGGAAGGACGTTCGGGAGGTGTGGGATTTGATTGATTTGACTTCCTGAACCATTGTACTGTCACTATGTCACTACGGAGACAGTAAATAGACTGTTGTTGCCAAGGCTTAGGGAGGAGAGAGAGAGAAAAAAGAAAAAAAAAAGAGCACTGAGGATTTTCGGGCAGTGAAACTATTCTGTGTGATACTATAATGATGGATACATGTCATTACACATTTGTCAAAACTCATTGCATGTACAGCACTGAGAGTGAACTGTAATGTAACTTATGGGTCCCCTTTACCACTCTAGTGGAATATGACAGCAGGGAAGGCTATTTGAGTGTGGGATGCTCTAGTAATAAATTTTACTCATACATATATTTTTTTTTACTTTGTCAAATATAAAATACATATTTATCTTAATGTAAATGGCTATGTTATACTTGTCAGTGCTTTTTATTTCTTAGTAATATTTAAAATAATGATGTATCTTATAGTCAGCATCTTAGATTTCACAAAATAGTTAAAGCAATAATATATATATATATTATTGAAGCTTCAGCCCAGTAAAGAAGACAGATTTAAATGAATTATCTTGACAATAAAGCTAAAATTATCACTGTGATCAGTGCTTTGAAAGGATGGTACATGGAGCTTTGAGTGGCAGATTCCCAGAGGAAGTGGTGTGACCTGAGAACTAAGAATGGCAGGAATAGTAAGAATTAACTAAATAAAGTAACCCAGGTTAATGGAGTTACAGGTACAAAGGCTAGAGCAGAAGAGAATGTGAGGCATGGAAGGCAGTGTGAGGGAGGGCAGTGGGCAAGGGACAGTGTGATGTGAGGTGAGCCTGGGAAGGTTGGAAGGTTCCATGGAAGCTCCCAATTGCCAAAATCAAACAAATGGTGGATCAGAAACTCGAAGGGGATTTCTGGGATGGAGATAAAAACTGTTCAGTCATCTGAATCAAGGTAGTCATACAAGCCATGGTGGGGATGACATAAGCAAGAGATCTGATTCTAAACATGGGCTGCACTTTTGAATCCAAAAATCCAGAATGGCTGTTTGTTCACAAAACCAATTAAACACCTTTTGTGGGAGGCAACTCTGGAATTGATATTATTCTTAAAGTTCCCCATGAGATTTTCCAGGTGCAGTCACATTTTGAGACACACCAGCCTAGACTAAAATACAGAGCAGGAAATGAGAAAGGGGCTGGGATGAAGAGTTGAGAATTCTCATACTGTTGATAAAAGAGGAAGTTACAAAGAAGACAAAGAAGGAATGACCAGATGATGGAGGAAATTGAGGGAAAGTAAAGTTATAGAAGTGAAGATGAAAAGGAAAGAGTGTGAACAGTGCTGAATGAGCTAAAATTAAACAGGTAAAGACTGAAAATATCCTTCAGGGCTAATTCCAAAGAGGTCATTGGTGATTCTTATGGGAACTGTTTTTTTTTTTGGTGTGATGGAGTCAGAAGCCTGATAATGCTGAAGATGGAGGTGGGAGTATCAGGGAGTAATTTTTTTGGCAAGTGGAAGTAGATTGAGATTGTTGAGGTAGAAACAGTTTTATTTAGCTTATATTAATTGGAACCATCTGACACTGGTTGAAAGTTAAAAGAGAACAAAAACTTTAATACTGGAGTTATAATAATATCCATTTTCTGAGAATCTGGGGACATGACAACCCAATATAGGTGAAGGGGCTGGGTTTTGATAGGAAGAGGGAATGACTTCTCTGTTGTAATGAGAGGGACCAGGAATGAAGGTGGTTTAGGTATAGGTATAAGCAAATTTTCACGTGCAATTGTAGGAAGAGAAGGGAGTTCTTGTGCAAGTTTCACCTTGCACAGGAGAGCAGTTCTAAAATTCCTTATTAACCCATTTTGTGACTCTACTATCTCCAACATGTGGTTTCCAAGTTTGACAAGTTGACATGTGGCTTCCAAGAGGGGATCACACATGGAAACTTTTATAGATCAGGCCCAGAATCAGCACACAACACTTCTAACCAGAGTCTACTGGCCAAAATTCAGACACAAGTTCACAAGAGAAACAGGGAAATAAATCTGTTTCTAGTCTAGAAGGAAGAAAAACCAGGTTTAGTAAATACATAGTCATCCTCTGTCATTCTGTTAACCCATCAAATCTTTAATTTTTAGACTCATCAAGAGAGCTAATACCTTAATCATTCTACTTCCTTCTGACAGCTCTCTCTTAGCTCTCTCCTCCCTTCTCCAAGTCCATCCTCTTCCTCATGACCTGATACTTGAATTCTTTCAATGACATCAACTCCCCTATGTACTTGTCATTTTCTTATACATATTTTAAAAAGTATCAACCACAGATTGATCTAACCACTCTAATTCTCAGCTCCTATAACTAGATTGCTGGGTGCTACTAAGAAAGTACACACACTTGAACCACACACACACACAAACACACACAACCTAGTATATTGGTGCCATCAACATTTCATCTATCTCAACATCAATGGAGTCCCAGTGTTGCTGGATAATACTCTTACATTTTTCTAATCAGCTCTCTTCTTCTTTACCTGCAGTAACTATATTAAGTCTCCAATCTCTCTAAGTGCTTTTTATAGATCTTTGCTCTTAACTCTCAGTATATAACTTCAAACATCACAGGAAAAAGTGAAGCCAGCATCCCAGGTCTACAGAGAACAGCCATTAAGCTGCTTCTAAAAGATGCAAGGTACTCCCCTAAGCGATGCATTTCCTCATGCTTTGTGAATGGAGTGTCTTTTGGGTCCTCTCAGGGGTGGTGTGTGTTTATGAACCTTACTGGATAAATCCATCCTAACATTGCTATCTCTTTACATCCTTGAATTCCTTCTTCTCCATTATAGCAAGGAACTTTTAACAACTTATTTTCATTTAGCATGGCCCACTATTGTGTCTAGATTTTATGGAACCAAGGAGAATATATTGAGCCAATATATTGAATTCAATGCCTGGTTGGTTCATGCATATGATTGAATTCTATTTCATTTCATATTATAACCCTCTCTCCTTGATCTTGTATTTTTTAATTTTTTTCCATTGATCTTTACTAGATTTTTCTGAAATAATTTGCCAGTTCTTTATCCTAGTAATTATATTTGGTGTGAAAATATATTTTCCTGGGTTTAATTTTATAAACGGACCACTGATACATTCTGGGATTTGACTCTAGATACCTGCAGGGGTTGGGTTCATTGGTGCAATTGGGAAAGAGGAGAACTGGCTCCTTGCTAAGTCATTGCAAAGCTTTTAATAGGAGGAAATAACTTCATTAGACAAGGAAAGAGAACTGCTTTTCAGAGCAAGAAATGTTCAGGGGAAATTGAGGGATTAGAGGATTCTAAATCATCTGTGTCAATTTGACTGGGCCATGAGGTGCCCAGATATTTGGTTAAACATTATTCTGTGTTTGTGAGAGTGTCTTGGATAACTATATTTGAGTCATTAGACCGAGTAGAGCAGATTCCCCTCCCTAATGTGGATAGGTCTCATCCAATCTGTTGAAGGACTGAATAGTACAAAAATGCTGAGTAATGGAGAATTCACTGTCTTTCCCTGTCTTCAAGCTGGATATTGTGGGTATTTCTACCTCTAACTTGGACTGGAACTTATACCATTGGCTCTACTGGGTCTCAGTCCTTCAGACACAGACTGGGACCATGCCATTGGCGTTCCTGGGTGGAGACTTGCCAACTGCAGATCTTAACACTTCTCAGCTCTATAATAGCTTGAGACAATTTCTTATAATAAATATCTCTAAATAATCCATACTAATGCACCATTCAACTCTTCCTATAGGTCTCCATTTTTTTTTCTGAGAGTTTACCTCTTTCTGATGCATGCCCTCACTTTCATATAAGAAACCTAGTAAAGCATTGATATATATCTTTTTAATTCAGGAATATGTAGGATCAAATTTGATGTTTGGTTTTAGTCTTTCAGCTTTAAATAAATTAAAATTGGGTAATTTCTGATTTTCAGCCTGAATGTGAATTGTAAACTTGAGCTTGTCCAGTTCAAACAGAAGCAATCTCCTGGCCTATTAAATATGATTTTACCGAGTTATTTGTCAGGTTCTATGGTAACTACTTTGTCTTCAATTAGCACTCCATTTCAGTTGACCATAGTTGATCATTTAATTAACTCTTTTGCAGTTCTGTCATGATTTACTGAAGTCCAATCACCTAATACCAAGTACACTGCCTTTGGAGTTAAAAAGAACAGGCACAAACTGTTATTGTGCACAGACTGTCTTGATGCCATTCTGTGCATAGGTCCAGTTCTTTTGGCTGCAAATGAAAGAGAATGGTCATTTGCCTAGCTTTAATAAACCAAGGAATCCAGAGGTGGTGTGGCTTCTAGATTGGTTATTTCAATGGCTTGATTACACTGCTAATGACCCAATTTCTTTTCAGACTTCTAGTCTCTGTCATCCTTAGCATATCAGCTTTTCCTTGGGCCAGTTCTCTTGATGGTCACAAGATGGCTGTTGCAATTCCAGAGGCACATGCAGACACTACAAAGTCCAACATAAGAAAAGGATCGCTGCTTCTCATGTCTTTCTTTTCTCAGAACAAGAAAAACCTTTCTCAGAAGTAACTTCTGCTTCATATCATATTGACCAGGACTGATTCACATGCTATGCACAAACCAATCACTAACAGGAAGAATAAAATGCCATAATAAGCTTTCACTAATCAAAAGATAGGACCACCTTCCCTGGACGAATGAGTGTAGAAAGGTTGATAGATATCAGAACAAAATCCAGGTTCTACCAGCAAAGAAGAAACAGAGAATGCAACCAATAGTGTCTGCCCCAGTGATGAAGATTCCAGACAGAGAACAGAGAATAGACAACACCTGTTTTTTTATTCTTGCCACCTAGTCTGCATCCTACATCCTGTGGACTACCAGATACCCACTCCATCTCCACCCCAGCCCTAACTTCTCACCCCCACTCAGAAACTCTCAGCATCCCTATCTCTTTGGAGTTTTCCTTAGCTTACCTGTTTTGCATTCATTACCTTATTTTGATTTTCAATCCTCACCATACTACTGAGAACTGGCCAGGGGAATGTACAATGATTTCTGTGGGAAAGCACACTCTGGGGACATTTCTTCTGCTCTCCAACATTACAGTCCATAAGTGGTGGACATGTCAAATCACCTCCTCCTCCTAGTACTCCAGAACTATGCAAAGATAGCAGTCTCTGAATATTGTCACCACAATTGTAAAATAGAACCTTTGAGTGCTAGAAAAGGCTTGAGAGGCTATCTGTCCTCAATTTAATAATGAAGATACAGAGGAATCTGAAGAAGAGTTCAACAGGCTGGTGGTCACAGGACCAGGCTTACAGCCAGGGCTCTAGAGGCCCTGCCCAGATCTCTTCCCTCTCCTCACATCCTCTGCACTTTGGAGCCCTTTATCTCTGAACATTCTCCTTTACCAGGGGAAAGCAATTACATTTATGAGCAGCAACTCCTGAGTTTGAAGCCCTTCAATTTAAAGCCATGGGGAGAAAATAATTAAATTGAATTGAATTCACAGCATTGAAAACACTGATATCCACCAAGGCCTTTTTCCTTTTTTCCAGTGTGTTTGGGAAGGGAATTAATCATGAACACTTTTACCTTAGCAACCCGCTTAGCTGGAGTTGGAAAACATTTTGTGCAGTAAGAATTCATTCAAATGTGCAAAAAGAAGCTAATAAGCTAAAAACATTCCAGGCCCATGCATAGACTATTTCCTCCATGAAGGTCACAGATTCTTTCATTCTGTAAGTTCTTGGGGCACTGGGCCTGGTGACCCAGACAGAGAAACTTGATCTGAAGTGTAGTTTATGAGCAATGAGCCAATTCTACACCTGGGCTTCAAAAATATTTGTGAGAGGTCATGTCCACTGGCCAAACTGAGCTTGTTGACCTTATGTTCTGTTTTAAAATGTCTGACTCTCTGTCTACTGTTGATATAAGCAAGCATCTGCTGTTGCCCTGGAGAATGAGCACGTTGCTTTTGGAGATCTGGCCTAGCAGTGAGGATACTGGACTGGGTGCTTATTTTGCTGCTGGGTTTAATCCAGAGGAACTGCTCTTCTTTTGCATGGCCTCTCTAACAAAAATCTTCAGAATGACATGTGGAGGGTAAAAGGCCACAGAAAGGTGGAGCAGAGGGAAAAGCTGAAATATAGTTTCTTGTATGTTACTGGATTCTCCCAACAGTCCTATTGAGTAGGTAATGTTGTGTCCATTTACAAATGAGAAAGCTGACCGAGGGGAATTAAGTGCTTTGCAAAAGGTCAAAATGCTAAATAAAAAGGGCAGAACTAGATTCAAATTCCAAGGCTTTTTTCAGCATGTGATACTAGCTAAAATCCTAATTTACTCTTTGAAAGTATAATGATTTGTTCTTTCTAGATAATGACGGGCATGTTCTGGGGATCAACTGTGGGTGTGAAAGAAGTCAAGAGACCTATTCGGCACATAACTGGACTCTGTCCCAGGGCCTAAGATTGTAGCCACTCCTGGTGACCAGGACACATACCGGCTCGTGTACTGGAAGATGGGGCAAGAGCCTGGCTCCCAGATTCAGCCCTGCAAGTTGGCCCCTGTATCTGAGAACCACCTCCAAGCATCTACCCTCAGTGCGAATGACTAGATTAGTCCTTTCTGTTCTTCAAAAACTTCCTGTGCATTCTCTCCTCTGTGTCCAAGTGCTCTTCACCTCTTGCTGAGAATGCCCACCTGCAGCTTCCTGCATATGCCATTTTCCCCTTCATGTGGCTCAGTTCCAGGGTCCTCTTCGTGGGAAGCATTTCCCCAATTATCTTAGCCCTTGGGGATTAATCTTTTCTCAGAACAGTATTGGATGGCTTCCCTGCAGCACCTTAATCCTCACAGATCTTGACACCTACTAAGCAAGATTAAGGAAATGATTCAGATCATGATGTGCCTTCACTCAGAGCCTCACAACTGCAACTCCTGCCCAACTCTCCAGCCTCATCCTCTCCCAGGCTCCAAACACCCAGGCTTTCTCCCAGTCCTTAGAATACATTAAATTCTCTCCAGTGTTAGGGACTTCTTGCTGCTAGTGCCTCAGTTTAGATCCTTCCACCAATCCCCTCCCTTTCCCAATCTTTCCATGCCAGAATCTTTCTTATCATTCATGTCTCAGCTCAAATTCCTCCTCCAACCAAACCTTCCTGACCACATTAAGTAGTTCCCCTACCCAAATGTCCATTTTTACTTTCTATCCCAGTTGCCTATTCTATTTTCTTCAAGACACCTGCTACCAGTTAATATTATCTTGTCCATTGATTTGGTCATTTGCTTACCCATCTCATGCTCCATTTAAGGTCACAAGGGCCTTTTTTTCTTGATCCCCACTGGTCCCACAGTGCCCAGGGCATTGCCTGGTTCCATAATTATTTTCCCACTGATAGAAAAGAAGAAGGGTGAAGAGTGGGGATAGAAAAAAGGAAAAGGAAGGCTTGTGGCATTGATGTTATTAGATGTTGCTCTGTAATCTTTTAAGTCCTTGCATATGTTTTATCTTGTTTAATTCTCATAACAGCACAAAGAAATCAGAATGATAATCCCCATTTATAGGCAGAAAATGGTAACACTTATTGAGTACTCTTCCACTATTTCTTCAAGCACTTTGTTTTTAAGTGGAATTAAATGCTAAGGAAAGAATAAAAGGAAGAGCTACAGAATCTCAGAGTAAATTTCAGAGGCGGGATTTGAACTCCAATAGTCGGGCTTCGTAGCCCATGGTCTTTACTAATGCACAAAGTCCACTGATTCAGAGGAGTTAAGCCTCTTACATCAAAAGGGAACCAGAGATCTTACATGATTGATATTGGACTGTAGCCCATTGCTGCCTTGCTTTGTACCCTAGCAAGTACCTAGTAGTAAGAAGTAGGGGGTTAGGGTGAAGGAGGGAGAGAAGTTCATGAAAATAGAGTGAGGGGTGGGATGAATCTTCCCCTACTTCCTCCATGCCTTCAATATTTTCTCTCTGCCCTCCAACCCTATTGTCCACCCATTTCCATCCTGCTCTGTCTATGCCAGGGAAAGACTAACCTGTAAGAATCCCACCAGAGCACTCTGGCCCTTTTTGTTTCCTGCGGAGTTCAGCCACCAGGGGAGAGTGTTAAGAGAGTGCAAACTGGCAGGGGCTTGAAGGGAAGTTATTTAATTCCCCCAAATCCTGGCTTCGGAGGCAAAGGTCACACCTCCCATAGCATAGCCCTCACCTCAAGACTCTAGGCCCTTCTACCTGGGCTAATAGCAACAGTCCTCTCTGACTAACCCCAGGCCACTGAATTATTCACTATTTCTGGGGTTTCCCCACACCTTGCCCCACCTTTGAAAACTGTCCCTGTATTCAAGGCCCTTCATGACTCACATGTGTACTTTTATCCCGTTAGAATTTTTGTTTACACATTGCACTCACAGTTTGCCAATGAGAGACTTGAGCTGGCAAGTCTTCTGTCCTATAGTCACAGTGTGGTTGAAAAGCCTCCACTCAGGAAAAGGCCTGTTCTGTGAACAGAAGGGCTCTCCCATTCCTATTTCTTTGTTTGCAAGAGGTAATATCATCCTTGAGAGTTTCCTTTCTGATCCAACTGATTTCTCTACAAGTAGGCTGGCCATTTATGAACCCATTTCTGAGGATCAAGTAATTGGCCCTTTGTCTTCTACAAACTTCATTTTCTACAGATGTTTCTGTTACTCCTGCAACTGTTAAGGTGACATAGATATAGATGATAGATATAGATGAGATAGGTTGATAGAGATAGAGATAGAGATAGAGATAGAGATAGAGACAGAGAGTACTGATCTTTCTAGAAACTACTAGATTTTTTAATAGTCAAAATAATTTTCATCCAGTATCTTAATTTTATTTTATATACAAAGTTATTTAAATTCAGGAAAGCAGATAAACACACCTAAAGCAAAACTATGTTTTATTCCTGCATGTCACTTTCCAGTCCTTATACACACAGATATTCTTATTTTTATACATTCCTATACATGGCATATATGCAAGTTTGTATCTTTCCCTATGGTTATATCATAATTACCATTTGTAATGATGACATGATAACCCATGGCATAGACACCATAATTTTCAGAACCATTTCTATTTCCTGAATGACATGGTGGAAAGCATCCTGGTTTAGTCAGACAACTAGACCCCAGTCCTCACTCTCACAGTCACTAGCTGTAAGACTTTCTTTAAGTCACTCAACCTTTCTACATCTCAGCTTCTCAGCCATCAAATGGTATGAAAATGTTTCTGAACTCCATAATTGTATACCCCTTGGCAACTGTATTACATTACCCTTTTTAACTTACATCATAGTGCTTATCTCTATCAGAAATTATATGGTTTTAATTACTAGTATTGTTTATTACTTCTCTTATCCAACTAGACTGTAAGTGCCATAATAGTGAAATTTGCCTGTCTTATTCACTCTGGAATCTCCAGAGCCTGGCACATAGTCGCTTTGAGAAATATTTGTTCATGTATTTTCAACAGCTTTCATTCCCACTAAGTAGACAATGCTGTTCTAGTACCAGCTGTACTTCTGAATGAGGCAACATACTCTAGGACTGGGAGAAACCATCAAAAGGAGGTTTTCAGCCTTGGTTCTTAGTCTATCATTCTAGATTTCTGAGTGAGCTGTTGCTTAAGTCCATCAAAGAATGAGGATTGAACATTATCAATACTTAGATTGTGATGATTATTGCACAGTTCTGTGAATATGCCCAAGACCACTGCACAGTACACTTGATGTGGGAGAATTTTACGACGCGTCGGCTCTCCCTAAACACAGAGTAGAGGCATCCTTACTTTCTTTTTCTCACATGTTCTGTTTTCACAACTCTCCCACCACGCTGGTTGAAAGACTCTAGTTTATTAGTCTACTTGAGCATGGGTAATATGATAAGAGCTGAAACACAGTTGACACTTTACTCAGGCTGGACATTCGACTGCTCCGTGTTTAGCAGTGACAGCCCAGCTGAAGAAACATATGCTCACTCAGATCCCAGTCCTGGAATGCCAGGCCCTGTCCTCCAGAGTAAAGCCTCTCTGATAATAGAAAAGAAAAGCAACCTAAGTTTTGCTGACTGTGCACATTCTAAAACATCCAAGAGAGAAAAAGAAAAAGAAAGGTAACATTTGCCAATTCAAAAACAACTGCTTTTGGAGAAAAGCAAATCATCCTTTCTGAATATCTTGGAAATTTTTCCAACTTATTGAATACATATTAACCAAATCACTAAATGTGGAAAACGTTTTATCTTCTGCTTACTCTGCTCTTAATAACCAAAAACAAAGTATCCAAAGATTTCAGAGAGGGAGAATGAGATAGAGACATTAACGATGAGAGAGAATAATTGATTGCCTGCCTCCTGCATGACCCCTACTGAGGATTGAGTCTGCAACCTGGGCATGTGCCCTGACCTGGAACCAAACCATGAGTTCCTGGTTCATAGATCAATGCTCAACAACTGAACTACCCCAGCTGGACTCCAAAGACACTTTCAATCTGCATTATGAATGTAGCACTTAGTACTGTCCATGATAACTGGAAGGTGCTCAATATATATTTGTTGAAGGAAGGGAAGAAGGAAGGAAGGAAGGAAGGAAGGAAGGAAGGAAGGAAGGAAGGAAGGAAGGAAGGAAGAAGGAAAGAAAGAAATATTGTGAGGGTGGAAGGGAGAAAGGGTTAGAGGGATGAATGAATGAATGAAGGCATATTGTTATAATAATATACAGATTCAAAACATTTTACTATAAACTAGATATTCCTTGAACATGCCCAAACCATTTCTGATACACAGCCTATATATTAGCTGTCCCACTGGTGGAGTTCTCCTCTCCCTAATCTCCATAGGACTTTCTCTTCTTGCCATTCATATCTCAGCACTCAACTCACTTCTGCCAGGAAGCTTTGAATGGAATGGAGAGTTTCATTCTGTTAAGTCAACCTTCAACCTTCAACTAAGGTAGCCACCGCAATGCTATTATATCACCTATTTTTTTAAATTTACCTTTATTGTTGAAAGTATTACAGATGTTTAATTTTAAATTCTCCGTTTAGCATTTTTCTTTATTACTCTCAAGTATCCATTGTGTGTGCTTATTTTCAGTCTCCCCCATCAGAATGCAAACTCTGAGTGCAGAATCCTTGTCTGTCTTGTTTACCAGTAATCAGAATATTACCTGGCACATAACTAATATTCACTAGCTAATTGTCAAGTGATTTAATGAACTGTTGTTGGTCCAATACCTAGCAAAGAGCCTGGCACCTTGTGGAGGGAGCTCATTAGATACTTTTTGAGAGAAAAAAAAAGTATATATTTAGAACAGAAGAGAGAGCAGCAAAAGTTTTCCCAATAGCCAAAAGGCAGAAATTTACAAGAAAAGCAAACATCCCATGCAGTATGGTTTTTGTTGTTTGTCAGCCTTCCTGCCACTCAACTGTCATTCATTTCATTCTTACATATGTGGAAGTGGATTTTATTATGAACCTTAAAAGCCTCCTAACCTGCGCTAATGCCAGGTCCCTACTGTTGAGAGCCATAATTGAAGAAGTAATCACAAAATTTCATCAGTTCTGAGACCATGGCTTCCCCAGCATGGCCCAGAGATACCACAGGCTTTGCTTATGTCACTGGCTGCCTAGCTTACCGTCAGGAGTGGGCTGTTACACTCTCCCAATACCCCATGCCACATGCCTGCATATTCCCCCTCCAGCTATCCCAACACCTTCCATGGGGATTACTTCCTCACCACTAGATCATTCTGAAACTCAAAACTTTGGGGGAGAAAATTGCTTTATTTTTTGTCTCTGAAAGTAATAATTAAATATTACCATTACACCTTTGAACAAGTTGTTATAAAATAATCTCCTTTTCATGAATAATATAGGGAATTTTTGAACAAATATGAAAGATAAAATTTAATTATTGGAAAGTAGAACTCTTTATTCCCTGTGATTGCACAATGGAAGCCTGATTTTTGTAACACTAAAAAACGAGTGCATTTTTAAAAGATGATAACTCTCTCTGTCATTGCTCTGAATGTTCATTGAATGTTAGAAATATGCTTTTGCAAAAAAGTGCACCTTTGCTAAATCTTACCTCTGTATTATGTTATAGGAGATATTTCCATTGCATGAATGTTTCAGTAGCATCTGATTTTCTTTACTGTGATGCACCTGTAAACCTGTTGCCCATGACTCATTATTTCAGCACATGTTTATATCTGGCTTTGTCAATAACAACATCAAGTGATCACATTGAATAGAATGGAGGGTTTCATTCTGTTAAGTCAACCTTCAACCTTCAATTCTCAAATAACCTCCCTTTATCCATCTGTATAGCTCATGCTGATCCCCTTTCCTCCCTCCCCCACACTCCAACCACTCCACTCCTCACTATCTCTAATGTACCTGCTCTCTTTCCTTTCCAGGACTTTGGCATTGCATACCCCTATGACTAGAACACTCTTCCCTTCCTTCTTTGCCTCACTAATCTTTACACATCCTTCATGTATCAGCTTAAATGAAACTCCTCCATGGAGGTTGTGGTCACACTTCTGCTGTTGCTCCCATAGTTTTATTCTTTCACATGGTGATTTAACGTTGGTCCTCACCTCTGTACTCTTAAACATCATGAGAACAGGAACAGTGTATGTTTTCATGCCACTATATTTCTGGCATATAATAGACATTCAATAAATAATTGTCCAGCAAGTGAACATGTTAAGTCAATAAACATACAAATGGATGGAAGCATTTTGATATACATTAGAACTCCCTGAGATCCATTTACAGAAGGAACCAGTATTTTCATTTTACTCCCTGTCTTAAGTCAAACTTAATTTTTGCTAATGGAAATAACAACTTTCCCATGATAAATTGAAACACTGTATCTTACACCTTTAGAAATAGTCCAATACATTTAGTTACAGCATGAGCCTGTCCATGTATAGCAGTGGTTCTCAACCTTCCTAAGGCCGCGATCCTTGCATACAGTTCCTCATGTGGTGGTGACCCCCAACCATGAAATTTTGCTACTGTTATGCATCGTGTTGTAAATATCTGCATTTTCCGATGGTCTTAGGTGACCCCTGTAAAAGGGTCTTTCGACCCCCAAAGAGGTCTCGACCCACAGATTGAGAACCACTGATGTATAGCATAATGAAACCAGGGGCAGTAGTTTTGATAAGTTATGCGATACTAGAAGATTGCTCCTACCTTTGGGAAGTTTAATGAGATAGAAAAAGTGGGGATGAACCAATAATTGATCAATAATTAGTTGGTTCAGTCAGGGAAAGATGTTTGTGGATAAGGAAGTCCTGATTACATTATAAACAAGTCTGTATCATTCCCATTTGACCACAGAATCTTTTCTGGGCATGCAGAAAAGTGAGGTGGCTGATACCATGAGTTTACATCTGAATTAAATCCTGGCTCTTTCAGTTCTGGCTACATGACAAGCTTTTCTAGTCAAAATTCACCTCCATTTCCTCATCAGTGAACATGACTGATAGTCTAACTAGAGAATTATCTGTATTTCTGAGGGTAAGATGTTAAAAACTGCATTTCTGTGACTCCCTTTTAGCAAGGCTTCCTGATGCAATTTAGGTTCTGCCAATTACATGCACTCTGATAAGACCTGAATTTGGAAGTGAGTTTAGTGAAGAAAAGGGGCGACAATACCTAAGGCATCCATTTAGGTGGTATCACTGGTCCTTGGTTCACTATTAAGGCAGGCATTCTTGGAGCCAACAGCTGTGGCATCAGCAGAGAGCAGAAAGGAGAACTAAGAAATCAAACAAATAAAGAAGGCAATGAATCCCAGAGCAGCTTTCTAATCCCAACAAAGTTAGCAGTTCATGCTTTATGGTTAGTCAGTTCAGTGTAGCTCTTCTGGGTTTCACTCCCACTTCTCTCACTTTCCTGATCATTCCTCATATTAAATCTCTTCTTACTTAACTGATATCCCCAACCACAAAATTTTTTTTGTGAAAATTTAAATTAGATCATGTGAGTGACATTCATGGCATAGGGCCTAGCAAATAAGCATTTAGCAAATGGAGGAATTGTTTTGTTTGTTCCATTGATTGTCTCTTGGATACGTTTTTCTCTGGGACACTTGACATTAGAGTCTTGGTGAGAAGGAGACCCACCCTCTTCTCTAACCCAGCAGGATGAAGAGGACTATGCGGAGACAGAGTCCCTTTGAGAAGAAGGAAGTTAAGGGGACTTGTCTTGCCTGGTGTTGATCGGCCTTCAGATACTGAACTGGAGAATTTTCAAATCACAGCAGTAAGGTAATTATTGTAAAGAGAATGGCATCTCCATCAACAGGGAAAAAAAGATATGACCAGTTTTTAAGGCTCCAGATAGAAAAGATGCACCATTATTTCCCAGTGTTGTCTGAGAACATGGCCCTGCTGAACAGCAGACAATGAGTGGACTTTGAACCTGCAGCAGAATGGCCAGTGAGCACAAGAGCAATGGGAGCCTGAGCAGCCTCAGCCTAGTCAGCTGCCATCAACCACCTGCCTGTTGCTCTGACTCCACCTACCTGCTTCCTCAGCCCTTCAGAAGCACTTGCTGGCTCTGCCTGTAGACTGCCTGGCCCACATCTTGGCTCACAGATGGTGTCCCTCTGCCTTCATCCAGTTCCAGCTTTTCTGACTTAGCCTAAGTTTGAATGCAGAGCCTATACCCCCTAAGGACTGCCAAATAATGACCCATGACCGCAAGGCTCAGGAGACCCAAGCACCTGTGCCACTGGTCCTCACACAGTGCTGAGCGAGGTAGAAGGAAGACAGCCAGAGACAAACTTGCCCTCCTTGCTATTTTGCCTGGAGCTTTGGTGGAAATTGAGGACAATGCCTAGTGTAGAAATCTAATTCCTGATTTAGGTTGAAATTTTTCCCATGTGGCCGAAGGTTTAATTCTCTGAGGTCCTGTCTTATTTTCAATGGTTCCAAAATTAACTATGTCAGGTCAGATTTTTAAAAGTGACCTCAAATTTCAGTTAGAACAAAATCATTATGGCAGCATACTATATAAATATCCTGAGATATTCTCATAAAACATAACAGTAGGCAAACTAGTATAACAAATGACAAATAAAAACTAGAATAACAAATGACAAATAAAAGTGACAGTATCTTCAACAAAAATGAGATGACCAGGAGTTCTCCTAAACAGCAGAGTATAAATGGTTGATGTCACCATCAACAGCAGTCCCTGTTCAGGACATGTGTGAGGTTATCCCTTGTGGAGGGAGTAGAAAGGATAGAAAAGAGTTCAAATGGACTTAATAGACTTGAAACACAAAAACTGAATCAAATGCTCATTCGGAAAGATAGATGACCTCAACTGGAAGTGGAATCCTCAGCAAGCGAACGTGAAAACAACCAGTTGTTAAACCTGGATAAAAACTCCACTGACTCCAGTGAGCAGATGAGTGCAAGTAAGACATTCTGAGTACTGAAGTTCTAGGAAGTTTACACCTTCAAGAGCCTCAGAAAGATTCAAGATCTTCCCCCCTTGAAAGAAAAAAGACTTACTCTGAGGGGAAAAAATTACTATTAAAAAAAAGCAGTGCAGACACAAGGGAGAGAAGTTTCCACTCTTGAAAGGAGCAGAGAGTCCAAAGGAAACAGAACTGTTGAACTGATACTCTGTATTTTTTAATATTGCAACACCAGAGGAGAGAGCCTAGAGCCATTTCTCTAGAAAACCCGCTCTGACCTGCCTCTACAGAAATTTTCTTCTGAAAGAATAATAAGAAAGAAAAATGAAAGAAAGGAAAAGAAAGCATCTCAAATTAACAAGAGAAAATGAAAAAGATTAGAGTTAACCCCCATATTAGGATATTTTATGTAAAAAAGAGGAAAACTAACCATTAATGAAGGCATGACACAAAACTGTGATTACAAAGCTAATGGGAACTATAGCTTAATAGTAGAAAAGACTAATATAAAAATAAGAACACTATGGGAGCTATGAAAACAGAATGACTTAGAAGTGACAAATCTGAGAAAGGAGATGGTTGAAAGCCAGCAGGATATGAAAAAGTTCTGCTGGGGTTCAGGAAAAATTGTGGGGAGAAAAGCACTTCAGAATGAAAACTAAGCTAAAAGAAAAATGAAACATTAGACAAAAGAGAGAAGACAATAAGAGAAATAGAGAACAGCAAGGAGAATGAAGAAATCAAACAAGTAAAGAAAAATGTGAATATAAGAAAATAATAGATATAGAGTACATATAAACAAATTCACATACATATGATTAGAATCCTCAATGGGGGGAAAAATCCAAAGCACAGAACAATTCCTACAAACTACAAACAAGATAGATTTCTGAAATAAAAGAAAACTTACTGAAAGAGCACACCAGGTATTTGAGAGAATTGACCCAGATGGCAACACCAATATATATTCTAGTGAAACTGTAGCACTTTAAAGATAAAGAAAACATTGTTTTGGCAACCAATAAAAACAGGTTAAATCACCTATAAATGAGGTTGTCATATAACTTTGATGTAATTTCAACAAATTATAAAGAAAATAAATGCTAGCCACTTTACATTTAAAGGAAATAAGACAGAGAAACAATGACAACCCATTAGAATGAGCATCCCTAGCATCCCAAATATCATTTCTTCTATAAAAAACAAGATTTTCTGAGAGAAACAGATGATTACAGAAAATATATGAGATGACTCTGGGACATTTTCCTTTGCCAAAATGGAAAAAAGATGTCAAAAGGACACAAGAGCCCATACTGTCGTCACTATGATGATACTGACAGATGAAAGACAACTTCTAATAACATAAGGTGCCTCTGTCTGAATGCTTGCCAATGTAATCAAGAATTTTCTGTCTTAGGAAGGTTAATTCTTTGAAACAGAGGCATATAGATTTCAAACACACACACACACACACACACACACACACACACACACACACACAAATCTAACATTTCTTTCTATCTTTTTTCGTTCTAAAAGACATAAGAAAATGCATTTGGCACCTCTGTATCTTCAATTCTTTTGAGTATTCATTCTACTATTATAAAAGTGGTGGGATACCATTGGGATAGAAAATTTATAACAAGAGTGAAAGTGAATACTTAAACGTGTGACAAGCCAATTCAAGTTTCTTTAATCAAATGAGGATGAAACCCTTCTTGCAGTGATTTATTTTTTAAGGTCAGACCTACTGCCTTCTTCTATCCCCATATAAACATACATATAAAATCAAGGGTGACAAGAAACTAAGTAATTGTACAAGTAAAAGTACAAGTAATATACTTTTCCTTAGTCTGTGGCAGCTTTAATTTGATAATTTTATATATCATAGGTCACTAGTAAACTCTGTTATATGTGATGTTGACATAAAACCAAAGATTAATCAATGCTTCTTTATTTGCAATATTTTAGTCTATATATCTAGCTTAAGCGACTGGCCGACTGGTTGACTAGTAGCTATGATGCGCCCTGACCATCAAGGGGGAGATGGTCAATGCAGGAGCAGAAACCAGAGGCATGGAAACATGGAACAGACTGAAGACTCTCAGGAGAAGGGAAGGCGGGAGGGCGAGAAGAGATTAACCAAACATCTTATATGCCTACTCGAGGTTCTCTCACAATCCCAGACCCCTCAGGAGATGTTGGAGAGCCAGTTTCAGCCTGATCCCTGCAGGCCAGGCTGAGGGACCCTGCCCATACAAAAATCTGTACACTGGGCCTCTAGTTTATTATATATTAATGGTACTAAAAAATATTTCCATCGCAAAACAAATCATAAAAAGACTTTTGTAGTAATGTGATATTATCTGGAAAAGGTCTTTGCAGATGTAAATAAGTTAAGGATCACAGGTGGTCAGGGTGGGCCTTAAATCCAATGTAAACATGGCAAGAGACACACAAAGAGAGACATAGAGAAATGAAGAAGGCAGAATAAAGACAGAGGCAAAGATCAGAGTGATATATGCACAAGTCCAAAAATGCCTACAGCTTCTCTGCTGAGAAGCTGGAAAAGATAAGGAACAGAATATCCCCTACAGCCTTTAGAGATAGTACAGCAGTGCCCACATGTTGGCTTGGCCTTAGTAACTGTGATATGAATTTCTGTTGTTTTAAGATATCTCAAAAGAAAGAATGATAAAGAGAAGGATAAGAGGGGAAGCGGCAGGGGGAGAGGGAAGAGAAGGAAGAGTAGGAGAAGAATAAGAGAAAGAGAAGAAGAAAACATAAGAGCTAATGAAAAATGCCCATTTACTTAAAATGGGGCAAGGTAAGGAAGACAAAAAATAGTATTTGCAATGGATTAATACACTATATATATGTGAGTGTTTATTTTAAATGAATGGATTTGTACATATATATATATACAAATTTATTCTATAAATTTTCTATACATAAACTATAAATATTTTAAAATTTCAAAATAATACTCCTTTAAAAGCTCATTGATTACTACTGGAGCTCACTAGGACACTAAGTTAAAATTGGTAAAAGAAAAGAAAAAAATGTTTATCCTGCATTTAAAATATGAACTATATTTCAAAGTGACTAAGTATCAATAAGGAAAAGAAAGTCATTACAGAAGAAGTCTAACTAATAAATGCACAAGGAATTATGAACTGAAATATCATTTTACAAACCTTATAAAATATTAGATGAAGAAAATAACCATCAATGGATGCAGTAAACAGTATGTGAAAATTTAATGGAAAATTTAATAATGAAAACATAGGGCTGGCAATACCTGAACCCACTGATAATCTTGGCAGAGTAGAAGTGAGACCGTCAGAAACATTATACTTCTCATGATGTGATATAACTGGAAGTATATAGTACCAACTTTGAATTATTATTTTCTAAAAGTTTGAATGAATTTAACAAAATATCAAGATCTAAGAGTTTACAGGAAATACAGAACATAGAGAATTATATTGAAGAACACTGCAAGAAAGCAACTAGCCACATCTTTTGTGTAGAGGAAAAAAGACTTTGCTTACCAATAAACCAAAAGAGGAGGGGAACATTTAAAGCATAAAGAGACATAGCTGTTAAATTAAATGTATGGGCCTTGTTTGGATCCTCATTTGAACAAGATTTATTTGCTTTTTTTTCTTTTTAATATATTTTATTGATTTTTTACAGAGAGGAAGGTAGAGGGATAGAGAGTTAGAAACATCGATGAGAGAGAAACATCAATCAGCTGCCTCTTGCACACCCACTACGAGGGATGTGCCTGCAACCAAGATACATGACTTTGACAGAAACGAACCTGGGACCTTTCAGTCCTCAGGCCAACACTCTATCCACTGAGCCAAACCGGTTTCGGCTGAACAAGATTTCTTTGAATATGACTGTGTCTATATAGTTCCTATTTGCTCTTTCAGAACCACTATATACCCTACTTGATTCTCTTTGTATAATGGGAGATGGTATTTTTGAACTAACAAAGATTAGCAAAGTAGGGACAGTAGGTCAAATCTAACCAGAGGTCTGTTTACATATAAACTGAGAGTTAAAAATTATGGTTACATATTTAAAGGTTATATATATAATTTACTTCCTACTTATTTCCTCCCACTAATTTTGGACTTGGTTTGTCTTTTTTGGTAGTTAATTTAGGTATAAAGTTAGGTTGTTTGAGATCTTTTTTTTTGTTGTTGTTAATGACTATTTCTTCTTTATGTAAGAATAGCATTTATTTTTTAATTAAATCTTTATTATTCAGATTATTACATTTGTTTCTCTTTTTTCCCCTCCATAGCACCCCTCCACCCAGCTCCCACCCTTCCCTCTGCCCTTACCTCCCTCCCATTGTCCTCATCCATAGGTCTATGATTTTTTTCCAGTCTCTCCCTGTACACCCCTCACCCCTTTCCCCCTGAGAATTATTAGTCCACTCCCTTTCTGTGCTCCTGATTCTATTATATTCACCAATTTATTCTGTTGATCAAATTTTTAATTCACTTAATTTTTAGATTCACTTGTTGATAGATATGCATTTGTTGTTCATAATTTTTTGGCTTTTACCTTTTTGTTCTTCCTCTTCTAAAAGAGTACCTTTCATATAATACTGGTTTGGAGTTGATGAACTCCTTTAGCTTTTTCTTCTCTGTGAAGCTCTTTATCTGCCCTTCAAATCTGAATGATAGCTTTGCTGGATACATTATTCTTGGTTGTAGGTTCTTGCTATTCATCACGTTGAATATTTCTTGCCACTCCCATCTGGCCTCCATGATTTCTGCTGAGAAATCAGCTGACAGTCATATGGGTGCTCCCTTGTAGGTAATGAACTGTTATTCTCTTGCTGCTTTTAATATTCTCTCTTTGTCTTTTGCTCTTGGTATTTTAATTATGATGTGTCTTGGTGTGGTCCTCTTGGGATTCCTTTTATATGGGGTTCTGTGTGCTTCGTGGACTTGTAAGTCTATTTCTTTTAACAGATGTGGGAAGTTTTCAGTCATTATTTCTTTAAATAGGTTTTCAGTATCTTGCTCTCTCTTTTCTTCTGCCCCCCCTGCCCCCCCCCCACAATTCTGATGTTGGTACACTTGAAGCTGTCCCAGAGGCTCCTTACATTATTTTCACATTTTTGGATTCTTTTCTCTTCTTGCTTTTCCAGTTGAATGTTTTCTGCTTCTTTATATTTTAAATTTTTGACTTGATTCTTGCCTTCCTCTAGTCTGCTGTTAGGACTCTGTAAAATATTTTTTATTACAGTCAGTGTCTCTAGTTGGTCCTTTTTCATCTCCTCTTGGTTCTCGCTAACTTTATCCAACTTTTCTAGCATATTCTTGAAAAACCTTATAAGCGTGGTTTTGAACTCTATATCCAGTCTTTTTTTTCCTCCATTTCTTTTGTTTGTGATCCCTTCCCTCATCTGGGCATTTTCACTATGCCGGGAGAACTTATGTGTTGGATTCAACCTTATGATACCAGACTTGCAAAACCGAAGAAGCCTCTGTTGAGCTTGGGATGGGTGGAGTCTCAGGGCTTAAGAGACCACCTTGCCTTCCAGTTGGCCCTGCCCCCCACAGCCCCTGAGTCTCACGTGACTGGGTAATTGCTGGAGCGGTCCTTGTGCAATCCCGCCAGCAGTGCCTCTAGACCTCTGCCTTTCCGGCTCCCCTGCACTCCAGGGCCACATGAGTCTAGGTCCCCAGGGTTTGACCCAAAACAGGGGCTTAGTGGAGTCAG
The DNA here is from genome assembly GCA_011751065.1 of Lasiurus cinereus. Lineage (NCBI taxonomy): Eukaryota > Metazoa > Chordata > Mammalia > Chiroptera > Vespertilionidae > Lasiurus > Lasiurus cinereus. The sequence continues at coordinate 27,790,414 of JAAGEH010000005.1, forward strand.
AAGTGGCACAGTTGGGAGGGTCTGTCTCCCGCCCACTCGGGAAAGCCAACAGCACAATCAGTGATCTGTCCTCTGCGTGCAGTGCCATGCATGCCACCAGCCCTCTGATCTTTTGCGACTCCCCTAAATTTCCTTGCACCTCTCCCTTTTCACAGTCCAAACTCCCGCTGTATGAGTTTTGGCTGGATCTGGGGTTTAGTGTCATAATATAAGGGGTTCAATGCCTTTGAGAGTCTCCATTTCCCTCCTGCCAGAGAAAACCAGCCAAGTATTCTGGCACCCGCTCACTCCAGGTGCGGGTCTCCGTACCTCAGCTTTTTGCAGCTCCTCTGGGTCTCCGCAAGCCCCTCTCCTTCCCTTTAGCTGTAGAACTTCCACTCAGCCAGCTTTCCTGTGGTTCTGGATGATGTCCATCCTGTCTTTTAGTTGTACTTTTGAAATTGTTGTGCGAGGCAGCAGTGGATTCTATGCCGCCATCTTGGATTCTCTTCTTTTTTCTTAATGTAGGCACTTATCATTACAAACTTATGTCTTAGAACTGAGTTTACTGCATCCTGTAAGTTTTGGTATAGTGTTTCCACTTTGTCTCAAGATTTTTTTAAATTTTGTTTTATTTCAAATGATCAATAAAATAGTTGTTTTATTTCAAAGATAAACTAGATAGAAAAAATCTTTAGCTAGCCATGCCAGAAATAAAGATAGGATTCAAATGATATTATAAATAAAAAGATATTACAATAGATATCACATAAATACAAAAGATCAACAGACTATATGAATAATTTTATCCCAACAATTGAAAAATCAGAAAAAAATGGATAAATTTCTAGAAAATGAATAAATTTTTACTATGACTGAATTGTAAAGAGGTAGACAATCTGAATAGATCAATTACCAGTAAGGAGAAAAATCAAGAATTAAAAGCTTCCCAACAAAGAAAATGGATTTCTTTGTGAATTCTACCAAACATTTAAAGAATAATTAATACCAATTGTTTTCAAACTCTCCCAAGAAATAAAAGAGGAAAGAACACTTTGAAACTTATATCACAAGACTAAAATTACCCTGATGTCAAAACCATAACAATGATACTATAAGAAAATAAATATTCTTGATGAACATAAATGAAACAGTTTTCCACAAAATAATAACAAACCAAATTCAACAGTACATTGAAATGACCATATACCAGATCAAGTGAGATATTCAAGGATACAAGGATAATTTAACATCCATGAACCACCACATTTTTAAAAAAGGATAAAAGTCATACATTTATATCAATAGATGAAGAAAACGATTTGATAAACTACATCCTTTCATGATTAAAATTCTCAACAGAGAGAGTAGGGAGGGCAAGATCACAATATAATAATGACCATATGTGACAAACCTACAGCTAACATCATTCTCAATGGTGAAAAGCTTAAAGCTTTTCCTATAAGATCAGGAACAAGAGAAGGATGCCCATTCTCACTACTTTTATTCAACACTAGAGGCCCTGTGCCCTTTCACAGTCTGGGAGTCCTCAGCGGATATCTGAATGCTGGTCATCAGTCTGACATCCTTAGCACTGCCACAGAGGGGTGAGAGGCTCCCTCCCACCACTGCTGCTGCGCTTGCCAGCCATGAGCCTCGCTACTGGTTGAGCAGTACTCCTGCTGTGGGAGCACACTGACCACCAGGGGGCAGCTCCTGAATTGAGGGTCTGCTCCCTGGTGGTCAGTGTGCATCATAGCTACCAATTGTTCCACCGTTCAGTTTATTTGCATATTAGCCTTTTATTATATAGGACTAGAGGACTGGTGCATGAAATTAATGCATGGGGGTGGAGTGTTTCTCAGCCCAGTCTGTACCCTCTCCAATCTGGGACCCCTCAAGGGATGTCCAACTGCCCTTTTAGGCCTGATCCCAGGACTGCTGGCTCCCAACTACTCCCCTGCCTGCCTTCTTGATTGCCTCCAATTGCTTCTGCCTGCCAGCCTGATCACTCCTTAACCACTCCCTGCCAGCCTGATTGATACCTAGCTGCTCCCCTGTCAGCCTCTTTGCCCCTAACTGCCTTCTCCTGCAGGCCTGGTCACCCCTAACTGCTCTCCCCTGCAGGCCTGGTCCTCCCCCAACTGCTGTCCCCTGCAGGCCCAGTCACCCCCAACTTTTCTCCTCTGTCAGCTTGGTCACCCCTAACTGCCCTTCCCTATAGGCTTGATTGACCCCAACTGCCCTCCCCTGCAGGCATGGTCTCCCCAACTGCTATCTCCTGCAAGCCTGGGTCCTCCTCCCTGACTGCCCTTCCCTGTAGGCCTGGTCACCCTCAACTTCCTTCCTCTCTCTCCTCACCCCCAACTGCCCTTCTTTGCAGGCCTGGTCCCTCCCAACTGCCCTCCCCTGCTCGTCATCTTGTTGTGACCATCTTCTATCCACCTGGGGGCAGGATCTTTGACCACATAGAGGCAGCCATCTTGTGTGTTGGAGTGATCGTCAATCTGCATATTACTCTTTTATTAGATAGGATGGAGGCCTGGTACATGGGTGGAGGCCAGCTGGTTTGCCCTGAAGAGTGTCCAGATCAGGGTGGGGGTTCCCGTGGGGATTGCAGCAGCCTGGGAGAGGGGCCTATGGTGGTTTCCAAGCTGGCCATGATCCCTGGCCAACCAGTGGGGGCCCTAGTATCTGGGATTTATTTATCTTCTACAATTGAAACTTTGTAGCCTGGAATAGAGCCAAGCCTCCTGCTGGCTCCATGGTGGCAGCCATTTTTGTTGGGGTTTATTTATCTTCTATAATTGAAACTTTGTAGCCTTTAGCAGAGGCCAAGACAGGCCAGGGATATAAAAGCTTGTCATCCTCCATCGCCGGAGGCAACCCTAGCCTCCTGCTCTCTCCAGCTCTATGGCTACCACCATTTTTGTTGGAATTTAATTATCTACCAAAATTGGAACTTTGTAGCCTTGAATGGAGGCCTGGGCCTACCAGGGTGTGTGGAAAGCTTGGCTTCCTCCATCACTGGGGAAACCCAAGCCTCCCTCTTGCTTGCTCTGTGGCTGCAGCTATCTTGGTTGGGGTTAATTTGTATACTCACTCCTGATTGGCTGGTGTGGCTTATGGGCATGGTTTGTGGGTGTAGCAGAGTGATGGTTAACTTGCATATTATTTTTTTATTAGATAAGATATATTGGAAGTCCTAGCCAGAGTAATTAGTCAAGAAAAAAAAAAGTCATCTGAATTGGAGAAGAAGCAGCAAAATTGTTTCTATTTGTATATGACAAATTACATATTAGAGAAACTAAAGACTACCAAAAAACTGTTAGAACTAATGAACAAATTCAGTAAAGTTGCAGGATAAAAAATAATATGCAAAAATCAGTTGTGTTTCTATACATGAACAACAAACTATCAGAAAAGAAATTAAGAAAATAATCCCATTTATTATTGCATCAAAAAGAATAAAACACCTGAAAATAAATTTAACCAAGGAAATGAAAGATCTGTATACTATATAAGATATTGATGAAAAAAATTTAAGAAGACACAAATAGATGGAAAGAGATTTTTTATTCTTGGATTGAGAGAATGAATATTGCATATGCAAACATGGAATGACTTTAGTTTTAATTGCATATAAAGTTAAAATCACATTAAAGAAGACCATGAAGAAGCAGATGTTTTGTAATTTGACTGTCCCTTTGACTGGATTAGAAGAGAGATACAGTGATGTGTTGTGGTGCACATTTGTTTTACTCTTTGGCTTGAGGTTCTTGATAAATTATTAACTGATCAACATGATGTCCTGTGAGAGGGCTATAAAACAAAATTATGTCTCCACTGAGGTAAGTGAGTGGCAAAGATGTGCTCATTAGTGGTGTCTACACATGAACGAAGAATGACAAATTGAAACAATTCTGCTAGTAACCTCCAATCCAAATATCACTCCAACCTGATATATTCACTTGATTGAGGAAGAATTGCTTGAGGCTTTACAATTTCTAAGTAATTGCTTCTATTTTTTCCCTCACATTAGTTTAGCTGTGTCTGCAAGCACAGATGGTCTGCCCTTTGTTTTACCTCAAGTGATTTTCTGTTTAAGCATGCCGCTTGACTGGGGCAAAATGGGCTCCCTCTGGAGACCCTGTTAGGTGGGTCCAGTAAGCCTGTGCTTGTATCCAAATGCTCTTCACCTTCCTACACACTCCTCCAACCTCCTCAATCTTGATTTTAGTGTCACACTGAGATTGTTAAAAACTAGTACATTTAAATCTATATCCTTTTGAAAAGGGTCAGAATTTCAATAGGAATCCAAATCTTAGGTGTAAAGATTGTGAAGCTCCACCCTAACCGGTTTGGCTCAGTAGATAGAGTGTCAGCCTGCAGACTTCGGTCAAGAGCATGAACCTTGGTTGTGGGCACATACCCAGTAGTGGGTATGCAGGAGGCAGCTGACCAATGTGTCTTAACTCTCTATTCCTCTCCCTTCTTTTCTGTAAAAATTCAATAAAATATATTTTTTAAAAAAAGACTGTGAATCTCCAATAGGTATAATTTGAGGCTTGTCTTATGTCAGAGTTTGAAAGAAGATGAATATTTAGAGGGTAGTTCAGGCTTGGGGACCTTTGAAGTCATCAACAAGCAGCTTCTAGCCATCCTGCATCTACCCATGACACAAGCTATGATGAAGCAAGAACTCTCCACTCTGTCACTGAGGTGTTCCTTGAATGCCATACAAAGCAAACAAGGAAAGCTTGTATCCAACCTAAAGACAGAAATTCCACTCATGATTTTCTTATATAACATTTATCCCTGCAATACCAGAATGTTCCCTTTCATTGTGCTATCTGATGTTTTTCAAGACTTAATCATTTGTATTCCTGGCCTCTGAGATGTTCATGAGGGGGATAGGGGTGTGGAATTTAATGAAATAATAAGTAGCCATAATTATCTCTTGAGACAAGAAGCTACGCTGTTCACTATTTCAGGCTCCTTCAAGGAAATTTGTTTAAGAAGCTATTTCTTCAGGACGTTCCTTTTAGCAACTCAACAACTTCTCTTAAGAGTTAACCTTGGTAATATCCTACTGGAGATCTGGAAACAATGTTTTATCCCAAAGTGTTCTTCAGAACACGGTTCCCAGAGATGTCAACAGTGCTTGGAAAGTGAATCCATGGTTTAAAAAGTTTAGTGAATTCTGAAATCTGTACCTCCTTTATAGTGATTCAAAATGCCTTCCAACAGTTAAGGCTCTGAGAATTCCTGCAATAGAGAGAGCTATTTGACTTTGTATAACTCAGCATTTCTTCAATGTTTTTTTTTTTTGCACATTTATTTTGAATCCTATGAAACATGTTCCAGAGAACATATGCTTATAAAATGCTAGTTAATCCAATGACCCCATTCAAAGGGCCATAAATCTTGGTGATAAAGCATGGGGTATATGGAATGGGAGAGAAGCTGGTAAGAATGCAGACTTTAGAGATCCATGACTTCATATGTTCCCAAAGCATTACCTCTAAAGTTAATAAGTAATATAACTCATACATATACAGTGGTACCTCGAGATATGAGTTTAATTCATTCCATAACCTTGCTCGTATATCAAGTTGCTCGTATCTCAATGCAAATTTCCCCATTGAAATAAATTGAAATGCCGTTAATCTGTTCCAGCCCCCAAAATGCCACCCCAGATGTTCTTGTTACGTGTTTTTGAATAAGAAAAATGTATTTATAAATGACAAATATTGTATAAAAATATAATAAAAGAGAATGTAAAGGAATAAACTGGTTTTATAAAGTGTATTTACCTACTCATTACACTCTTAATGCTACACTTTATCCCTAAACTGAATGTAACTTAACTAATCTTCACTGAACTTAATTGCTACTGGTCTTTGCATTTTTGGCTGATTTCAAAAAAAAGGTGTCCAACGAGGTTTGCCTCTTCCTCCCTTTCAGAATGTTTCTGAAATGGGTGAGACAAGTTTCATTGAACAGCTCCGATGCACGACCAGTAGCAACTTTTTCGGGGTGTTTCTTTTCCACGAAGTGTGACACCCTCTCCCACATTCCTAAGATCTCCTTTATCTCATTTGTAGAGATCTCCTCCACCTCTGGCTCCTCCTCGAAACCAATTTCTTGGAGAACCTCCGAATGTTGCTGAGAGTACAACTCTTGTAACTCCTCCGTGGTGAGTTCCAGAGAGTGCTCCTCGACGAGTTCATTCACGTCTCTCTCATCCACCTCCAGGCCCATGGATTTTCCCAGAGACACTAACTCCTCCTCCACTGGCACCTCGGGTTCGAATCCTTCGAAGGTCCTTTCAGCTACGGCCTCAGGCCACAGTTTCTTCCATGCAGAGATCAAAGTCCTTGTTGTAACACCCAGCCAGGCCTGATCAATAATTCTGAGGCATATCACGATTTTAAAGTGGTTCTTCCAGAACTCTCGAAGAGTGAGGTTTGTGTTCTCCGTCACCTCAAAGCAGCGCCGGAACAGGTGCTTGATGTACAGCTTTTTAAAATTAGAAATCATCTCCTGATCCATGGGCTCCAGGATAGGAGTGGTGTTGGGAGGTAGGTAGACAACCTTTATAAACTTGAACTCTTCGAGGAGTTCATATTCAAGGTTCGGTGGGTGAGCAGGAGCATTGTCGAGGACGAGGAGGGCTTGCATGGTTAGGTTGTTTTCCTGTAGATATTTCTTAACAGAAGGGCCGAAAACCAGGTTTACCCACTCCACAAAGAACTGCCTGGTGACCCATGCCTTCGGGTTTGCCCTCCACATAACTTGCAGTTTATCTTTTAAAATCTTATGTGACTTAAGACTGGGGTTTTCCGAATGGTATACGAGCAGAGGCTTGATCTTGCAGTCACCACTCACATTGGTGCACAGTGTGAGAGTTAGCCTATCCTTCATGGGTTTGTGGCCTGGCATCGCCTTCTCCTCTGCCGTTATATAAGTCCTATTTGGCATCTTCTTCCAGAAAAGCCCTGCCTGGTCACAGTTGAAGTCTTGCTGGGGGATATATCCTTTGGCTTCTATCAGTTCAGAAAAAGTTTTGAGGTAATCCTCAGCTGCCTTCACATCCGAACTTGCTGCCTCACCATGCCTGACGATGGAGTGAATGCCGGACCTTTTCCTGAAGTTATCAAACCAGCCTCTACTAGCTTTACATGAGTCTTTCGATGCTTCATCCGTGGAAGTCCATGGGGTCTGCTCCAGCAAATCAGCGTAAATCGCTCGCTCCTTCTCGCATATGATGCCCTGTGTTAATGTATCTCCTTTAAGCTGCTTCTCCATCACCCACACCATCAGTAGATTCTACATCTTTTCATGGAGAGAGCTACGGAGCTTAGAAATTATTGTAACGCCCTTCGCTGGCGTTATATCCTTTATCGACTCCTTCTGTTTAAGCACAGTGCATATCGTTGAAGTACTACATCCATATTGCCTCGCCAAATCAGCCACTCGCACACCTTGCTCATATTTTTCTATGATTTCACTGCTTTAATTCAATAGACATCATCCTCTTCTGAGCATTGATCTTCCCACTCGCTTTCTTCGGACCCATGTTTTATAAAAAGAAATGTGATAAAGTATGTAAATGCACAAAAGATGCTTCGACAATGAGGTAAACAAGCACAGTGACTGAGGCGTGGGAAACTATGAAACTCCGAGTAGTGGTAAACTGGTGGGTCATGTGCAGCCGGCCAATCCGAGCAATTACTCATATCTCAAATGTTGCTCGAATTTCAAAGCAAAAAAGTGCTCGCTCCACAGCTCGTATCTCAAAAATCTTGCATGTTAGGGTACTCATATCTCGAGGTACCACTGTATTGGTGATTGTTTTTCAAATATATTAAAGTATTACTGAAATTTATTAAATATGTATCTGTACACAAGCACCACTGAGATTTTAGTAGTTTTTTTCCCCCCTGTTTTGCATCTTTTTTCAGTAATCAGAATCTAAAAATAGAGCTATTGTAAGGGAGATCTATTAAATGTTCTGATGTTAAAAAAGGATTCTTTGTCTAAAGATAGGGGAAAGGGCTGGGGAACCACTGCTTTAACCCAAGGGAGTAACACTAATGGTTGGACATTCAGGCAAAGTGCCAGCAGATAGGGAGATTCTGAAGGCACCAGTGCTGGTTTCCCCCAAATCATAACACACAGTGTCACCTAGTCCATCCATAAACAGCCTGAGTGGGGAGCATCCAGGGGATGGAGCCTTTCACATTTCCTTGAGGCCATGTCTCTGTGGGGTGCTTGGTACAGCATGCACAGTGAAACTGACCTTTCTGAATCCCAGCTGCACAAATGAGCTGCAATGCCCAGATGTGACCATCCTGACCCTGTTTGTGTGCAGCACATACATGCACCCTCAATGACCCCTAGGGACTTTGCTGGCTCTGGGATTCCATACCATAGGTTTCTGCAAGTTGTACATCAAAAAGTAAAACAAATTCCCATGTAAAAGAAAAAAATGTATTCACAGATGCTGCTCTTTCCTAAGAGAGGGCAAATGCAGGTCTAGCAATAAAAGCAAACTCAACAATCCCCTTAATCACAAGGATGATCACTCAGATCAGCCCTGAGTATCGCCATCATGGTACAACCTCATCATTACTCTGGAATCATTGCAACCCTGATGGTGAGATTATCATGCTCATTGCATAGCAGATAGTTATACTAATAGCATATTATGTGGCTTGGATCACTTTTTTCCATCCAGCTGGTAGACAACATTTAATTTTGTTCTTGGTATAAGAAAGTCAGCATTGCTCTGCAGCATTTGGCCTTTAACAAAAACTCCAGATTAACTGAACTTTAAGAAATATCTACATTTAAATCATAACCCTGACTCGGAGGTTGAAAATGCAAGCTGACCAGGAATGCAGCCAGAGGCAGCCAGATTCTGCCTCTGCTCTTCAGAGCTGGTGTCCACGCCCTGGAGAGGTGGCTGAGTCAGTGCTATTGGCAAGGGCATGCACCCACCCCCCTCTGAGGATCGGAGGCCTGTCACAGGCAGTCAAGAACTCTTGGACTCTTGCTTTTCTCAATGACTCAGTAGTTGTTGACCTGGAATAAATCCAATCTAGAGGGCAATTTTTTATTTAATTCTTTATTTTATCTTTACCTGCAATATGTTGACATTTTCATCTCTGACTCTTCGCCAGGTCATTTCTCACCTGGATGTTTTAAAATTGCTCTTGTCATGTTATAGTTTCTACGGGTTTTTCTAGGTTGCAACTACAAACTGTGGTTCTACAGTTTTCAGTTTGAATCTTGTTATAGGATCTCTTAAAAAGTTACATCATAGCTCTAGATGGATAACAGTGAAAAGACCAAGGATACCACAACAAATTAGCATCCTTCAGTAAATTTCAGCTTCCAGGTTCTTTCAGGAGGAAGAGGGCTATTCCTCCTTGGTTTTGTCTTGCTTTATGCATTTTCCAATAATAAGATAATTAACATTTATACTAAAGGTCCCTGGCACAGAGCCAACTAACAATAACACAACTGTTTTCATAACATAAAGCACCAGGTGAGCACAATGTGAACTGGAGGAGTTATAGAACAGAAAAGAATAAATTAGCCAATGATTCAAAATTCATGGTTATATCTACATAACACCAAGCATCTGGAAGACAACTGAGCATTCCAATTAGATTTTTAGGGGTTTTCAAATATTTAGACTGATTGTAAGCAAAGTTGTTGTTTTTTTCAATTCAAGTGTTGGGTATTCAGTAGACAATAGTCTTTCATGAACAATTTTTATGCAGAATCTTGGGAGTTACTAATTCTTTAGTCATTAGACCATTTACCCAGAGTGACATCATCTTAGATTTAGACCATGTGTGCATGATAGCAAATGCTTTCTGAAGGAATTGACGAATTCATTGACTTTGTCACCATGTGGGTTTTCATGAAAATGTTTGTTGAAGCAGAGAGTTCTGCTGGACTAACAGACGTTTTCAGATAAAAATATGATGTTTAATACTCTGGGGATCTGAATAACCCAATTGAGCTCTGAGTAATTCATACCTTATTTTGTTATTTGGTATTTGTTTCAAAATACGCAGAGGGTTAAGGAGCAGTCCCTTTTAGAAAGTCAGATAAAGTATTACTGGGAGGGAGAAGCCCCAGGTTAATTAATAAGGACTGGCCAGGGGAGAGGGAATAACTTCCTATACGTCCTCTTTAAAAGGCACTTCAGAGGCAGCTAGAAACCAAGCATAGAGTAAAGGGGAAATGACCCCTAGAGCATTCAACCCTGGCTGGGGAGTAGCCTTGTAGATGCAGTGTTTCTCACACTGTGTTTCAAAGACCATGTTCCTCCGAGTGTTAATAGATGTGCTAAGGAAGAGTGCACCATGCTCTAGTCAAGTACATTTGGAAACTGTTGGCTTGCAGAGAATTAAGCAGGTTTCTTTTCATTGTAGGACTCTCAGAGCCTTTCCTATGCTTGTGTATTATGCATTTGCAAAAGAAGAATGTAGTATCAGGTTCCCAAAGGTAGCAACCACACAACAATATTCTTAAGACATAGCTATTAATATCTTCACAGGTGGTTTTCCTAGAAAACCATTTTAGAAAGTTTTAGTATAGCAGAAAGAGTCCTTTTCTTCTAAAGGCAAACACTGCAGAGTATAAATCCAAGCTCCATTACCTTCTAGCTGTGGGACCTAAGGGAAGCTTTTCCTAGCATAATTCTCAGGTTTGTCAGCAGTAAAATGCAGATTTTTATCTGATCAGTATAGAACTTACATAATAATAGCAATCAACATAAACTAAAATTATCAATACAAAATGAATGCTACTTTATATTGCTATTTATTCAGATGAGGAATGATACAACTGACCTTCAGATATTGACACATTTTTAGTTTGGAAGTTTTAGTTCTTGTTTTAAGGACATTGCCAATCAAGGATATATTCCACTGATGCACTCCTATAGTACTTGGCACTCCTCTGAAAAACAAAACAAAACAAAGCAAAAACACAGTTAATTTTTGAAAAGTAGTTAGAAGTGGCCACAAAAGAGTACCCTACTTTTTTGCTAAAAATAGTTGGGAAAAATCTGCCCAACTCTACCCACAGAAATGTTGCAAACAACTCCCTGAGTGTTGGGAAGGGACACAGCTAGTTTGAAATTTATGTCTGGTCTTTAAAGTCTGAAAAAAGCTGAATTGTGTAAACATTTTGGCACAGTGTGCAGGGAGTTAAATACATGGCTCTGGGCATTATTAACAGGTGGTGTGGGAATAAGTTGCTATGGAAAGTTCATGCTGCAGTGTCAGCAGAAGAAAGTGTGCTTTATGGGCTCTCAGGGAGAGGGGCGGGGCAGCCGAGGGCCATAGGTCCACGCATGAAGATGACTGAAAAATACTTTCCAGCTGTCACAACTGCACACGGGGTTGGGTGATTTCTTGTAGTGTTATGAATGTAAACGTCATTCAGTTAACTGTTTCGAAAGCTCTCTTCCAAAACAGAGCAAGTCCTGGGCACCCAAAATGCTTGAATGTCCCTCTTATTTTCCACTTTGCTCAGGCTCTTGAGAGATATCACCTCCCTTCCAAGGAAGATTTCCTGGTGCTCCGAGGACATAAAAATGACACTCAAAGAATACATTCTCCATAATAAGCAGAACAGCTGTCAAATTCTACAAAGCTACGCTCAAGTCAAGACTCGGTTTACCTATATAGTACCTCTATCTCTTCCAGCCACTCTCTCTTCTATGTAGCCAGTTACAAGTAATAATTAAAGGACATGATGAAAAGAGCCCTAGGAGAACAAACTCAAGTGGAAACGCAGGAAGAACTTCTGTGGCCCACAGCACAGAAGACCAAAATAAATAAATAAATAAATTTTAAAAATGCTAGAATCTTCTCTTCTGAAGAGTAAAAACCAAAGGCCCCATCTAAGATGGTTAAAGAGTCCCCACAAGATCTCCTTATTTTTCAGAATGAACAAAAGGAAACTAATAGTTGCCAGAAAAGGAGAATCCAATATTCTCTGCTGTGGTTTAGGCAGGAATAGAATCTGACACGGTGCCTGACAATAGGAAAATAAAGTGTTAGGAAGCTCCCCGGGGGGGGGGGGGGGGTCTGAGCATGAGTGGGGTTGTTCCTGGAGCTAGCAGAGCGATACAGAGCCCAATTGTGTTGTGAGCCTTCTTGAACTCCACATCATCTCAGGTTTCCTCTGGTAATTCTGTGGAGACATTTGCCAAGCAGGTGATGAGTTTTCATAGCCCATATTATTCATTACCCCTGTGTGAAGGATGAAAGGCAATCTTTTTATTAAGCTAACCCTGTGACTACAGCTCTCTCACTCAGGAAGCCACAGAGCCTGGATCCAAATAGCTGTCTACCAGTACTGCAAAATTCCCCAAAGCTCTGGAGTTATGGCTCCTCCATTTTGTAATATGCCACACTTCTTGAGCAATAGGCTTAGGGCCTAGTCTAGGGTTAAGAATGTTGGCTTTAGAATCTAAGAAACCTGAGTTCAGATTCAAGTCTCAGTTCTGCCACTTCCTAGTAAATAACCATGTCATGTTAGGCTAGATACTTAATGTCTGTTCCTCTTTATTCCTTGACTGTAACATGGTGATGATCACAATATCTCTTTCCAGGTTTTTCACTAGGTTTATATGAGATAATCCATGTAAGCACAATGGTGGGCATTTAGCAAATACTTGATAAGTGGTAGCTACAGTTCATACTGGATGTGGGAGTTTCTTGATATCTGAAAAGAAAGAATTGCTTTGGGTATTTGCCATGCTTTATAAAGACTCCCAGGACCCATACCTTGGTAGAATCAAGTTATCTGACATCTTGCTTATTATTACACAAACTCAAGGCCCAGTGCATGAAATTTGTGCATGGGTAGGGTCCCTAGGTCTGCCAGAGATCAGGGCCAATCATGTTCCCTACTTCCTCGCCTCCCTGCTTCCTTCTTCCCTCACTCCCTCAGCACTCCACCACCTCTGCTGGCTATCCATCATATTCCACACTGTCCCCTGGTCATTAGTACACATCATATTGACCAATCAAATTCCTGGTCTCCTCGTCGAACTCCCAAGGGGACACTTTGCATATTAGCCTTTTATATATAGATAGATTAGAAAGAGAGAAGAGATACGAAGAAGTGACGACACCTCTGCCCAATCTTCCCGAATCTTTACTCCTGCAACCAAAAAAAAGTGATTCAAGGCCTGAGCCAAGCACTCTGTTCTTGTGAGCATTTACAACAGCTGAGCTGGGTGAGGACTTGTGCTTTCATCTGGTAATTTAAGTAGCTATATTTGAGTTTCTAAGAGTATGCACAGGCTCTGCCAACATGCATCTGTGTTTTTCCAATGAGAATTATTCAGTTGGCAGAGAAACCACCCAAGCCCTTGTAACCAGGAAATATGATTACAGCATTCAAAATTGTCATTTAATTTGTTTTAGTATTCAATCTGTCCCGCATCCAGAAATTCTACACCCAAGCAATGAGCAAATGAGGTCAATTTATATTTATTGTATTTGCACTGGATATATCATATATCTCTGTGGATCCTCAGAGCATTGAGATAGTCCACAGAAAGCCTGAACTGGAGGGCTTTAACCACAAGCAAATTCAAGGCCTCCCACGGGACCCTGCTTATGCGACATGGTCAGCCTCTCTTCTATCTCTTCCATCTCTTCCTGCCTTGTGTTACACAAACACCGGTAACTGGGCTTTTACAGCAACATGGGTGACTAAGGTTGAATCTGTGTGATGCCAAAGCCACCCATCCCATTGAATGAGAACATTTCATTGCTTTTCTTGCAAGTTGTTAAGCAATTAAAGGAGTTTGCTTCTCACTAAATTGACAGATTCAAATCCCAAGTTTCTTAGTCCCTTATTGTACCAACTAAAAAATGTGAGGTTTAATAATCTTATGGCTTCTTCCTTCATGCCTCCCAACACAATTAAAATTAATATTAAAACTACTCAAATACAGTGCTGTGGTAGCATAGAAAGAAACAGGTGGTTGATTCAAATTTTCCTATTTAAAACTGCCTGCTGATTATCTCATCAGATATCACACCATGCTATTAAACTAAACATTTACAAAAGTAGGCTCTGCCTGCTCCTAGCCTAGTCGACCAATCTCCTTCCCTCATAAAACTATGACCTTCATCCTTTTGTGTCCATACCTTTTGCTTCATTTCAATCATTCATTACTCATCTTTTATTTGGTATAGGCATTGTGCCAAGGGCTGGTGTCTATAACAATGGGCTAGTAGGTTAGGTTTAGGAAATAACTATTCTTTTTGAACCATGTGATAGCTATGGAATTAAGGAAGTAGGAAATCAAAATTTAGAGTGCCAACTGGTGAAAAGCACTTCATAACCCTTCACAATATCCCTGTGAGTATATGCATATTACTACACATATGGAAAAGAGAAAACATGAAGTTCAGCAGCTTCTCCAAAGTCATAGTAAGTGATGGAGCTGGAATTTGTGCCCACATCTGTCAGATTCTAAAGTCCACGCATTTTCCACCATAGGATGAATCGCCCTTCTAGTTTCCCAGGCTGAAGCTTGAGAGTCAGCCTAAGCTTCTCTTCTCTCTTTCTGCATAAAGATAGCTTCAGATGCCAGCCATAAGAAACCCTGATTCTAATCAGCTTAACCATTAAGGACATTCCCTGGGCATTTCCATCCTTTATGCCATGCCTGACAATAGGATGGCTACCCACAGGTTCATTCAGCACATCCAGAGAAAAAAAGAGGACATGTCTGGCAGTGTCCTTCTTAAGAGTAAATAAAACATTTACCAAATCCCTGGAACAGTTTAACCCACGACAATCACTCTGGCTAAAACTGGACACATGTCCACCTCTAAACCAATGCCTAGCCAAAACACTTAAATACAGTTCAGGGGGAAGCATAGGAAAAAAAACAGGTGGATCAGCTGTGCAGCAGCCCTCCCCAGAGAGCAGGACTTACTGCAGCAGAGCTCTGTTGCCCACTGAGTTCACCCTTTGAATGTGTCCCTTGTGGAGGTGGTTTGATGGTGTTTCAACTTGGTTTGAAGTTGTACTCCAGGTGAGCTGGCTCTGGGGCTTCCTTGAAGATGAAAGCTAAGGTCAGTTGCTACCTTTGTTCTCCCAGAGCCACCTCTCATGAGCTAAAAGATGACCTGCAGATGGCTGCTACTGTTTCTGGAATTGGGGGTTCCTACAGGATGCCAAGCTTTGAACCAAGGATGGCTGCTGCTAGTGCCAGGCCTGAGGACACTTAGTGAAGGGATGGAGCACACCGAAGCCAGCTGCTACTTGTTTAAGATGTTTTAGAAAAATTTTGAGCATGAGCCAAAGAGGTTGCATGTATGGAAAAGCCACTGGAAACACAAGTTGATTGGGGCAAGGTCTAAGAGAATCACCAGTATGGGGCAAATATTATTAGCCCAGTTGATGAAGAGTCATAGATGGCACCTTCCTGCCACCCCTGTGTGGGGAGGGCTCAGAAAGGAACCATAGCTTCTGTTAGCACTTCTGTCCAGGAGAAAGCTTCCCTTACATCTCTTATCCTTATACCAGACAATTTAATTTCTCTATATATATCCCAGTGCTTTCTAAGCTGCTGCCCCAGAGCTCAAGATCAGAGGCAGTGAATCCGTGTAAATCAGTGCATGGGCCCTTTAATAAGAACTGCCTGAGACTTTAGCAGCCTCTGTCTCACTCAGCCTCAATCCACAATGGTCTTTACTGCCAGAAGTTATGGGGACTTCTCTTACTGGCATTGGAACTTTGGGCTTTGGGGATGGAGGAGAAGGGCCTAGTGTGGGGTTAGGACCCCTCACGCCTATGGACTGCTATGGCCAAGATATCCTTCCCAATTTTTATCTGCTACACTTGGGTGTGGGGCCAGCCTGTTTCATATCTCTGGTCCTCCTATCAGTTTCAGTGTGGCTTCTATTTATAAAGTTTGAGGACTTTGTTTCAGTTAGATTTCAGGAGATTCTGAACAATGGTTGTTCTGTAGTTCAGTCACAATTCTGATGTAGTTGTGGGAGGATGCAAATACCACATTTACCTCCACTGCCATTTTGACCAAAAGCCCAGGAAATCCTTATTTTTAAGCTCTTAGTTTATTAATCCTCTCATGAAAAATCTGCACAATCATTACAGAGAAATCACTGGAGTCTTGACTTCTTTTTGCCAGCATCAACATTGGCCTTTGCACTCCCACTGACTTTTTCATTATGTTCTTGCATTCCTTTTCTATTTTCTTGAGGTCTTCTTCTTCTTCTCATATAGGTCATGTCTTGCATGTCTGTGTGTTGGTTCATTTTTCTTCGTATAATGCAAGGAATCATAAATCATACCAAAGCCAATTGTCCTGCCACCACCTAAATGTGTTCTGAATCCAAATACAAAGGTGACATTTGATGTGGTCTTATACACTTTGTCTAGTCTTTCTCTAGTTTCCATCTCAGGGTGAAGGATGTCAATGACCATTTGTTTCCACTAAAGTAGTCTGTTGGTCATGAACTTCGTGGTCTAGATTGTGACTGTGTCATTCATGATGGATGCTGATCTTCAAGCAGGCAGGGAGAGGTAAAATCCCAAAAGAAGTCTTTCATGGCATAGGGATATCAAAACAAGAAAATGGGATCCAAATAAGCTTTACCCAAGATATCAAAGCAAAGCTCAAGATAGACCTACTAACAGTTTTGCAGCAGAATTTGGAAGATCAAAGGGCCTGGGAAGCAAGAAACAGTATTAGCAGTATATTTTCTTGAATAATGGTGGTGGAAGTGCTCTGGCCAAACCTGAAAGGATTAGAGAAGATATGGCTTAAAAATTGATTTCTTCATCTAATTGAAGATGTACCACAGCCATGGGAGTGTTTACCCTCAAAAGGACAGAGAAAAGGAAAGAGAGAGAGATACCAAAACATTCAAGGAAGTGCCCCAAAGCCTTCTTTTAACTTCTAATTATCAAAGGCTGATCTAGTCCCTATGCTCTTATAGTCTACCCCCATCACTACCACCTCATCACCAACCCAGTTCTCAGAGTCTTGGTTCCAAGTGTTCTGCTTAATCATGATTAGAATGGATGCCCTAAATCCTGCCCTTGGAAGCTGCATTGTTGTAGCATTGACCTCATCTATAATTGAAAATAGAATATGGTAATTCATGCTCCACAACCAAATGTCCCTTCTCTCTCACTCTCTTTCCAAAATGCACCTGATTGAATAAGGTGGGGATAAAGCAAGATGGTGTCACAGGGCAGAAAAAAAGCCTTTCTCTCTGAGATACTTATCAGAAATAATATATACATAACCCAGGATAAGCTCTGAGACTAAGCCTACAAACAGAGTTATCAAAAAGATCAGAAGACACAGGTTTATTTATTAAGATTAGTAAGATGAATTTGTCATAAAAAATATAACAGATGTTGGCAAGGGCATGGAAGAAAAGGAATACTTGTGCACTGTTTGTGGGAATATAAATTGGTAAAGAAATTATATAAAAGAACCAAAACCGGTTTGGCTCAGTGGATAAAGCGTTGGCCTGTGGACTAAAAGGTTCCAGGTTCAATTCTGATCAAGGGCATGTGTCTTGGTTGCGAGCACATCTCCAGAAGGGGGCGTGCAGAAGGCAGCTGGTCGATGTCTCTCTCTCATGGATGTTTCTAACTCTCTATCCCTCTTCCTTCCTCTCTGTAAAAAATCAATAAAATATATTTTTAAAAAAAGAAATTATGGAAAACAGTATGGAGGTTCCTCAAAAAAAATAAATAAATAAAACTACCATATAATCCAGCAATTCCACTTCTGAGCATATATTCAAAGGAAACAAAATCACTGTCCCAGAGAGATATCTGCATCACCATATTCACTGAGTATTATCTGTAGTAGTCAAGAAATAGATACAACCTAAGTGTCTATCAACAGATGAATAAAGAAAATGTCACACACAGTGCAAAATGTCACACACACACACACACACACACACACACACAGTGGAATACTGTTAAACCACAAAAAAAGAAGAAAATTCTGCAACAATATGGATGAATTTTGAGTGCAATATGTTAAGTAAAATAAGACAGAGAAATAAATATACTTTATGATTGCACTTATATATGGAATCTTAAGAAAACAAACAAAACCACCAACCTCAGAAATACAGAGATCAGACTGGTAGTTTCCAAAAGTGGGTAAGGGGGAGATGGTAGGTAGGCAAAAAGTACAAACTTTTAAGTATAGGATAAATGAATTCTGGGACATAACAAAACATAATGATTATCTATAATAATAAAAGCATAATATACAAATTGACTGAACAGCCATACAGAGAGCAACTGTCCTGACGACCATGCTATGTCACGCATTGGCACCAGGCCAGCCAAGGCAGATGCAATGTAACTGATTGGGGAACCCAGCATTGTCCCACATTGGTCCCACAGAGAGAGGCCCAGGCCACCAGCCAGCAAGGCGATCGATCTGGGGGCTTCATGGAACCAGGGAACCAGGATTGTGTGGCAGTAGATGCAGACAGTGCCAGGCCAAGGCAGTGTGGGTGGGGGAAGAGGGGTATAAGGCAGCTAGGGCTATGAAGGCCTATCCTTGCATGAATTTCATGCATCAGGTCTCTGTAGTTAATAATTCTGTATTGCATAGTTGCAAATTGCTAAGAGAATAGATCTTACTAGTAAAAGTTTTCATCACAAACAAAAATACTTATAACTTGAAGGGATGACTGTTATCTAGATTTGTGGTAATCAGTTTGCAATATACACACATGTCAAATCATTATATTGTGCACCTTAAATTTATGCATTGTTATATGTCCATCATATCCCAATAAAACTAGGAAGTGGGGAGAAGTGTCTAAACCTTGAGTATCAGTGTAAAATCTAAAGGTATAGAATAGGTTGCCCTCTTGCTAATAGGGCAACTCCCATTGCCTATCTCCTGACCCTGATATTGCTGGCATTTTCCCTGCATAAGCAATTCTTTCCTGATTTTGATACCTTTTCAGACCTGCTATATGCGGGAAGAGTTCAGGATTGGAAATAACTGCAATTAAGTCACCAAAGTGCTAAAGGTTAAAGATTTCAGTGGACAGAGCAGAGTTCAAAGGCTTTTGTATTCTGTGAATATGATGTTTGAGAATGTCTCCTTTGAATTATTATTTTCTTAAAACACCATGTAGATTGTTTGGTGATGGAGTGTCAGGGTCCAAAGTGGCCAGAAGCAGATGTTTGGGCCTTCTTCTAGCCAAAGTACCTGGTAGGTGAAAATCCCCTATGGTAATACAAAGCATTCCATATCCTGGAGTACACTCTGTATGTCTAACACCAGGGTGATATTGAGAAAAATTCAGACTTCAGACCCTGGCAGCACTCACCATTACTAACACTAACCCTTCTTGGTCCTCACTAGGCTCACCCAGCTTCTTGCATCCCAATTATTTCTATCTTTTGATCTTGATCGAGCATTTCCCCCTCAATCCCCATTCTGGCCTGCCCATCCCAGTGAAACAAACAACACAAAAAACATACAAAAATACAAAACAAAACAGAGAGGAGGGAAGATGGTGGCTGACAGGACGGAGGTGAGGGAGAGAAAGTGAGTGAGGGGATGAAAGAAGAGTGTGTGTGCTGTGTGTGAGAGAGTGAGTAAGAGACAGTTAAATCTCACAGGAGCAGCAGGAGCTGGCAGACAGGCTTTCTTGGACAAGGAGAGACTACCACCACTGCAGGCACTCCCGGGACTGTGGGACTCCAGCACGGAGCCCAAGCCATCTTGAAGGGAAGAATGGCCTTTTTTAGGAACACATCAACACCACCAATCATACAGACCTCGGAACTGCCCTATGACCCAACAGCCACTCCAGCCAAAATCCTGCTGCCCCACCAACAGACCTGCAGACCCTGGGACCTCCACCTCCAAAGGTGTACTGCTCAGTGGCAGTAAATGCAACCTCCCTCTCCCCAGTGGCAGAACTCCAGATAAAACATTCTCGCTTTTCCAGGGCGCAAGCAGCCAGGGCATGCCACTCCCTAGGCAGTGCCTGGGAGCCACTGGGAGCCCCATGGGTGTGATGCTGTACAGACAAGGGCACGTGGCCCTGCAGTAGAAATTCTGAACTCCCTCTTTCCAAATCACTGCCTATGGACACCCCAGCTGTTTAACTTCAGTGCCAAGGCCGCTGCTCAAAGTGTATCAGAGCTCTGCGCAGGCAAACACACCACCAATCCACATGGTCCACATGCGCACCTCCAACGGGCAGGCACCCTGAGCCCATCTACCCACAGGGTGCTTGTGGGAGCTGCTGTGAATCCTGGCTGGGTGTGATCTTGGACAAACAGGAACACACTGCCCCCGGCATTTGAAATTCTGAGTTCACTCATCCTGAACACCTGCACAGACACCCCAGGAGGGTAAATTCATTGCCAGGGCTCCTCAAAGCATGTCAGAGCTCTGTGCCAGCAAACTCACCACCACAGACATGCACATTTCCAAAGTGCAGGCATCCTGAGTCCAAATATCCACAGGGTCCTCTGGGGAGCTGCTTTGAACCCCTGCTGGGTGATTCTGTACAGTCAAGGACATGCTGCCCTGCAGAAGAAAGTCTGAACTTCCTCTTTCTGAATAACTGCCCACATTCAAACCAATTGCTCAACCTCAGTGTAAGGACCCCTCAGAGTGTGTCAGAGCTCTGTGACGGCAAACACCCTTGACAGATGCAAATTTCCAACAGGCAGCCTTCTACGCACGGGGCTCAAGTGGGAGCCACTGAACTGTCCCTGGGTGTGATCTTGGACAAACAGGGGCACACTCACACCCCCTTCCCACCAGCAGTAGAAATTTTGAATTCACTTATCCTGGAGACCTGCCCACAGGCACCTCAATTATGCTGCCAGGGCTCTTCAGAGAGCATCAGTGTACCTTGCAGGGAAATGTGCTGCAGGTGCCCCTGTGAGCCACCACTGGGAGTGAGCGCCTATCCACCACAGGTACAGCAGCAAAAGATGAGTCTGCCCATTTACTGAACTCTGGACACCACAGTCACACCTTTCCAAAGTGAAGGCACCCTAAACAACATCACCCCAACAGACGGTTCCCGGGTGCCATTGTAAGTCCCCACTGGGCATGTGTAATTTTAACAAAGGGTGTAAGACAGCAAAAATTGGGACACTCCTCTCCACAGCTGCTGACTTCAAGACACCACAGTTGTGCCTCTCAAGCTCAAAGGCCTACATAAAGAGAACCCAAATAGCTCAAATAGTGAGCTACACTAGATTACCAAGCCCAGGAGAATTGAGAGATTACACCATTAACACCATCCCCAAAAGAACCTGGATAGAAAAGCAATTGAAGAAAAAGAGGAATCATGAGAAAGGGAGTTAAACTAAATTGAGGCTAGCAGCTTAACAGAGAAAGAATTCAAAGTAATGGATATAAGGATGTTTAAATGGCTGGATGACAAATACACACAACTCAGTGAGTATTATAAGGAGCTGAATGAGAATGTTGCCAATATGAAAAGGAACTAAAAGGAAATGAAGAATGACATCATTGCAATAAAGAACACAATGGAAGGCTTAAACAGTAGACTAGAAGAGGCTGAGGACTGCATCAGCGAATTAGAAGACAAGGTAAGCAAAAACACACAAACACAGCAGCAACTGGAAAGAAAACTTAAAAGGCAAGAGGAGAGCCTAAGGGAGCTTTGGGACAACACAAAATGAAACAATATTCACATAATAGGGGTACCAGAAGGAGAGGAAGAGAAGCAAGGAATAGAAAACCTGTTTGAAGAAATAATGACAGAAAACTTCCCTGATACTGTATTGGCAAGAAAAAAAACAATGCAAGTCCAAGAAGCACATGGAGTCCCAAACAAGATGAATCCCAAAAGACCAACACCAAGACACATCATAATTAAATTGGAAAACACGAAAGAAAAAGTAAGAATCTTAAAGGCTTTGAGAGAGAGAGAGAGAGAGAGAGAGAGAGAGAGAGAGAGAGAGGGAGAAAGTTACCTACAAGCATTATCCTATTAGAATATCAATGGATTTCTCAACAGAAACACACCAGGCCAGAAGGGAATGGATGTGTTTCTGTTAAGTGATGCAAATCAAGGGACTGAACAAAAGAATACTATAACCAGCAAGGCTATCATTCAAAATTTAAGGTGGAATCAGGAGCTTCACAGACAAAAAAGGACTAAGAGAGTTTATCACTACCAAGCCAGCAATGCAAGAAATGCTAAAGAGACTGCTTTAAAAAAAAAAAAGAAAGAAAGAAAGAAAGAGAAAGGCAAGAAGAAACACAAACATTAAAGAAAAATATGACAAAAATGTACTTATAAACAAAAACATTAAATGTAAATGGATAAAATGGACCAATCAAAAGAAATAGGGTAGCTGAATGGATAAGAAAACATGATCCATATATTTTCTGTCTGCAAGAGACCCACCTCAGAACAAAGGATTCACCAAGGGATGGAAAAACATTTTTCAGGCAAATGGAAATGAGAAAAAAGCTGGGTTGTGATACTTATATCTGATTAAATAGACCTCAAAGTAAAGACTATACCAACAGATAAAGAAGGCCACTACATAATACTAATGGAAGCAATTCAACAAGGATATATAACTCTGGTACTCTGGTAAACATATATGCACCCAATACAGGAGCACTCAAATACAAAAAAAAAAAAAAAACTTCTAGAAGATATCAAGGGAGAGATTGATAGCAATACAGTGATAGTAGGGGATTTTAATACTCCATTGAAACCACTGGGTAAATCAACCAAACAAAAAATAAGCAAAGAAACAGCAATAGACTTACAACTCCAGGAAGCACACATACCTTGGTTGAGGGCACATCCCCATTGGGATGTGTAGGAAGCAGCTGATCGATGTTTCTCTCTCATCGATGTTTCTGGCTCTCTGTTCTTCTTCCTTTCTCTGTAAAAAAATCATTAAAATATATATATTTTTTGGAAATTGACTTTACAGTTGTGCATTGGGGATGTCCTTGGTCTTCAGATGGTCTCTCACAGAAATGTTCAAAGGTTCTAAGTGGTTCTGAGTGAGGAAACCAATGTCCCTTGGCTAGCTGTGCTGCACATGCTGAAACTTCCAACCTCAAGAAGGCGGGAAAAGAGCCAAGAAGAATGTGCAAGAGTGAGTTGTCCAAGAGCTCTTTTCACAAGCCCTTGGAGATGCATTGAATGGGAAGTAACTGAGACAACCTAAGGAATACTGAGGAAGAGGTTTCAAATTTAATGTCAAAGTTAGCAAGAAGCTTCAAGATGAAGTTTATATTTGCATTGTTGCTACACAGTGAGTGAGAATTTCCTCTCAAATACAGAGCTTCCCAGCATTTTGACACTTGTTGATTTTAATTATGTTTTGTTAATTATTTTTCTTTCATAATGCTTACAGGTAATGCTTAATTTAGAAGGAAAAAATTATGCCCACACTTTTGTACTTGGAATAATGCAAAGATTCAATGTCCTATCTGAAAAAGTTAGAATATTTGGAAATGGATGAATAAAAATTGGTTTCCGATGAAGGACTGTAAGATTAGAAGCAGTGGAATATTGAAGTGAGTCCCTCTTCTATCACAGAACTATATTGTTTGTTCAGTACATCTTCCATGAGCACCTATTATAAACCAGAGCTTAATTTAGATATTGGGATACCGGGATATATATAAACAAACAAATAAACAGTTCCAGTTATCCTGGATCTGATAGCCTTGTTGGGGAGACAGACAAGTAAACAAATGACGGTATTATGTGACTAGTGTCCTTAAGGCATATGGAAATAGCAAAGAGAGCAACTAACCAAATCTATCAGGAATGAGTCCACAGAAAAAGTGTTGGAGAAACAATAATATGTCATCTGGTGAAGGCAGCAAACTTGTGAACCTGTTTTTCTTGCCAAATGAATCAAACAACAGGAGAACATTAAATTATTTGAGGGGATGTGTGCCAACATCACTCCTGTTTCAGTCTATTCACATGTTGCTCCCCTCTTTCCCCAGGTTCCAAATACCCGATCCACCCACCCACCAATTCCTACTCCCTTTGGCTCTCAGCTGAGATTTCATTTTCTGGGAGGAAGCCTTCTCTGACTCCCACATGACAAATGTCCTGCTTCCCCGATATCTATAGCACCCGTCTGTCTCTCCATGAGACTAACACATGCTCACATGTGCCAGGCCATGTTCTGAGTACTTTATACATATTAACTCATTCATTGTCTCCACCAGTTTATGAATTACTATACTCACTTTGTAAGTATACAAAAAAACTGAGACCCAAAGAGATTAAGTAACTAATCTTAATTAAGGGACAGTGCTAGGAATGTAGCTTCAGTGTTTGCTTTCAGATTAGCCATGTTGTACCTCCTTTTAATGTAGGCAAATCTCCCAATATTATCCTGTTATGTGTGCCTCCTGCTTCGGGCTGCAGGTTTCCAAAGGTGGAGATCAGGTGTTGCTCACAGTTACACCCCTAATGCCTGACCCAGGATTGGTGCATAGCAGGTATTTAAGGCTGCATATTGAATTTTTTTTAATAATGTTGAAATACTACATGGTCTACACCAATGGTCGGGGAACTGCAGCTCTTTGCCCCCTTGAGTGCGGCTCTTCCACAAAATACCACAGTCTGGACGAGTCTATTTTGAAGAAGTGGCATTAGAAGAAGTTTAAGTTTAAAAACTTTGGCTCTCAAAAGAATTTTCTATCATTGTACTGTTGATATTTGGCTCTGTTGACTAATGAGTTTGCTGACCACTGGTGTACACTATTCACAAAAGAAACACTACCTCTGCCAAGTGATGGGTCTGCTATTAAACACATTTCTTGAGACTTGAGACCTAACTCAAATGAAGGATATTAGAACCCCTGGAATATAAAACTTGGAGAAACATCTGGGTTTTGGGGGTGTTTTTTTTTGTTTGGTTAGGTGTTTTTTTGTTTGTTTGTTTGTTTGTTTGTTTTGCTATACCAGATCTTTGTGAAATCCTCCCAGTTTAAACTCCAGGATGTTTCTTTTTCATTACATTCCTTTTGCTAAGGTAGTTCTGTAACTCAAAATGTTACCCACCCACTCCGACCTTAGAATGAGTGTGTGTGTGTGTGTGTGTGTGTGTGTGTGTGTGTGTTGTCTTTTGTTTGTGCTTATGATGCAGTTGAGGGCTAGAAGTAAATCTGACCCAACAATGGTTGTGTATTATTAGCTGCCGTCTGCACAATAGCTTCCAACATCATAGCCCAGTGCTTCACTGTTCTCCAGCTGTGGCCTTCCCTCTACTGTATGTCATACATCATTTTGCTTAGCTGCCTCCTCTTTGCTGCTTGATCTATTAATTCCTGTTCTCACTGGCAGTTCATATTATACATCCCCATCTGGATGTAGGCATGCTCAGTGTCTCCAAGGAATCTTGTGGGAATTAGGCTGAGTAGATGAGATGTCTCTTATTTTTTTTTCTGATATGTCAGAGGTCTCATATTTCAAAGATATTCATAAAATCATGGTCAAAACATATGGAAAAGGTGACAATACCAATAGTAAAGGAATTCTTTAGTATTAAACAAAGAATTTTTGTCTAGAAGTCTGAAACTTTGTTCAAAATCAGCCAATATTCCCTGACCATTACTTAAGCATGTAAGAGTTCAAATGGGATCAATATAAAAAATGAAATGAAAAGAATTTTCAAAGGGTACTTTGTGAAAATATTATCAATAGACACAAAGATTGGCATGAAAAGTAAAGGTGTAACTTAGGCAGTTCTGATGAATGTGAGGGCCAGAAATTCTGTCCTTAACTAAATTTTATCATACAGATTATCAATTACCAAATAATTAAAATAAATTTAATTATTTAAGTTCCAAGACCAGGCATTATTTATTGTTTAATGTTTAAAAATCAACTAATATCATTTAATCAATTTTTGATGTAGCAGGTGCTCTGATAAGTATCATTTCTGGTTGGGCAGAGCTCAGACAAAGAATCGCATGCTGCCTAAGTGTTTCTATTTGCCCCGAGTCTGCTCATTTAAGTTGAGATGATTTACCATCACCACATGGCTAGCACCAGATAAAAATAAGTCCTGTATGCCCTATTCTCCACTTGCTTCAAATACCTAGCCTTCCCAGGTCCTCACTTGTTTCATGAACCCTTGCTTGGCTCATACAGATCAAATGCCCAAAATATATTTTCTGGCTGTCAATCTTCCATTGTTGGGCCAAGTTTCACATTAGCTTTCACTTGGGTCCACTTCTGGGTGACCACTCAATATACTTAAAACCAGTCTTGGTCTCTGGGACCTCACCTGATTCAGTCTCCTATAAGTGAGAATCAGATTCACTGACCACACTCCCATTTGCCTTTAGAAGTTAATCATTTTTGTTCAGTGTGCTTAATATTAAGAAGACAACAAAAATAATGTTGAGATCATGAATTCAGAAGACCAAGGATTCTGAAGTGAAGGGAAGGAAGAAAGAGGGTAAAGGCCTCTATTCATGAATTGGTCAACACTAAGAAGTCTTAATAGAATAGGCTCAACTGATGGGCAAGATTTGTTACAAAGCATTGCAATACAATCAAAGAAATATGTGAAGTTCTCTAAAGATAAATTATTGTAGGGGAAAGTGTAATAAATTTTCTTAGGAATTATCTTTGGCTTGTGAGAGGGACACTGAGGAGTTGTAAACAATGGACAGAAACTGTAGTGATTCCAAGGCAATAAGCACCTTATATTCACATGAAATGTGATTGGGATTTTTTTCACACTAATGTAAAATTGCCAAATGCACTTGGCTCCACCCCTTCCTGGCACTATTCTGACACTTCCTGCCCTTGAACAGAGTTTCCTATGTTTCTGAGGCTTTCATCTATGGGTGCCTTAAGGACTGCTTTATTTTTGCCTCTTACCACAGGCATTCTTCTTATTTCAACTCTTTTTAGCAGGGCCACTTAGATCAGAAAACTTTATTTTACAATTAGAGGCCCAATGCACAAAATTCATGCAAGGGGCTTGAACCTCGTAACCCCTCTCAGCCCCTCTCAGCCTCAGCCAGCCCTCACAGCCCTGGTTTCATCCAGAAGGTCATCTGGATGGTGATCTGGAATGTCCTCTGTATGGGTGTTCTGCTGTTCAGTCTAATTAGCATATTATCTCTTTATTATATAGGTTGAAATGTTCAAGTCAGTGACTTGTAAAGTTGCCTTTACCAAATGACAAAATTGTCGCTTGTCTCAGCAGCTGTGGCAGTGCTGTGTGCTGTCCTCTGTTCACTGCACCCTTTGCACCACTTTGATATTCTTCTGCGCAGAGGAAACAGGGGTGACAGCTCTCTCTTATGTGAGGGAAGCAGTAACCATATTGAGTTTCTGGAAGTCATATTGTCACTTTTCATGGTCTAAATTGTTCCAGCACATCTAGCCTCACTCAGGACACTGACCTATAGTGGATTTTCCTCTGGAATTTTTGAAAACACAGTTTACCATATTTATTAGTTTCCTACAATTGCAAACAGACTACCACCAACTTGGTGGCTCAAAACAGCAGAAACATTGTTTCACAGTTGTGGAGGCCAGAAGTCCAAAAGCAAGATGTCAGCAGGGCCTCACCTCCTCTGAAGGATCTGGAGAGAACTCTTCCTTGCTCTTCCAGCTTGTGTGGCTGCTGGCATTCTTTGGCTTCCAATCTTTGACTATGTACCTCCTGATCTTCATATGTTTGTTCTCACCTTATCTTTCATAAGTACACTGTCATTGGATTTAGAATCCACACAGATAATCCAGGACTATCTCATCTCAAGACCCTGAACAAAATTACATCTGCAAATATCCTTTTTCCAAATAAGGTAACATGCACAGTATCTGGGTATTAGACCATGATTATATCTTTTTGGGGATTACCATTCAATCCACTATATCCCAAATTCTGATGAAAATTCTCTATTCACATTAAACGTAAATGGGTTAAATGCACCACTCAAAAGACATAGGGAAGCTGAATGGATAAGGAAACATGACCCATATATTTGCTGTCTACAAGAGACCCACCTCAGAGCAAAGGATTCACACAGACTGAGAGTGAAGGGATGGAAAAATACTTTTCAGGTGAATAGAAATGAGAAAAAAGCTGTGGTGGCAATACTTATACTGATAAAATAGACCTCAAAGTAAAGGCCTTAACAAAAGATAAGGAAGGCCACTACATAATACTAAAAGGAGCAATTCAACAAGAAGATACAACTCTGGTAAATATATATGCACCCAATGGAGGACCAACCAAATTCATAAAAAAAAAAAACTCCTGGAAGATATCAAGGGAGAGATCAACAACAATACAATCATAGGGGATTTAATACACCACTGACATCACTGGATAAATCCTCTAGACAAAAAATCAGAAAAGAAACAGCAATTATAAATAACTCACTAGATCAGATGGACCTAACTGACATCTTGAAGAGCATTTCACCCCAAAGCTATGGAATATATGTTCTTCTCAAGTGCACATGGAATATTTTCAAAAATAGATCACATATTGGGTCACAAGAAAAGTCTTGCCAAATTCAAAAAGACTGAAATCATATCAAGCATTTTCTCAGACCACAATGGCATAATATTAGAAATAAACTATAATAAAAACATTCCAAAAAATTCAAACACTTAGAAGTTGAATAGCATGTTATTAAACAATGATTGGGTTATCAGTGAGATCAAAGAAGATATTAAAAAGTATCCTGGAGACTAATGACAATAAAAACACAACAATGGAAATGCTGTGGGACACAATGAAAGCAGTGCAGAGAGGGAAGTTTATAGATCTACAAAAAACAAGAAAAAATGGTAATGAATCACCTAACTCAACAACCCAAAGAATTAGAAAGAGAGCAACAAGAAAAGCCCTTAGTGAGCAGAAGGAAGGAAATAATAAAGATCAAAGCAGAAATGAATGACATAGAGACAAAAAAATCTATACAAAAGATCAACAAAACCAAGAGTTGGTTCTTCAAAAGAATAAACAAGATCGATGAACCTCTAGCCAGGCTCACCAAAAAGCAAAGAGAGAAGACCCAAATAAACAAAATCACAAATGAGAGAGGCAAAATAACAACAGACCCCACAGAAATAGAAAGGATTGTTAAAAAATATTATGAACAACTCTATTCTAAAAAATTACACAACCTAGAGGAAATCCACATATTCCTAGAAAAACACAACCTTTTAAAACTTACTCAGGAAGATTCTAAAAATCTCAATACACTGATAACTTGAAGAAATTAAAGCAGTCATCAAAAAGCTTCCAGGAAACAAAAGCCTAAGGCCAGATGGCTTCATAGGGGAATTTTACCAAACATTCATGGAAGATATAAAACCTATCCTCCTTAGATTATTCCAGAAAATTCAAGAGGAAGGAACAATTCCAAACTCCTTCTATGAAGCCAGTATCACACTAATAACAAAACCAGATAAAGATAACACAATGAAAGAGAATTACAGGCCAATATTCTACATGAACATAGATGCCAAAATCCTCAACAAAATTCTAGCAAATTGAATCCAGCAGTACATTCGAAAGATCATACACTATGACCAAATAGGATTTATCCCAGGGATGCAAGGCTGGTATAATATTTGCAAATCAATAAATGTGATACATCACATAAACAAATTGAGAGATAAAAATCACATAGTCATATCAATTGATGCAGAAAAAGCATTTGTCAAAATCTAACACCCTTTCTTGATAAAAACTCTCAGCAAGGTGGGAATAGAAGGATCATACCTCAACATAATAAAAGCCATATATGATAAACCCACAGCCAACATCATACTCAATGGACAAAAACTAAAACCATTTCCCCTAAAAACAGGAACAAGATAGGGATGCACACTCTCACCCCTCCTGTTCAACATGGTGCTGGAAGTACTAGCCATTGTGATCAGACAAGAAAAATAAATAAAAGGCATACAAATTGGAAAAGAAGAAATAAAGCTGTCCTTATCTGCAGATTACATGATACTTTACATAAAAAACCCTAAAGACTCCATCAAAAATTATTAGACTTGATAAATAAATTCAGCAATGTAGCAGAATACAAAATTTATGCCAAGAAATCTATGGCATTTCTATATACCAATAATGAACTTACAGAAAGAGAGACTAAAAAACCAAACCCATTTACCATCACATCAAAAAAAAATTAAGATACCTAAAAATAAACTTAATTAAGGAGGTAAAAGACCTATACATGAAAAATTACACAGCACTGAATAAAGAGATAGAGGAAGACATAAACAGATGGAACAACATGCCATGTTCATGGATTCATAGAATCAACATCATCAAAATGTCCACACTACCCAAAGCAATCTATAAATTCAGTGCAATCCCCATTAAAATACCAATGGCATACTTCAAGGACTTAGAACAAACTTTCCAAAAATTCATCTGGAATAAAAAAAAAAGACCCCCAAATAGCCACAGCAATCCTGAAAAAGAAGAACAAAGTAGGTTGGATCTCAATACCAGATTTCAAGCTGTATTACAAAGCCACTGTTCTCAAAACAGCCTAGTACTGTCCCAAGAACAGCCATATAGATCAATGGAATAGAATAGAGAACCCAGAAATCCACCCAAACCTCTATGCCCAATTAATATTTGACAAAGGAGGCATGAACATACAATGGAGTCAAGACAGTCTCTTCAACAAATGGTATTGGGAAAATTGGACAGATACATGCAAAAAAAATGAAACTAGACCACCAACTTACATCATACACAAAAATAAACTCAAAATGGATAAAGGACTTAAACATAAGATGGGAAACCATAAAAATACTAGAGAAACCACAGGCAGCAAAATCTCTAACATATGCCGAAGGAACTTCTTCACTGATACTGCTCCTAGGGTAATGGAAGCTAAAAAGAAAATAAACAAATGGGACTACATTCAAATAAAAAGCTTTTGCACAGCAAAGGAAACCATCAACAACAAAAAAACAAAAAACAAGAAAACCTACTGCATGGGAGAACATATTTGCCAATGATATCAATGATAATGGTTTAATCTCTAACATTTACAGAGAACTCATACAACTTTACAAAGAGAAAAAATGTGCAACTGATCTAAATAGTCACTGCTCAAAAGAAGACAGAAGGAAGGCCAAGAGACATATGAAAACCTGCTCAAAGTCACTAATCATCAGAGTGATGCAAATCAAAATAATAATGTGGTACCATCTTACCCCTGTCAAAATGGATATCATCAACAAACCAACAAATGACAAGTGTTGGCAAGGATGCGGAGGAAAAGGATATCTTTGGCACTGTTGGTGGGAATGAAGACTGGTGCAGCCACTGTGGAGACCAGTATGGAGTTTCCTCAAAAAATGAAAAATGAAACTCCCATTTGACCCAGTGATCCCCACTTCTAGGAATATATTCCAAGAAACTAGAAAACCAATCAGAAAGGATATATGCACCCCTATGTTCATAGCAGCACAATCCACCATAGCTAAGATTTGGAAACAGCCTAAGTGCCCATCAGCAGATGATTGTTTTAAAAAACTGTAGTACATCTACACAATGGAATACTATGCTGCGGTAAAAAAGATGGAGTTCCTACCATTTGCAAAAGTATGGATGGAGATGGAAAGCTTTATGCTTAGTGAAAGAAGCCAAGCAGAGAAAGATGAATATCACATGATCTCACTCATTTGTAGAATATAATGAATGTCATAGACTGATGAATAAGAAGAACAGATCCAGAGACTGAGAAACATTGATCAGAACATCAAACCTCAGGGAAGGTGGGGGTTGGTGGGAGAAATGGGGAGAGATCAACAGAGGGACTTGCATACATACATATGAGCCTAAACAATGGACACAGACAACAGGGAGGTGGGGCATGAGTCGAGGGTGGGGGGTAATGGGAGAATAAGGACACATGTAAAAAATAAAAATAAAAAAATTATATGGAAAAATAAAATATTAAATCTAATCCATACAAGCAATCACCATAACCTTAAGAGAAATTGTTTCATGTGACAAAGATATTTAAAAGAAACTCTCTGTAGCCTGGAACTTATTTTGGAAAGAAATAAAGAAAAGTTTCCTTCAAATGTCATAATAATTGTAATTGAAAGTCAATATATTTGGCCTCTTGAGCTAAAGTAAGTAATTTGTGTTTTTGCCTCCCTGACAAAGTTTAGATAAAGTTACAAAAAGAAATTGACAGCCAGTTTGAAACTGAATTGCGCTGGCCTAGAGCAAAGAATATCCTTGCATGATATTATTCTACAATGTCAGTATAATTCTTGATATTTCACAACAGCATATTGTACAATTATCCCAAACAAAATCACAAACTAATTCTTTGAATGTTTGGCAACAATTTAAAAAGGTTATGAAAGGATTTAACGCCTTTCAGAAGGAATTAAGGCACTGGGAAAGCACTTGAGCATTCTATACTGGCCCCTCTACCTTTTTTGCCAAGAGGGATCCTCTTCTCACAATGAATGACCCTCAGCTGTTGCCTGAGCTTTCTATTCATGGTGATGTTGAAGCCTTGAGGTGGGTGGTACAATGGATCTGTCTCTTGCCCAATGGTGTGAGCTGGGCCCTCCCTGGAGAAGGAACTTGAGTTTCCTGAGATAAAAGAACAGTGCCGGGCACCACCAGCAGGCAAGGGGATCCCAAGGCAGGTGCTGGGTGTGGAGGCCACGGGGGTATACGCTACCAAGAAGACAGAACTGAACCTCACAATACCCTGCTTGGTCCCGGAGAATGACTGGTTAGCCAGAGACGAGTAAGATTCCTCAGGGACCCTTCCAAGACAGGCACAGTCGCAGAGGAGGTCAACAGAGGTAGGGAACAGACCCTCACCTCCCCGCCAACCTTGCAGGGGCTTGAACCCTCACCACTTCTGAGGGAGGTCTCCTGCCCCAATGGCTGCTGCGCATCCCATGCCCAGCACAGATTGGGACACAGGTAACAGACAGAGACTTGGCTGACAGCAACTGCCCCATATCTAAATTCAACCTGCCACAGGAATGGTCGGGCCTACTCAAGAATGCAAATAGAGGGAGAATCCAAGATGGCAGCATAGGTAAACACCTACACTGCTGCCTCGTACAACAATTTCAAAACTACAACTAAAAGACAGAAAGGATATCATCCAGAACTACAGGAAAGTTGGCTGAGTGGAAATTCTACAATTAGAAGGAAAGAGAAGGGCTCACGGAGACCCAGAGGAGCTGCAAAAAGCTGAGGTATGGAGACGCATGAGTGCAGAGAGTGGGTTCCAGAGTACCTGGCTGGCTTTCTCTGGCGGGAGGGAGACGGAGACTCCCAACTGCATTGAACCCCTTATCCTATGGCACGAAATCCCAGGTCCAGCCGAAACTCATATGGGGAGAGTTTGGACTGTGAAAAAGGAGACGTGTACAGAAATTTAGGGGAGCCGCCAAAGGACAGAAGTCTGGTGGTGCACACAGCACTGCACACAGAAGACCAACTACTGATTGTGCCACTGGCTTCCCAGAGTGGGCAGGAGACAGAGCCTCCTAATTGTGCCACTTCTAACTTCAGTAAACCCCAGTTTCAGGTGAAACCCTGGGGACCCAGACTCATATGGTCCCGTAGTGCAGGGGAGCTAGAAAGGCAGCAGTGTAGAGGCACTGCACACACGCACAGGGAACATTCCAGTGATCACCCAGAGACACGTGAGACCCAGAGGACATGGAGGACGGGGCCGACTGGAAGGCAAGGTGGTCCGTTAAGCCCTGAGACTCCACCCATCCCAAGCTCAACAGAGAGGCTTTTGCAGTTTTGCAAGTCTTGTATCATAAGGCTGAATCCAACACAGTAGTTCTCTCAGCATAGTGAAAATGTGAAGACAAAGGAAGAGATCACAAACAAAAGAAATGGAGGAAAACAAATGACTGGATATAGAGTTCAAAACCATGGTTATTATAAGATTTTTTAAGAATATACTAGAAAAGATGAATAAATTTAGCGAGACCCAAGAGGAGATGAAAAAGGACCAACTAGATATGAAAAAGGATCAACTAGAGATGAAAAAGGACCAACTAGAAATTAAACATACACTGACTGAAATAAAAAATATTATCAGAGACCTAACAGCAGACTAGAGGAAGGCAAGAGTCAAGTAAAAAATTTGAAATATAAAGAATCAGAAAACACTCAACAGGAAAAGCAAAAAGAAAAAAGAATCCAAAACTGTGAAGATAATGTAAGGAGCCTCTGGGACAGCTTCAAGCGTACCAACATCAGAATTGTGGGGGTGCCAGAAGGAGAGAGAGAGCAAGATATTGAAAACCTATTTGAAGAAATAATAACTGAAAACTTCCCACATCTGGTGAAAGAAATAGACTTACAAGTCCAGAAAGCACACAGAACCCCATATAAAAGGAATCCAAAGAGGACTACACCAAGACACGTCATAATTAAAACGCTATCAGCAAAAGATAAAGAGAGAATATTAACAGCAGTAAGAGAAAAACAGTTAATTACCTACAAGAGAGCACCCATACGATGGTCAGCTGATTCTCAACAGAAACGATGCAGGCCAGACAGGAGTGGCAAGAAATATTCAATGTGATGAATAGCAAGAACCTACAACCAAGAATACTCTATCCAGCAATCATTCAGAATTGAAGGGCAGATAAAGAGCTTCAGAGATAAGAAAAAGCTAAAGGAGTTCATCAACTCCAAAGCAGTATTATATGAAATGCTGAAAGGTACTCTTGAAGAAGAAGAAAAAGAAGGAAGAGGAGGAGGAGGAGGAAGAGGAGGAGGAGGAGGAGGAGGAGGAGGAGGAGGAGGAGGAGGAGGA
>JAAGEH010000005.1:27825698-27873860 GCA_011751065.1 Lasiurus cinereus
CCCCAGTTTCAGGTGAAACCCTGGGGACCCAGACTCATATGGTCCCGTAGTGCAGGGGAGCTAGAAAGGCAGCAGTGTAGAGGCACTGCACACACGCACAGGGAACATTCCAGTGATCACCCAGAGACACGTGAGACCCAGAGGACATGGAGGACGGGGCCGACTGGAAGGCAAGGTGGTCCGTTAAGCCCTGAGACTCCACCCATCCCAAGCTCAACAGAGAGGCTTTTGCAGTTTTGCAAGTCTTGTATCATAAGGCTGAATCCAACACAGTAGTTCTCTCAGCATAATGAAAATGTGAAGACAAAGGAAGAGATCACAAACAAAAGAAATGGAGGAAAACAAATGACTGGATATAGAGTTCAAAACCATGGTTATTATAAGATTTTTTAAGAATATACTAGAAAAGATGAATAAATTTAGCGAGACCCAAGAGGAGATGAAAAAGGACCAACTAGATATGAAAAAGGATCAACTAGAGATGAAAAAGGACCAACTAGAAATTAAACATACACTGACTGAAATAAAAAATATTATCAGAGACCTAACAGCAGACTAGAGGAAGGCAAGAGTCAAGTAAAAAATTTGAAATATAAAGAATCAGAAAACACTCAACAGGAAAAGCAAAAAGAAAAAAGAATCCAAAACTGTGAAGATAATGTAAGGAGCCTCTGGGACAGCTTCAAGCGTACCAACATCAGAATTGTGGGGGTGCCAGAAGGAGAGAGAGAGCAAGATATTGAAAACCTATTTGAAGAAATAATAACTGAAAACTTCCCACATCTGGTGAAAGAAATAGACTTACAAGTCCAGAAAGCACACAGAACCCCATATAAAAGGAATCCAAAGAGGACTACACCAAGACACGTCATAATTAAAACGCTATCAGCAAAAGATAAAGAGAGAATATTAACAGCAGTAAGAGAAAAACAGTTAATTACCTACAAGAGAGCACCCATACGATGGTCAGCTGATTCTCAACAGAAACGATGCAGGCCAGACAGGAGTGGCAAGAAATATTCAATGTGATGAATAGCAAGAACCTACAACCAAGAATACTCTATCCAGCAATCATTCAGAATTGAAGGGCAGATAAAGAGCTTCAGAGATAAGAAAAAGCTAAAGGAGTTCATCAACTCCAAAGCAGTATTATATGAAATGCTGAAAGGTACTCTTGAAGAAGAAGAAAAAGAAGGAAGAGGAGGAGGAGGAGGAAGAGGAGAAGAAGGTAAAAGATAAAAAATTATGAACAACAAATACATATCTATCAACAAGTGAATCTAAAAATTAAATGAATTAAAAATTTGATCAACAGAATAAACTGGTGAATATAATAGAATCAGTAGCACAGAAAGGGAATGGACTGATAATTCTCAGGGGAAAGAGATGAGTGGGGTGCAGGGGGAGACTGGACAAAAATCATACACCTATGGATGAGGTCAATAGGGGGGGAGGTAAGGGTAGAGGTAGGTAGGAGCCGGGTGGAGGGGAGCTATGGAGGGGGAAAAAGAGAAACAATTTAATAATCTGAATAATGATTTAATTTAAAAAAAGAATGCAAATAATTCCACTAATATTTACAGGGTAATCTAAGATTGTTGGTACAGTATTAAATTTGGCAGTAAAAGAATAATTAAGCTTTCAGATTAATTTAAATTGGCTAATTGAAATAACTGAATATACAAGAAATTTTAATTGTACTGGAGAAAAAGCTGTTTCTAAAGTATTTTTCTATTGGTTGTTCATCTTATGGTAAAATTGCGTAACATGTAATGAACATAAAGCAGTCATATTTTTGTGCAAAAAATTAAAATTTAAAGTTATCAGGATTGCATTAAAATTTTACAAAAGTCTCCATTAATCAAAAAAGGGGGAATAGTAGGATAATATCATGAAGGAAAAATATCTGGTAAGTAAATTACAACTAGAAAATTTTTACTTTAGAAAATTTTCATTTGTAATGCTAACAGCAAGACACCCATGAAAACACACATGGTGTTCAACTAAGCCAAAGGAAAATCATTTGGGCAAAAATAAAAAGGATCCTAAGTCAATTTTATAGAAAAGATTATTTTATTAACTTTTGGTTGAGAATATGTTTATATACTTTCAGAAAACAACTCCAAAACCAAGCGGACTCCTGCAACAGATAGGAATTGACAGGTCTGCTACAACCATGAAGACAAGAGGAGAAACAGTCCAGAGATGGAAGACGCTCATGACGCCTTGCCATGCTAGCAGTCTAGAGGATGCCTAGTACCAAACCAGAGAGGGTCAGACCTGCATTGCCACCATTTGTCCACCATCCAGATACCATTGCTGACATGTACACATAAGGAACTGTTTGACATTGAAACTGGGACTCAGAACTATTAAACATCAAAATTGGGACTCAAACTTTTTTTGTTCTTATAGGTTTATTTCTAGCCTGCAGAAGCAAGATGTTTTTAAAGCAAAGAATCAGGCGGTGGGGAGAAGAAGAACAGATACAAAGGCAAAGAAGCAGTGAACAGACTGTCATACTACAGCGGGAAGGCAGCGGAGTTTGAGGGGGGGTGTGCTATAAGAGATCAACCAAAGGACTTGTATGCATGTATATAAGTATAACCAATGGACACAAGACACTGGGGAGTGGGGGGCAGATGAGCGCATGTACTGGGTGTAGGGAAGGCCAGGAGGAGGTCAATAGGGGGTCGGGGGGAAGGAGACATATGTACTACTATTTGTAATACTTTAAACAAAACAACAAAAAAAGAGAAAATTCTCTATTCACCGTGGTTCTCAAATGCCCCTTTTAATCCCAAGGCAGATCTAGTACCAGCTTTCCAAAGTTGGCTCTGCATACTCATGGAGAAAGTTTCCTCTCTTATTTCTTCAGATAAAAGCAACTAGAAATGCTGATGACTCCAAACTGGTATAAGGTAGCTGAGAGTTGTCTGTGGAAAACAACAGGGTTTCCCCAGTGAATGCAACTGTTTTCAAAGTTTGGGTGAAGGCTAGCTCTTCTCCACAGCCACATTAGTTCATCCCAGGTCCCAAGTTAACATTCTGATGTCTCTCCTTTCTATCACTTCCTTCACCATTTGTTTGGAGTTCAAAATGTAACTCAGCAACACTTCTTTCTCAGTAATTATTAGAACAAAGAGATTAAAAATAAGTATGACTATAGAATATTTGAACAAAATATATCTTAGCCAGAAACTGTCCTATCTGCGTTATCTGCTGATGATATGTGTTATATGTTGGTCCTCTACCACTCCTAATCCTTCATGCATAGTCCCTCTGCTTCTACACATCAGGATAGTTGATTCTGAGAAAATGGAAGACAATCTGTTCCATGCACTCATCCAATAGTTCTATATAAAAGAGCTCATTTATTAAGCATTTAATACATTGGAGAGGATAAAAATGCATTAGAATAACGCTGAATACTGAACAAAGACATGCAAAGTGCTTTCCTACTTAGGATCTCATTTGATCCTCAAAACAACCATTTCACATATTCTGAAGCTGGAGCAAGGGTGAGTGTCTAACATTTCACAGCTGGTGGGAGGCAGAGCTGAACCTCAACTGAAAAAATGCCTCACTCTCTATCCCTTCCCTCCAAGAGGAATATCTGGTGAGTGAGCTTATCACTCAGGGTCCCATTGGAAAATCCAACTCACTCCAGATGGAAAATATGAGAAGACTTGAATGAAGGGACTACATATGTGGAATAAATGGGAGCTGTTGGGCACCCAGGCACTAGAAACAATTGTAAGCCATTAATGGCTCTATAAATAAATAAGTGAGGGGAGAGGAGTGTACCTGGAGCCTGGTGAGAGCTGAAGTAGAAGAAAGGCTATTTGGCAGAAGCTGTAATATAGGAGGGAGGCAGTTCCTGCAGGGATGTAATGCTAAAACAGGGAGGGAGAGAGAAGAGCCATTATCCCCAACCTTGATAGGTCTGTTGGTGCCTCCCATGGACTGAAATCGAATGACACTGACAGATAAGGGGGCCAACTGACAAAGTATTTAAGCATCAGCATCTAATAGCATGAAACAGGGTATAGAAAAGAGAGAATGCATCTGAGTGGAGGCTGGGAGGTGCAAAGATAAAGAACCAGCCCAGAAAGATAAAACGTACATAAATAACAGGTCCCAGAGGAGGCACAGAACTTCCAGCTTACAAGTGGGTAGGTGGGTTAGTATGAGCCTGAGAATCAAGGAAGGCTTCATTCGTTGAGAGAAGCTCTAACTGGGACTTGAAGAAGAGATGGGATCTAGAAATACAGAGATCAGAAGGATAGTATTTTCATACAGAATGAACAATATTGCAAAGGCACAAAGACACAAGGTGTGTGGAGGGTTAGGGATGCCTGTGTAGAGAAGAGCTAATTGTTCTCTTTGGAACATGAATGTACTAGTAGGGAGGGAAAAGGCTAGAAGGTAAGGTGAGCCTTGGTGAGGAGTCTGAAATACGCTGTGAAGGAATTTGATTTTATTCTGGGGGCAATAAAGCATCTTGGGCAGTTATAGCAGGGGAAGCTTTTACAGAGATTAACTCTCTAGAGCAGAGAATGTAGATCATATGGAGGAAGAAGAATATTGTTTTATGGGAGAAGTGGCTGAAGAAAGGCTTTGTCCTTTCGCTTGAACAAAAACAAGCCAGGTCATCCCAGGGAGATCTTCACCAGATCCATTCTCCCATTACCTTTCTTCCCTAGACTTTTATTTATTTTATTTTATTTTTAAATTATTATTGTTTAATGTATTACATAAGTCTCCTTTTCCTCCCACTGACCTCTCCCCATTCACCCCCAACCCCCAGCACATGCCCTCAACTCCCTACCCTGTCTGTGGCCACTGGTTATGCTCATATGAATGCATACAAATGCTTTGGTTGATCTCTTATCCCCTCCCCCAACCCCTGCCTTCCCTCATAGGTTGGGCAGTCTATTCAATACTTCTGTGACTCTGGTCCTATTTTTGTTCATCAGTTTATGTTGTTCATTATATTTTACAAATGAGTGAGATAATGTGATATTTATCTGCCTCTGACTGGCTTATTTTGCTTAGCATAATGCTCTCTAATTCCACCCATGCTGCTGCAAATGATAAGAATTACTTCTTTTTTACAGCAGTGTAGTATTCGGTTGTGTAGATGTACTGCAGTTTTCTAATCGACTCATCTGCTGATGGGCACTTAGGCTGTTTCCAAATCTTGACTATTGTAAATTGTGCTACTATGAAGATAGAGGTGCATATATCCTTTCTGATTGGTGCTTCTGATTTTTGGGGATATATTCCTAAAAATCTTAGACAAAGCCATAGGCAATGAAATAGCAGACATTTATTATAGCAATATCTTTATCAATACAGCTTCTAGGGCAATGGAAACTAAGGAGAAAATAAACAAATGAGACTACCTCAAAATAAAAATCTTTCCTTGATTTTCAGGAAAATATCAAGTTCAGGCTCAGTTGAAAATTCAGTCAACTAGCCATTTAAGTTAGTCTATTGGTGCCAAAACTGAAGGGTCATAATTGAAAAAAGCAGTATATTCAAGAAAACCTAGTAATAGTAATAGATATCATGACATCATAGCCAACACTATGCAGTGTTAGGGGTGGCTAGGGTTAGCTTTTCTTTTCTTGGATTAAGATTTTTTTGGTTTGTTTGTTTTGTTTTGTTTTTTACCTGTCTATGCCTTCCCTTTTTTTAGTAGCCACTAGTCTAAGATTTTGCTAACAATTTACCAGTATTTATTGAAGGCCAAAAGAACAAATCCTCTTTTCAGGGATTGCATGCTTCATCCTAATAGAAATTTAGAATTTGTAACTTTTATGCAGCCATGTGGTCCAGATTCCAGGAACCTAAGCTCACCAGATACTTCTACCAGTAAACTCCAAACTTCTCTCAATCAGGTTTTAGTTGCTGCAAGTACTAGAAAACTCCCAACAGAGGGAAATGGGTCAGAGGGTAGGAAGGCTGCAATGTGGCAAGTACTATGTTGTTGTCAGAGGAATATCCATGAATGAAGAATTATTGAAAAGCCACTGATTTCACACAAATGTCTATGCTCACAGAGTAGTTTGGTACAGTTATAAAACTGGTCAGGATTGAAATACTGTAAATGGTCATTATCAATAAATTACTTGTAAATATAATTACAAAGGAATTTATTGGTGCAACCATTCAAATACATGAGGTGGAAAACAGAAATAAGTTATAGCCTATTTTTGTTTCAGTTATCTATTTTTGAGATAACCATTTTGCTTCCCATTGGCAGTAATTCATCATAGACATATAGGTGTGTGTGTGTGTGTGTGTTATTCCCCAAAAAATAGCTCAATTGGTGTTTCTTTCTTTTCAGCTTTAAATAATTAAGTAATTGGAATTCATAATTATTCAAACTATGTATTTGACAGTAGTACTTGAGACCATACAGGAAAGAACTGTTTTCACTTAGCTCATTTAGGGCATTGTGTTGCAAGAATATTTTGTCTGCATCTAACCTGACCAGTATGCACTAGCTGTGTATTCCAAGAGCAGTTGCTTAATCTTTCTGAGCCACAAATTCCCAATATGTAAGATGAGTAGGATGATGCTCATACCACGTTAAAAAGTTCAAATGATAAAGTCTGTTGTCGTGCTTTTTAAAAATGTGTAGCACCGTATAGGTGGGACTTTGTTGTTTTTGCTATGATATCTTAAGAACATACCTATTTTAATTTATCAGTTAGAAATGGTGATAATTGGATTTAGAGTCTACTGGCTATGTCTCTGTACCTTGGACTTTGGTCTTTAGCCATGTGGAAAATGGTACTACACAATTCTAATTTTCAAAAATTACATGATTTCCTAGTTGATTGTTGTGGGACAAAAATAGATGAGTAAGCTCAGTCCCTGTGCTCCTGGGGCTTACAGAAGAGTGAGGAGATGCCAGATGTTAGAGTTAGATTACAGATAGATAGACATATTATAGATAGATGTACAGATAGATGTACAGGGGAAGTGCTTTCCCTTAGATAAGTGATTTTCAACTGATGTGCCACAAGAATTTTTAAAAACATGCAATACCGTACAATTCAGTCAGGGGCCACTAATTTCTTTCCTTTAGTTTGTCATATAAAAAACAGTCTACACAACAATAGCCATCCAGTGTGAATCCCCTGTCTTGAACCATCCCATCTAATAAAAGAGTAATATGCAAATTAACCATCACTCTGCTACGCCCACAAGCCATATCCACCAGCCAATCAGGAGTAAGTATGCAAATTAACCCCAACCAAGATGGCTGCAGCCACAGAGAGAGCAGGAGACTTGGGTTTCCCCAGCAATGGAGGAAGCCAAGCTTCCCACACACTCTGGCAGGCCCAGGCCTCCACTTAAGGCTACAAAGTTTTAATTAGAGAAGACTAGAGGCCTGGTGCATGAAATTTGTGCCTGGGGGGTGTGTTTCTCAGCCTACCCCACACCCTCTGCAATCTGGGACCACTCAAGAGATGTCCTACTGCTCATTTAGGCCAGATCCCCGTAGGATTAATTTGAATACTTGTTCTTGATTGACTGATGGGCATGGCTTGTGGGTATAGTGGAGGTATGGTCAATTTGCATATTACTCTTTTATTAGATAGGATAAATAAATTCCAACA
This sequence comes from Lasiurus cinereus, assembly GCA_011751065.1. Classification (NCBI taxonomy): domain Eukaryota; kingdom Metazoa; phylum Chordata; class Mammalia; order Chiroptera; family Vespertilionidae; genus Lasiurus; species Lasiurus cinereus. The sequence continues at coordinate 27,833,336 of JAAGEH010000005.1, forward strand.
AAAATGGCAGCAACCACGAAGCTGGAGAGAGCAGGAGGCTTGAGTTTCCCCAGCAATGGAGAAAGCCAAGCTTTCCACCTGCCCTGGCAGACCCAAGCCTCTGCTCCAGGCTACAAAGTTTCAATTATAGAAGATTAATAAATCTCAGATACCAGGGTCTCTGCTTGGGTTGCTGGGGGGTGTAGCCAGCCTTCAAACCACCATAGGCCCCTTGCCCAGACTGCCCCATGCCCCAAGGGAATCCCTACCCTGATCTGGGACACCCTTCAGGGCAAACCAGCTGGCCCCCACCCATGCACCAGGCCTCTATCTTATCTAATAACAGAGTAATAAGCAGATTGACCATCACTCTAACACACAAGATGGCTGCCCACCATGTGGTCAAAAAATCCTGCCTCCATGTGGTCAAAAGATCCTGGCCCCATGTGGTCACAAGTTGGCCACCACATGATAACCAGAAGAGGAAGGCAGTTGGGAGGATCCAGGCCTGCAGGGGAGGGCAGTTAGGGGTGACATGGCCAACAGTGGAGGGAATTTGGAGGCATATAGGCTGGCAGGGGAGCAGTTGGGAGCCAGCAGTCCCGGATTGTGAGAGGGATGTCCGACTGCCCATTTAGGCCTGATCCTACCATAATCGGGCCTAAATTGGCAATCAGACATCCCTTGAGGGATCCCAGATTGAGAGGATACAGAATGGGCTGAGGGACATCCTGCTCCGTGCATGAATTTTGTGCATCAGACCTTTAGTAAATATATATAGGGCATATAATAAAGTTTCAACTTATTGGTTAAGTGGCATAATAAGGTTGCATCTGATTGGTTGATTCTTTTTTTAAATATGTACTTATTGATTTCAGAGAGAGGAAGATAGATAGAGAGAGAGAAACATCAATAATGAGAGAGAATCATCGATTGGCTCCCTCCCAACACACTGCCTGAGATTGATCCCATAACCCAGGAATATGCCTTGACCAGGAATTAAACAGTGACCCCCTGGTTCATGGGTAGATGCCCAGCCACTAATATACACCAGCCTGGCTGATTAGTTAATTCTTGGAACCAAAATATCCTTATATACAAGTATAGGAACCTGCTTTTAAAAAGTCACTTTGGAACAAAAAAGGGTAGGTAATTACTATTGTTTTAATAAGCGAAACCAAAGTATACTTTTTTTTTTGGTCCAGAAAAAAATATAACATTTTTTAATATGCTATAGAATTGTAGTTGTTAGCCTATGTGTGCCATGACATGAAAAAGGTTGCAAATCACTGCCTTAGATTGATTTGGCTAAGGAGTGGCCTTTACAAATAAAGTGGCTTTCTACTGCTTCTGAACAAAGAGACATGGTTGAGAGACTGGGAAGTGAGAAGTTCACGGGGATAAAGGGGTTTATCAATAGACATGCTTGACTAAGTATTTGCTATGTAATTATCTTCATGGGATATGGCACAGAGCTCTAACAACTTTACCAATGCAGATAGAAGGTGACTCTGTAGCTATGGGTAGAACCTTACCCACTTTCTGCTGTGCAGCATCATTGAATCTTGGCAGTGAAAATGAAAATTATTTAAAAGATTGGAGAGTTTCTTATGAGATTTTCCTTATGAGTTTCTCTTGGCATTCTTTGAAAAAAAAGTAACAACAACAATAAGAAAAAGGTTAATTCTCACTTTTTAGGTAACAGTGTCATTTGGCAGTACATATCTCAAGGTACTTTTTGAAAACCCAGACTTGGCATTATACCCTTAAAATGGCCTATTTCTTTTGCATTGTATTTTATTTTATTTATTTTAGAGAGAGAGGAAGGGAGAGGGATAGAGAGATAGGAATATTGATGAGCATCAATCATCTGCCTCCTGCACACCTCCTACTGGGGATTGAGCCTGCAACCTGGGCATGTTCCCTGATCAGGAATCAAACTGGTGACCTCTTGGTTCATGGTTTGATTGTCAATTACTGAGCCATACTGGCTGGGTGGCTCAGACTGTTTAGACATTAAAAGAAATTTAGTCAAATAGAATTAAGGCTTGTTGAAACACCAAGAATAAAATAATCTTATTTGTAAAAAACATCAAAGGTATTTTTATGGCAAAAAAAAATAGATTAGACAAGGTTTAGATTTCTGCTTTTCAGTAAGATCCAGTACTTCAACTCCACCTGGGGAAAAGAAGGCTCATTAAGATGCTGAGCTAACCATAATGAGACAATGCCTACAAAATATGATTTTAGTTCCTCAAATGAAGTTTCAATGAAGTGTCTCCCTTTTGTACTAACAAGCATGTGAGATAAAGATCAAAACATTAATCTTTGACTTGGGGATAGTTGGCATGTTTTTTTTCCTAAATGGAATTAATATCTACTTTTTTTTCTAAATTGAATTAATATCTACTTGAGCTACTCCAAAATAAAATCAAACATTTAAAAATGAAAATGGGAGGGGGGGGAAAGCCATGAAGAACAATTATCATAAAATTAATCATTTATGTCTTACAGAAACTTTTAAAGCTGCAATGGTGATTTCTAGAGAGGGAATTAAGGGAGAGTAGAGTGAATACATGAAAAAAGATGGCGAATTAGTGCACAGATAAAAATATAGCTACTTGTAAATACTTATGTATGTCTCCTCCCCTCCATGCACAAATCAGGGGTTACCCTCTTGGTGAATAGTACTGAAAAAATTATGCAACATATCACTGAGAGGAATCTCAGAGATCATCAAATGTTCATATGCGCCGAGACTGGTTTGGCTCAGTGGATAGAGCGTCGGCTTGCGGACTGAAAGGTCCCAGGTTCGATTCCCGTCGAGGGCATGTACCTTGCTTGCGGGCACATCTCCACTGTGCAGGAGGCGGCTGATCTATATCTCTCTCTCATCGATGTTTCTGACTTTCTATCTCTCTCCCTTCCTCTCTGTAAAAAATCAATAAAATATATTTTAAAAAATGTTCATATGCTTTTTAGCTATGAAAACTTATTTTATTATCCAATTTTTATTTGAAATACTGAAATAGTTTAATATCGAATGTGTTTATATTTTTATTTTATTACAGCTTACATCCAATGTTATTTTGTAACATTTAGTTTCAGGTGTACAGCATAGAGGTTAGATAATCATGTACTTTATAAAGTGTCTTACTGTTTCCAGTACCCACCAGGTAATAACATAATACATAGTTATTATGATATTATTGATTGCATTGTATATGCTGTATTTTCCCATCCCCATGACTATTTTGGAACTATCAATTTGTATTTCTCAATCCCTTCATCGTTTTTATTGACCCCCCACTCCCTTCTGGAGCCATCCATATTGGTCTTTGACCAGGAGGTGAATGCCACTTTCATCTACCCCAGCCCCATCTTGGATCAGTCTGAACATTTCTCTTCAAATGACTTATTGCATGTAAGCTACATGTGTATATAAAATAGATGAAAATGGAGCTTCTCTGGTTTAAGCAGGGACTAGAAGCTCCCCTGCTTAAATTATCCTCATCTCTGCTTTCCATAGTTTGAAAAACAGGCATCTCCTCATTTTATTCATATGACATCAGGACAATTGGAGCCCAGAACAGCAAATTGATGAGCCCAAGATCATACAGTAAATATGCAGCAAAATTAAGCCTGCTGCCCAATCCTAATTGCTCATTTTAACTTACTTCTACTGCATCATTCTATGCCAGTCTAATCATTATTATTTAGTTCTTTGAAATTTTCTTGGGAAAATATTTCATATGTCCCAAATAAATTTTAAGCAAACATTTGAGTGCCTGAGTCATATGTTTAAAATGTATCCTTCCCAAGCTCTTCTTGGCTATGCAAAATTACCAGTTGCCAATTTAATAAACTTGCAGACATGCATGCCTCTCAAATTGTGAACCCATAAGAATGGAAACTGATATATATTCCATTCTTCCCCACCCCAGTAAAAGTCATAAAAAAACCAAGTATAATTTCTGAACCTCAGGCTTACTTCCATCAAACCAGAAAGAAAGTTGTAGCATCAACTGCTTTTACTTTCACTCCTTTCCATGTCTCAGACCTTCTTCAAGTTGAGTTGCTAATTAGCACTAACATAACCTGGGTGCAGGTGAACAGCTGGACATATTAGTATTAAAGAGAAAAAATAATTGACAAACTAGGCAATTGAACCCAGATGATCAACTAAATGATGCTTTGGACAACAATTTGTTGGCCACCTCTATATTTTTATTTTCTCCAAATAAGGAATTCCTATAAATAAGCTTTTAAATCAAACACCCGAGGAAGACTGGAGTGCATATGGGAAATGCTCATGCTACCATATGATGGACACCCCCATTTTAACCATCTGAGTGATAAGAGTGAAGCCTCCACCCAATGCTCTGTGTGAAACTTTGGGTCACAGTTCCAAATACCATAAATTTGCCAAGACCCCCATCTATTGTTGCAGCCTGAACACCAGGACTCGGAAAAACATGATAAGAGGCCTATATCAGTCAGCGTTCTCTGGAGAAACAAAACCAATAGGAAATAAATTTACTTACTTATTTTATTCAGTCATTCATTCAAATGAATTGATTCACATAATTACAGAGCCTGCGAATTCCCAAGATCTGCAGCATAAAGGTCTGAGATCGTACAACCTGATGGTTTCAGTTCCCATCTGAGTCCCAAGCTAAAGGCAGAAGAGTCATGTCCCAGCTAGACCATTAGGCAGAAAGAATGAATCCTGTCTTGCTCAGCCTTTGGTTCTATTTAGGTCTTCAGTGGATTGTATGAGGCCCATCCATATTGAGATGTACTTCATTCAGTCTACTGATTCAAATGTTAATCCACAAACACTCTTACAGACACATTCCAAAATAATGTTTAACCAAGCATCTAAGCACCCTGTAGTCCAATCAAGTCAACATATTTAACCATCACACAGCTTGAGGACGGAATAAAGTCTTCACCAGAGGTTCCCTGAAAGCATACTGCTACACACACAAACTGGGGTCTAAATCACTGGGAGTCCATCTTACAGAGGCCATTCTTGGACTCAAACTGTCTGTGAAGGAGGCCAATGCAATGACCCCTAGACTTGTCTTTAACATTCCTCTTGAGTGAAGCCATTGGTTATATGGGAAGAAATATGGTTTTTGAACACTAACACCTGTTCAGGATGAAAAAGTGTTCTAAAGCATTTTTATGTTCTTTGGGTTAATAACAAATTCAGGGAGAGGAGGAGAAACAAAATTAGAAACATTTTTGTCTCATGATGATTTGGCAGGACAAACAGCATGCTTTTGGCAGTTTCTTTACTTAACTTCAGTGGCATCATAAGAGTACACCAGTTTCAGGCTTTCATCTAGAAACAAGGTCTCGGGGAATGAAGAAGACTCAAAGCCTGATTTTTCTTTGAAACAAGTTGATTCTATTAATAAATAAAGATTCTCTTTCTTATATAAAGCTGCTTTAGAACATAAAAGCCTAGAGGAATTGATCACTGTGCAGTATTTGCAGGAAGGAGAAGGCAGGAGTATTTAATGATCATTTTAAAAGAATTTTTACTGTCCTGGTTAGTCTAAGTTGATCTCTTAGGCATGTGATTTGAAAAAGATCTATTATTCCCTCATTTTCCTAACTTTCTTTGAGTAATCATAATTTTTCATTGAATTTCTCTAGCTCAGGACAGACATCGGCCCAATAGAGAATCAAAGAATAGAATTAAAACACTATTCCTTTAATTCTTTATTGTAATGTATATTTAGACAAGGAATCTCCCCACTTACCAACTATCAAGTTTTTGGCACAATTCATCCTAAGTCACCTGTCAAAAGTCTCTAGCAGGCAGCAAATTCACCTCAAAAGTAGTTTAAATTAATAATGTCAAACAGAAACTAAAACAAAAAACAAACAAACAAAAGAAGCCACCCTATTATTTAGCAAAACAGAACTGCAATGTGCTTGGTTCTAAACTTGGTTTTGAGTTAAAAATCTGAAGGTTAAAATGTTTGAAAGCATTATCCTGCCTCCCTCCTCCTGATCCTCTAGTATGCTCGCGAAGGAAGTGGCATGTTTGCGCTGCATTGGGTGACTCAGGAAACACATCTGAGTTATAGAGTGTTATGTGCTTTTGGAAGGAGGAAGGTGCTGTCAGAATAGAAAATGTTATTCTTACCCTTTTCCATGGCACTTGCATATTAGTTTGCGAACATGTTTTATAGTTGGCTGATTACTTTCTTCTTCTCTCAGCCCCTGCCCTCTTATTAAACAAAACACTTGCATGTTCTGGGAAGTGTTGGCAACTCACCCAGGTCACTGTCATCCAGGCAGTGTTGGGATATGCTGAAAAGTCTCAAGGCTGGAACTTTAGAGCAGCTCTGGCCACTGTGGATTATGTGCAGTGGGCTCTGCACAAGTCCAAGCCAGATATGGGTGTGGGCCAAGGGCAGTGAGCACAACTACTGGAAGAGAAGTGAGCTGCAGTCTCCCCAGCAAATGCTAAAATCTCTTCCTCCCTCACCTCTCACCAAGACTCCCTGGCTATTTCTGCCATCTCTCTCTTTGTTCTTCCATCTGTAACCAACCTGTCTCTATTTCATCATCTCAGATTCATTCATTCAACAAATATTTATTAAGCACCTACTATGCAAGGCACTCACTCTTTACCCCACTCAGTCTGTCCTTTATCTTTACTTATTCCTGAAACTAGTTTAGACAAGGGCACCTGTCTATTGTCCAACCCAAGGTCACTTTTCCAGTGCTCTCTCTCCAGCATCTGAGTGTTGATCTCTGTATTTCATAAAACATTCTCATCCATTGCTTTCCTCGGTAACCCTCCCTCCCCATTTTGATGCTTCTTGGCCTCATTCTTGTTCTTTGTCCTTTTTCTGCCTCTTCAATAAGGTTGCATTGTTAAACCTCTTTTAATTCTATACACCCCTCTGGGTTAACCCACGTCTTCTTAAGGCCTCAGTTAAACTTACTCTGAGGGCTAAATTTTCAGCCTACATTTTTCTCCTGAACTCCAGACATATTTAGTCAACTGCTTGCACAATACAACCATCTGTTCTGATCACTACAGTTGCACAGCAAGTCATCCCACATGCTGGTGGCATAAAAAAACATTGGTTGGGTCAGATATTCAGGACACAGTAAAGACAGTTAGTTGTTTCTGCTGCATAATATCTGGGGCCTCAGTGGAGATGACTTAAAACCTGGAATGAGCCGAAACCGGTTTGGCTCAGTGGATAGAGCGTTGGCCTGCGGACTGAAAGGTCCCAGGTTCAATTCCGGTCAAGGGCATGTACCTCGGTTGCGGGCACATTCCCAGTAGGAGGTGTGCTAGAGGCAGCTGATCGATATCTCTCTTTCATCAATGTTTCTAACTTTCTATCCCTCTCCCTTCCTCTCTGTAAAAAATCAATAAAATATATTTAAATGTGAAAATTAATTAAAAAAAAAACCTGGAATGATTTGGCTAATGGAGACCAGAAATATCTGCACTCACATGGCTTATGGTTGATGTCTGTGACTGTCACATGTCTGTTGGCTAGAACTTCACTCTGAGTCTGTCAGCCAGAATACCTACAAATGGCTATTCCATGTGGCCTAGACTTCCTCACAGCATGGCAACCTCAGGATCATTAGACTTCTCAGATGGAAGCTCAGGGCTCCAAAAGTGGATGTCCCAGCTAACAATGCAGACTCTGCTTCCCCTTTTATGACCTCACCACAGGAAGCACTCAGTGTCACTTCCATCACTTCCTATTTGTGTCAAGCAAATCACAAGCCCTCCCATATTCATAAAGAGAGGACTCAACTCTACCTGGTGACAGGGTGTGGGTGGCGGAATAGTACATAGGACAGAAGATATTGCGGTAGCTGTATTCAGAAAGTACAGTTTGTCCTATCAATCCCCTCCACCTCCATCCTCATGGTACTCCATCTATTTGGATGTATGACAGTACCATGTACACGCTTTATCCTCTGTGCTTTTGCACATACCCTTCACTCTGAAGAGCATCTTTTGCCTGCTAACACCTACTATCACCTCTTTATTTTAGTCAAATGTTTTATTGAATGTAGATATCTGGAGTACTATAAACTGTGCCTTACCTATAGATTCAAAAAGAAGTAACCACATTGTCCACACTAAAATGTGTCATGCTTGGCATACATGATGGAGATTAATGAAGTATCAAGAAAAGTCTATGGCTGAAACCGGTTTGGCTCAGTGGATAGAGCGTCAGCCTGCGGATTGAAAGGTCCAAGTTTGATTCCAGTCAGGGGCATATACCTTGGTTGTGGGCACATCTCCAGTGTGGGCGTGCAGGAGGAAGCTGATCGATGTCTCTCTCATCGATGTTTCTAACTCTCTATCTCTCTCCCTTCCTCTCTGTAAAAAAGTCAATAAAATACTAAAAAGAAAGAGAGTGGTGTGGAGAGAGAGAAGAGACTATGGTTCCTGAAAAGCTTCTACAATTTGGAGTAGAGTTTAATTCATGTGAAAAATAAAGCTATTCACATTAGGGAACTTGCATTTCATTGGAGGTAAACAGCATTTTGATTTTAAAACAAATAAAACTAAATGTTTTTGTAGAAGATTCTGATCCCCTCAACTTCAGTTTTCAGAAATTCTAATTTTAAAAAATCATATGTCTTCTGAAAATTGTACATTTATCTGAGTAATAACTAAAATTAATTTATCTTTCAGTTTCTGAGGTATGATAAATTTTAAGAAAATGGTATCTCCATCTTCAGCAATATAATTTCTTCCTCGCTGTCTGTACTTTTCAGCAGCCTGGACTGCATTTTCAGAATCTTCCTCTTTAAAATCTTTGTATTTCATTACTTGAGCCAGAATGAATCCTTTTTCAAAATCTGTGTGAATCTTTCCTGCAGCTTGAGGAGTATTCATCCCCTCTTGAGTCCACGCATGCATTTCACCCAGCTGCAGTGGAAAAGTGTTCTAGTTGGAGTGCTGCACACCCAGCCTTAATGATCTTTGGCAAAGATCTTTGTGTCATATTTTCTTTTTTTAAACAATTTTTATTAATGTATTACATGTGTACATATCTTCCCATTACCCCCCAATACTCCCATGCATGTCCTAACCCCCCAGTGTCATGTGTCCAATGGTTATGCTTATATGCATGCATACAAGTCCTTCGATTGATCTCTTAGCTACCCCATCTCTCCTTAACCTTTCCACTGTAATTTGACAGTCTGTTTGATGCTTTACTACCTCTGTATGTATCTTTTTGTTCATCAGTTTATAATGTTCTTTATTATCCACAAGTGAGTGAGATTATGTGGTATTTTTCTTTCATTGACTGGCTTATTTCACTTAGCATAATGCTCTCCAGTTCCAGCCAGGTTGCTGCAAATGGTAACCTTCTTTTTTATGGCAGCATAGAATTCCATTGCGTAGATGTACCATAGTTTTCTGATCCAGTCATCTGCTGACAGGCACTTAAGTTGTTTCCAATCTTAGCTATTGTAAATTGTGCTGCTATGAACATAGGGGTGCATATATCCTTTCTGATTGGTGTTTCTAGTTTCTTGTGTCATATTCTCTTGCAAACACCTCCATCTCTCCTCAGCACTCAGTTCTTACAACTTGAGTTCCAAGGTTCCATTGAAAGGAATGACCAAGATACCTAGGGCATACCTGTTCACAAACTCTTTAAATTTTTAAAATATGTTTTTATTTATTTTAGAGAGAGAAGAAGGAAGAGGGTGAGACAGAAACATTGGTGTCAGAGAGAAACATTGGTGTCAGAGAGAAACATCCATAGCACAACTCAACCTGGGCCTATGCTTTGACTAGAAATCAAACCAACAATCTTTTGGTGCAATGGACATTGATCAACTAACTGAACCAGTAAAAAACTCTTTAGTTTTTATCAACCATTTTTTCCCTTTCTAATGTAGTTTTGTTCAGAAAGATTAACCAAGTATACCATTGGCGTTCAAGTCAGAAATAAGTGTTTAATCACTCTGTCATTCCAATCGTAATGAAAGCAAACAGGTTTCTTTTTATCTATAGCCCAGGACTTAACTTTTCACATTATGTGGTCATTCAAGTTTTAGTTTTTTACCTCCTGCTCTCATAGCTATTTTTCTAATTTATCTAGACCCACTAATTTCTTCATTTTTAACTGAAGCTCTTCGTGTATTTTTCTATATCTCAAACAGGATCTATAAATTTCAATATATGTGATACCATTATCTTCAAAAGCACGTGGTAGATGAACGATCCCATTACAGGCACTAATGTGAGATAAAAAGGCACTTCCCAGGTCTTTTCTATTGTGAGCTTCTTTCACAAGGCCAGTGTTGTCCCCTATTCTCCACATTTAGAAAGGCAGGAATTTTGCTTGCTGATTTGTGGCCAAGTAAATCAAGTCTTTCATCTGGCACAGGCACTCTGTTCTCATTAGGATCTATAGTGCAGAAGGGGAAGGTTTCTGCTGACGCCTGACTATTGGTTAATACATTAAAGAAGGTAGATTTCCCAACATTTAGCAATCCAACAATACTAATTTTCCAGGAGATTCCAAATCTTCCAATGCCTGGGGGTAGTTTAATGCCATCACCTCCCTTTTTGAAGAGGCATTGTGCTCCATGCTAGTGATGACACAGTGTCCCAGAGGCAGTGGCACATGGGTCCTACCAGTAGTGGGGAGGGATGGGGAAGGCCAGCGCCCTGCCACCTCCTGATTGTTTTGTTTGTTTTATTGTTGACAGTATTACATTTTCTCCTGCTTTGCCCTCCTCCACCCAACCCCAGGCTTGTATCACACTACTGTCTGTATCCATGGGCAATGCATATATGCATATTTATTCTTTGGTTAATCTCTTCTCTTCCCCTCCATGCCCTTTCCCTCTCAGTTCTGTCAATCTGTTTCATGCACCCCTGCTCTGGACCTGATTTTTTCATATAACTTCTGTTTGTCCTTCAAGCTTCATCTCAGATGCCAGTTTATTCAGATCCAAGTTTGTCCTTAGGAGAGAGACAATGTCCACCACCTCATCCTGCTTTCTTCCCTGTCAGTTCCCCTTATTCATTCAACACTGGATGTGGGGATGGACATCCCATGCCCGAATCCTGAGTCACTTAACCTGAGATCAAAGTCTGGTGCAAACTTGAGCAAATGTTTAGCTTCATAAAGCTTCAGTTTCCATATCTATAAAATGAAGACATACATTTGAAATACATTTACTATAAAGGCATTCATTGTCTATATTTCTATACTTTCTTGTTTTTATTGTTATAATTTGTATACATTCATTATTTAGCAGCCAGTCTTAAGTACAAGCATTTGCATAGGATGTTCTATATTTAGCATAGTTCATTATTTTTCTCTAAACATATGCTTTTACTCCTACTAATGGGAGAGGAAAGCTTTCTGCGTTCACAAAGATACTTGCCCCAGCTGTCTCTCCTCAAATGCACCTCTCTTTTTTTATTGTACCATTGGTTCAAGAAGAGCAGCTAATTCAGCATAATTACTACCACATATGATTTTTCTTTCTCACCTTGGCTTCATTAACCATTGTGCATAGCTCTCACCATGCATGGTTTTGGTCTACTCTAAGGATTGAATATAGGGTTCCTTTACTTAATAGGCTCTGTTAAAATATTTGCAGAGAAGAAAATATATTTTGTAGTGATTTTGAGGTGGTATTGATGCAGGAATTCTGGGGGTCCTGGGTCCTGAGAGACTGAGGGTCCATGAGTGGGTTTGAGGCTTCACACAGGAAAGAATTCAAACATAATCCAGCATAGAGTTTAAAGATAACTCAGTTGGTTGGAACATCATCCTGATATGCCAAGGTTGTGGATTTGATCTCTAGTCAGGACACATACAAAAATCAACCACTGAATGGATAAATAAGTGGAACAACAAATTAATATTTCTCTCTCTTTCTCTTCCCCCCTTTATATCTAAAACAAATTTTTAAAACTTTAAATAAATAAATAAAAGTAAGTTTATTAGTGAAGCAGTGAGACAGGGAATGGGCTACTCCACACACAGAGGAGCCTCCCTTTAGTGTAATTTGCTTGCTTTATTGAGATTAATAAAGATCATTTAATCAGGGGATAGGGTTTTCATTAAGGGAAGGAATATTTAAAATGTTCCCTGGGAAATGAATGGAGATTTCTCAGACGAACTCCATTAACCATTGTGTTCGTATATGGGCTTTGCATTTCTGATCATGGCAGTGCAGGGTGTGTCATTGAGCATGCTGATGCATTAAAATGAGCATAAAATGAGGCTAGAAGTTACGGTAAGGTGAAATTAGGCACCATGTTGGATCCAGCTGGTCTTTTCTGGTTTTAAGCTATAAATCTGGTTGTGGTATGGGGTGGGGATGTCTTCCTTCTTCTTGATAGTTTATATAGCTTTTATCGATTGCAGCTGTTCTGCCACATGCCTTATCTCCCTATTTTGGTTTTGTGGTATTTTTTATTCTGTTTTTGTTTTGTTTCTTTTAACTTGCCAGGAAGTTACTATTTGCACAATTTGTATGGATGGGTTGCTTTTTTTATGCAACACTCTGTCAAGAATGAGAAGCTTTCAGTGTTGTTTCAATGCTACATATGAAATGGGTTGAAATTCCACCTCCATACCTGTTTGAGTAGAGTACAGAAAATAAATAGAAGCAAATGAATAAAACCATTCCCAAGAGTGGAACAAGTGACTTAACTTAAAGAGGCAATGAGGTCTCTATATGGTCCTTTTCAATCACTGGTTAATCAGAAAATTGGAAGAACATTTCAAAAATTAGTGAATAGCTAGATTAAGGTGACTATTATTCCATGATTTTATAATAAAATGCCACTGCATTTTATAATATACTCCACTGCAATTATTGCACAGCTCTCCAAGCTGCATTTTCAGGGCTTTAGAGGAGAACAGAATTTGAAGAGCCCGTCTCTGTGGATGAAAAATGTAGTGTCCTCCATTTAGTGTGAAGCTGGGTAGTGTAAGTGTGACTGGGAACAAAGAGAACCCAAAAATATGACCTATGCTACAGCTGTTTGAATCTTCACCAATACATAGAGATTATATATCATAATTTTCTTAATCTGTTCTTTCAAATTCAAAATCTGGTTTGTCTTTATCTCTAACAGTCTGTATTTGTTCTCAGTCACATTCCTTCAGTATTCAGACTGGAGCTGTTGTATTAGCAGATCAATTAAGAAGAAGGCAAAGCAAGCCAACAAGAATGAGTACACAGAAAGTTTTAAAAAGAGGTTGAATATCATGCATCCACTTTCTCATAGGAAACAATATTGGGGATCTGAACTGGATCTCTGTGTGCCTGTTACTACAGAGTCATTGTAGTAGAAGAATTTAGTTTCATAGCTTAAAGTTAACACCCATCTCTGTTCCTAGATGTCACCATAAAAAGAGCAGGGAATGAGAACTTATTTGAAGAAATAATGACCAAAAACGTCCCTAACCTGGTAAAAATAATAATAATAATAATAATAATAATAATAATAATAATACACAAGTCCAGGAAGCTCAAAGAGTCTCATACAAGATAAACTCCTTAAGTGTGGGATGTACATAATGATTTCCTTCCAAAGGGCAAAGTATGGAAAAGGGGGGCAGAAGAGTAATTTTAGAGTGGGGAAAACTTGCAAACACCAACTTAGCCAGGTGATCATGATTAACATAAATAGTGATAAATCATGTTGACAGCATGTACCCTTGATGTGAGGAGATGAAAACGACCCTTTACCTCTGTAGTCTTCCTTTCCAAAACATAATACCTCAGTCTAATCATGAGAAAAAATACGACAAATCCACATTGAAAGACATTCTATAAATACCTGACCAATGCTACTAAAAACTCTCAAGGTCATCAAAACCCAGGAAAGTCTGAGAAACAGTCATAGCCCAGAGGAACCTAAGGAGACACAGTGACTAAATGCGCCTAAATGTACTGTAGCATCCTGGCTGGGAGTATCTCTCATATATATATATATATATATATATATATATATATATATAGATCTGTAAATATTTAGTGTGTGTGTGTGTGTGTGTGTGTGTGTGTGAAATAAGCCAGTCAATGAAGGAGAAACACCATATGATATCATTTGTGGATAATAAAGAACATTATAAACTGATGAACAAAAGGATAGATACAGAGGTAGTAAAGCATTAAACAAACTGTCAAATTACAGCAGGAAGATTAAGGAGAGGTGGGGTAGATAAGAGATCAACCAAACGACTTGCATGCATGCATATAAGCCTAACCAATGAACACAAGACACTGGGGAGTTGGGGTATGCCTGGGAGGAGGGGGGGTAATGGGAAGATATGTATACATGTAACACAATTAAAAAAAAAACTAAGGAAATCCAAATAAAATATGGACTTTAATTAATAATAATGTACCAATACTGATTCATTAATTATAACTAAGTCACCATGCGAATATAAGATTTGAATAATAGGATAACTGGGTGTTGGGGTATATGAGAACTCTGCACTATCTTCTCAATTTTTCTGTGAACCTGACAGTTTTTTAAAATATAAAGGTTTTTTTAAATACAATATAGTATCGGCATCTATGTAAATTTTGGTGAATTAACTCAGGTACCCAACACAACTGGAAATATCTAAAATTAGTCATTTGAATATGATGTCACAATAAGAAATATAATAATCGTAATATACTATGCAATACTGATAGCTTACATTACAGGTATAAATTGCATGTAGATGCATATATTTCCTGCAGACTTCAGTCTGCAAAATCCACGTGCAAATCTGGAGGTATTTCCTACTTTGTGACTCAGTCTTAATCCATGGGAGAAGAGAATTTAAACCATTTCAATAGATGTTATTATCTTTTTCCTTTCCCTCTACTTATTTCCTCCTTCCTCTCTGGTTTAATCCTCCAATCCCAATCCATGATTGTGGCAGAAACTATTAGCTGTTAATCAAACCACTTCCAGTTCTTACTGGGCTCACAGCTGGATTACTTTCCCAGCTGCCCTGAGCCACTGAGCGGCACCCAGAGACTAAATGTGACTAAACGTGGCCAGAGGTGTACTAGCCTGTACTACTTCTGGTCAGGCTAGTTCAGAAGTGGCATGTAAGATCCTCTCCACTATTTCCCCTTAACCCTGGCCAGATGCCCATGCCAAGGGCAATGTTGAAAACTATGTTCAAGAGATGGTGGAACCCCCATTAATCTGGGTCCCTAACTGATTTCCAGAGCAGAGCCCTCAGGCCTACCTCAAACTACCTTGGATTTGCTATCCTATCTGCTACAACAGTTAGCCTACTCCAATAACCATAGTGCATTTCTACAGTCTCCTTATGTCAGAAACCTCTTCACAAATGCTTGTGACCCAATTTCTAAAAATACATGGTCCTTCATAGAAAACTTTCAATAACTACTCATAAGACCCCAGGGATCTGCTGTGCAGGAAAGTCTGGTTCAATGGACTTGGCTGCATCTGTCTGCCAGCTTCTCTCTCAGACAGCAACATAAAAACCGCTGTGTTGGGTTTACTGTCTAGTTCAGTGATGGATAACTGGAGGTTCCTCTACTTAGAGACCTTCATCCAAAAATAATTTCTCCTTGAAATTATTTTTAGATTCTTCCTATTCTATGCTCTCATGCACAGTGTTTCCTCAGCAGCCAACTCATCACACTCTAGATTTGATTTGTCTGTCCCATCCTCCACAGCTCCTGAGGGCACACCTAATATCTTGTTCAGTTTCACATCCCCAACACTTAGCACTGTGACTAGCCCTTACGTGGTGCCCAGGGACCAGATTAATTTGGGGGTCTAGGAGCTGCAGTTTGTTTTAAGTTATTGGGGTGACGCTGGGTAACAAAATTATGTAGGTTTCAGGTGCACAATTCTACAACACATCATCTGTATACTGTATTGTGTATTCGCCACCCAAAGCCAAGTCTCTGTCCATCACCATTTATCCTCCCATATTCTCCCCTATCTTCCCCCATGCCCCTACCACACTACCCCACGCTAGGCAATCTCTACACAGTTGTCCCTGTCTTTTTTGCTCTATCCCTCCACACCCTCTACCTAGCCTCTCCCTCCCCGCCCCCAACTTCTGTCAGCCTGCTCTCTAAGTTTGTCTTTATTTTGCTTATTAGTTCATTTTGTTCATTAATTAATTGTTCTTTGGCTTAATCCCTTCACCTTTTCCACCCACAGGGTTGTAGTTCTTTAAACTTACTGCTTTGGCACAGAGGTTAAACTCTTCTGTAGTTGTAGTTATCATTAATCAACATCCAGCTACAAGTGATGCACCCACCTAAGCTTCAGGACAGCAATGTCTGTGCCATGTCCACAGCACTCCCTTCTATATGAATCATGAGCTCTAGCTGCAGGTGGGGACCACGGCAATTCACCACCATTCAAACCCCGATAAACATACTTACAATTCCTGGTCTCCCCTCAGTGCTAATGGAACGTGGGCAGTGCCATCATTCAGGTACAGGACAACATTCTCTACATGTTGGAGGATCAAGTATTGGCCCCGTTTTAGTTTCTAAAGATTTTTTTTTTTCAGCTCTCCAACAGTCTTCCTTGATTTTGGCAAGGAGGAAGGTATCACCATGATTCAATATAATTTTTTTGTTGTTGTTTCAAAATGAAAATTCTAGGAAGAAGTAACGAAGAATTTGAGGAGCAGTGGTGTAGTGAATAAAGGCAAGGACGTGGGAATTTGATAGAATCAGATTCGGATGCAATATTTATCTGCGTTTGAACCTGGGTATGTTGCTTAGAATCTCTAAGCCTCATTCTCCTCAACTAGAAAGGTGAGGTAAAGAAGTAGTGAAATTGCTAAGGTAAGGAAGTAGTGAAATTGCTAAAAAGGTGAAATAATATATACATGGTTACCACAGTGCCTGCTGTAGTAAGTAATCAATACATATTACCTATGAAAATTAATAGCATCATCTTGCTTTATATGATTATCTTGCCCCTTAATTTTATAATTAAGTGGATTGAGGCCTGTCAGTAAACTGCGGCTCGAGAGCCATGGTTTGCTGCTCTGTTGACTAATGAATGAGTTTGCTGATCACTGCCTTAAGAGAAGAAGTTATTTACACAACTAATTAAGGGCAAAGCATCTGCAATAAATCAGATTATTCTGAAGTTCACGTTGAGGTTCTACCTATTATAACATAAAATCTATTTGCCAGAATTCCACGTTCTCAAGATCAATGTTGTATTCCCTTGATTTGGAAATGATTACTTTTGTTTTCTAGATTTTTATACCAATTGTAAAAAGAACCAGTTTTCCTGCCTAGGAACTCTAACCATGGTGTAAAAAGTTTTGAATATAGAAGAAAATAGAAAACACCCAGATCACATACAAACTTGGACAAACAAATGTTCTAATATAATTTCCAAACAATTGTCATTGGATGAAGCTGGGGTAATTTGGAACCTTTCTAATTGGTCTTAGAAGATGGAGAAAGTAGACATTCAGGACATATGTAAATAAAATCATGGGAATTTAAGGTCATAAATGTCTCCTCAGGGAGCAGTGGGGAGGAAAGCCTGAGGGAGGATAATGCCCATTAATGGTGAGAAAACTCTAGAAGTTAAGTACTCACAGAGCACTAAAGTCCCAGGCTGCACTAACTCTCAATGACCCCTTACCTAGGCCTTTCTTTCCACTTCCTTGCCACACTTCAATCTGTTCCTTCTGCCATTGACTCTATTGGTCTTTCTAATCTCCTGTCCCCCAAGCTAGAAAACTTTGCTTCACTTAACTTTCCCTTCTTCCTCATACCCACAATTCCCAAATTCTGTTGGTAGCAAAAAATAAAATGAAATAATCCACACTTGGAAAATAGCCTCACCTCTCATCTCTCTACACTGCCCTGCTAAAGCAAGGGCTTCACCTGTAGAAAGTACCCAAGCAGCCTCCTAACCCACTGATCATCTCAACTAAGGCATTAACACCAAAGCATGTGAAATCTATCAGCAAATTAGTTAGAAAGTTGTGTTTTGTTTTTAAGTAATAAATATCTACAGAGTGTCCCAAAAACTTGTATACATACTTTAACAGCTGATAGTTCAATTGATGTTTCTTTCTTTTCTGCCAGAATAAGCTTTGAAAAAAGGAAATTCATCCTCTAGACTTTTTTATGAGGATACATAAGAGATAAAGTTTATGGTATAAAGCTGGCATCAGTTGACAAATTAAAGGCACAAAAATACCAAGTGAAATGATTCTTGATATTTGGGATTCCATTGTTTTGCATTATCAGCAGCGCCTGGACCAGAACTGTCATCAGATTGAATTTCACTGACAAAAACAAAGTTATTCATTTCTATAGATTCTTTTAAATTTTGAAAATTAACTCTATCTAAATAAAATCTGATTTTATAATTATTCCAAATGTGTATACATTTTTGGGACACTTTCTATACATGATTGTAAAATATAAGTTTATTTTTGTTTTTTTAAAACTTCAGGAATAACTAAGCATTTTTATATTAAGAATTTTCCATCTTCTTCTAGACTTATCTCAAGACCTTAAAAGGTTGTAATATGGAATGAGAATGAATGAGTGGGATAATCATTCTGAAAGAGAGATGCAACATTTAAATCTTTCGAGTGTTTATTTAATGCCTTCTGCATATTAAATTCTCTGTCAGTCACTGTCATTTTTGCAAAATGATTTTAGTATTTTGTCCCTGCTCTGAAGGACCACACAATCTGACCCTGCTGATATCATCAGATAATAATACAAGTTACCATTTTGTAGTATTAAGTATAAGATAAATAAATAAATAAACTCCTAGAACAGGACATGAGATTTATCTATAAACAGTTTGTTCTACCTTCATAGCACTGTGTATTTCCAGAACATCAAAATTTGGTTCAGTCCATGTTTAAATACTTTGTCAAGTTTCAAGGTTATTTTGGGTGAACACACTTATCTGTTATTTCAAAATGTTTCAAATTCGTCATCCCAAAAATATATAGTATAGTTTACTAGAATTTCACTTGTATTGTTTTAGAATCATTTTTCTATTGTAATCAGATGGAGGAAGAAATATACATCTTCAGAGTCAGGGCTCTGTTTCTTATAAGGAAACCATGGATATGTTTGTAAACTAAGCTTTTTGCAAAATCAAGGGTGTTTTATTATTATTATTATTATTATTATTATTATTATTGCAATCCATGCTAATTATGGAGGAAAAAATGCAGACAAACTAAAAACATAAACACTTAAAATCATATTTTATTCATATGCACATACATGTTTAAACAAGAAGAGGATAACATAGTACATCATTTTGTAACCTGCTATTGCCACTTAATATATCAGAAATATTTTCCTTATCAACAAATAAATTTTTGTGACATTTGAATGACTGCATAATATTTCACATTTAATTGACCATAATGTATCAAATTCAGTGATTGTCACACTTTTTGGATTCAGGACTCCTTACACTCTTAAAAATTACTGAAGACACCAAGGAGCTTTTGATTATGTGAGTGAGACCTACCAACATTTACCAAAATGGAAATTAAAATACACTTTTAAATACTTTATTAATTTATTTTAAAATGTCAATAGACCAATTACATGTTAATATAACATTTCTTATGAAAAATAACTATGTTTCCAAAACAAAACAAAAATGTAGTGAGAAGAGTAACATTGTTTACCTTTTTGCAAATGTCTCTAAAGTATGGTTTAGAAGATTGCTGATTTCCCACACCTATTTCTTCCGTCAATCTCCTGGGATGTAACACATCAAGTGGCCTCTAGAAAATTTAAGAGATTGAGAGTAAGGACAAATGATGCCCTACTATTGTTAAGAAGAGAACCTGATCGTCCAGACCCCACAACCGTGTTTCTCCTAAAAGAGTCTAGGGATGCCCAGGAATCCCTGAACTGTTTTAAGAAATGCTAATCTAACCAACGACCAATTTGGGAATATCTGCATCATTTGTAAACTGCATCTTGATAAGACCAGCACTTTCAAGATGTTTGACTACATTATTTAGTAGGCCATCTGAGAGGCTAACATGTTGCCATTCATTAGCATTGAAGCAGAAATTTTCAATAATAAAAAAAATGTACTAATTACTTTGTACATACTAGGTCCTTCGCTAAGGACTTGAAGTCTTTTCTTACTAAAATTTGACAACACTGTGTGTTACAGTATTCCATTTTTAATGAGAACAGGACATTTAACAGTTGCCTGTGTCTCAACTTAGGTCTTCCTAAGTAGACAGTCCATACTCTTAATCACAACCTTCACACTGTCTCCCAGAAGGCAGAGAGGACAGACTTGGGGGTGAGTGCAGATGAGAAGTGGAGGGGCTAATGTATAAAATGTTAATTTATCTTTACAGTTAATATGTCAATATCATGATTTCTTAGAGTTTAATTAATGGTGAGAATTTGATTTCTCAAGTAATTTTCATTTTACCTGCTAGACAGTTAAATCACTATAGCTATTGTAATGAGATCAAAATAAACATATTTACAATAGAATCATCTACCTATATGATGCATGTCATTTTTCTGTTGATATTTCTGCTACATCTGGTTTGTTTGCACTGTAAGCTCTCATTATTTCTATATATTTATCTTTTCCCATCATTCAATAAGTTAATTGATACACTGGTGATAATAATAATAACACAAAAGATTCCCTTATTAAGAGACTTCTAAGAACTGAGCCTGTGCAAAATGCTTTGTGTACATTATCTGTACTTAACAGGGTAGGTATTAATTATCACCATTTTACAGAAGAAGAAACTGAGGCCCCAAAAAAAGAGGTTTAAGATGGAAGAAATTAAGACTGAACAAAAGCCCATGTCTTTAATTACTTTCTATCAGCTCAACAGAAATTATATTTCCTCATCTTTTTATACTATATTAGAGGCCCGGTGCACCAGTGGGGTCCCTCAGTCTGGCCTGTGGGATTAGGCTGAAAATGGCTCTCCATCATCCCCTGAGAGGTCCCGGATTGTGAGAGGGCACAGGCCAAGGCACCCCACTGATGTACAATTGGAGCTAGGGAGGGACTTAGGAGGTTAGCCAGCCAGGGAGGGACAGCAGGAGAGCTCCAGGGCCCAGTCCTGATCCAGTGCCAGACCACAGCAGCAAGCTAATCTACTGGTTGGAGCATCTGCTGCCTGGTGGTCAGAGCACATCATAGCAACTGGTCGACTGTCTTCCCCCTGGTTGTCAGTGTATGTCATAGCAAGCAGTTGAGCAGCCTTATGATATCATTATTATACTAGAGGCCCTGTGCATGAAATTCGTGCACAGAGGAGGTGTCCCTCAGCCCAGCCTGCACCCTCTCCAATCCGAGACCCCTCAAGGAATGTCTAACTGCCTGTTTAGGCCCAATTCTGGTGGGATTGGGCCTAAATGGGCAGTCAGACAGCCCTCTCACAATCTAGGACTGCTGGCTCCCAACTGATCACCTGTCTGCCTTCCTGATCAGCCCTAACCACTTCTGCCTGCCAACCTGATCACTCCCTAACCATTCCCCTGCCAGCCTGATTGATGCCTAACTGCTCCCCTGCTGGCCTCTTTGCCCCTAACTTCCCTCCCCTGCAGGCCTGGTCCCTCCCCAACTGCCTTTCCCTGCAGGCCTGTTCACCCTCAACTTCCCTCCTCTACCAGCCTGGTCACCCCTAACTTCCTTCCCTTGCAGGCTTGATCACCCCCAACTGCCCTCCCTTGCAGGCCTAGTCCCTCCCAACTGCCCTTCCCTGATGGTCATCTTGTAGCAGCCATGTTGTGTCCAAATAGGTGCAGCCATCTTTTGTGTTGGAGTGATGGTCAATTTGCATACTACTCTTTTTGTATGGTTGAAAGGTCGACCAGATGACTGGACACTTAGTATATTAGGCTTTTATTATATAGGATAGAGCAGAGTAAATGCCAAAGAACTGACTAATATGGGTACCACCAGCATCCCCAAGTAGTATCCTTGAGCCCAAGGTTGGTGAGCCTCCACATGGAAGACAGCAACTCTGTACTGGGTCTTATTTGACTTGGTCCTATATCCAAGATCTGGCCAGTGTCTCTCTTCTGATCCAAGATGGTGACAAGTCATGGAACACAGCATGCACTGTGATTATTTCTCACTTTTAAAACAGCATCAGTCATTTCAGAAATGTTGGATTATACAATGTATTCAAAGTTCATAACATTTCTTTGTGGAGTTGACACTGACCATTGACTCAGCTTTCTATATCCGGGTCTGGAACTGGGCCATGTTTTTAGAAGGAAAACAATTTCCTGTGCAAGCATTTGAAGTGGGTATGATCATAACAAACCCATGATAATTATAGTACATAAGGATGGAGCTTCTAAAATAGGTTGAAGGTTATAAAATACATTGAAACATCTAAAATAACCAAAAGGCTTTGAAAAAAAGTTTTCTATATAATAAAATATTATATATGAATCCAAGAGATTATAATATGCATATTCATAACTATTCATACTAATGTACAAATGAACTGTATCATACTGAGTATATATTTGAATAGAAGAAAAAATATAGAGAGAAGATAGCATCTTTGGCCCCTTATTCCTTAAAGATCTTTACCAACAAGACCTGAGCCCAAATCCATAGCCTGGGGAAAATTCAGCATACTACACACATACATACCCACACAAACACTTTCTATGCCCTCTGGAATATTTTTCATGATGCTTTTCTCTGCCTCTCCATTCATGCTGGTACTGTCTCAATTCCATACCATGTCAATCCAGGCACAACTCAAAACCAAGCCCCTTCCCTGCACCACACCCTAGCCTACCCCCAACACACACACACACACACACACACACACACACACACACACACACAAATCCACCTAAACTCAAACATTTTGTAAGTTTTACTAATGGTTTGGGGATTATGAGGTTAAATTAGCAACTCATGTTTCCAAATTCAACTCTTCCTTCCTTTTTTCTCTCTCTTTTTTTCTCCCACAGGATGATTATGGAGATTTTTCCCTTTCACATTAAAAGAAATTCCACTTATATCCAACTACCACAATTCTCTCCCTCTCAAATAAATGCTGTCTCCTTTTTAAAAGGAGCTCTGGGGGAAAACTGTCTCCATCTTCTTACATATGCACACATGGTCCATTAACAATGCATGAAGATTCTATAGCTCACAACAACAGAGTTACATATTTATCTGTTAGGACTCTGGTTAGTAAGAAACAGAAACCCAGCTCAAATTGGTTTAAGCACACAGGGAATCTATGGACTCATGAAATTTCAACATCTAAGAGCATGCTAATCTCAAGTGAAGTTTGATACAGGGGCTCAACTGAATCATCCAGGACTCTCTACATCACTCAGCTCTACTCCCTTTCTAAGGTAGGTCTGCAATCATTGGTGGTCCTTAGACTCCAATCTTAAAAAAGGCTATCGCCTACCAATAGTTCATTATGAAGTTGATCACATAATGTTTGTTTATGCTTGGTGCTTAGTACACAGCCTGAAGCACAGTGATGACCCCAAAAAATATTTGCCAAATTCAATTTGTTTAACTGATATTTATTGAATGTCTTGATAATTCTCTGTCAGCCTTGACATTATAGTAGTAAACCACAAAGTCTGCTCTCATTCAGCTTAAATTCTGCTAAAGGAGAGAGGCAATAAATGTATTAATTTCACATAGTGAAAAGGCTTATGAATAAATTAATAAAGGCAACATAATAGTAAGTAAGGTGTGGCAGAAGGTACCCTTACATAAAGACAGAGAAGGATCTCTTTGAAGAGAAAATGTTTGAGCTTAGGTCTGGATGATAGAAGGAGTCAACTGTGAAAATAGAGAGGAATGTTCAAGGCACAGGGAAAAGCAGAACAAAAGTTCTTTGGCAGAAATGATATTAGTAGGTTTAATATATGGAAAGATTGATTACATTAGGACATAGTGAACAAGGAGAGTGCTCTCACATGAGGTCAGGAAGGTCTGCAGTTGCTATAGGTCATGAGAGGTCATCTTGATAACAAAATTGCTTCCATCTTTCAGCTATTGTCAGTAACATACAGACATATCTTCAAGATCTTGCTTTCAATTCTTTGGGGATATATTCAGAAGTGGGATTGCTAGATCATAGATAGTTATATTTTAGTGGTTTGTATGTAGAGAACTGCTATACTGTTTTCCACTGTGGCTGAACCATTTTATAGTCCAGCCAACAGTGCCTAAGGTTTTCAATTTTTCCACATCCTCACCAACATTTGCTATTTTCTGTTTTTGCTTTTTACACTTATCCTAATGGAGATAATACAATATCTCACCGTGGTTTTCATGTATATTTCCTTAATGATTTAGTATGGAGCGTGTTTATATGCTTGTTAGCTATCTGTATATCATCTTTTAAGAAAAATCTATTTAAATCCTTGGCCCACTTTTATTTGGGTGATTTGAGGTTTTTGTTGTTGAGCTCTAGGAGTTCTTTATACATTCTGGATATGAAACCCTTATCAGATACATGACTTGCAAATGTTTTCTCCTGTTATGTAATTGCCTTTTCATTCTGTTGATTATGTCCTTTTATGCGCAGTTTTTAATTGTAATGCAGTCAATTTATCTATGTTTCTCTTTTATGCTTTTGGTGTCATATCCAAGAAATCATAGCCAATTCCAATATCATGAGGCTTTTACCCTCGTCTAGGAGTTTTATAGTTTTAGCTCTTACATTTTGGTCAACTTACATTTTTTAAAATTCACTTAACTCCTAGTGGGAAATATATTGTGGAGAGGCAATAGAGGTAGGGAGGTCAGTTAGCAGGCTCTTAGCAAGAGCAAGAGATGATGCTACTTTGGGCCAGAATCAGTGTGGAGATGGTTCTATCCCACTGAACAGACATTTATTAAGTATCTTCTTCATGGTAATACTGACTGTTGAGAGTTTATTGTCTGCCAGTAGTAACAGAGGCTGTGGTTGCTTATGTAATATCTGTGTTCCTTCTCTTTCCTGTGAGACCACCAATCTTGTTAATGATGCCAAAATGCCTAATTAAAACATCTGCCCTCTCCAATTCCCCTGTTCAGGGGGGCCACATGGAAAGCTCTGTCCTTTGACACATAAACAGTATGATGGAGCTTTCACAGTGAGTTTTGCTTTCCTGATAAAGGCTTTACCCTTTTCCCTTTTCCTTCCTTCCTTCTTGCTGAACTGAATATGAGGCTGTAGATAGGGGTCCATCTTGTCATCACAACTCAGCAAATACTAGAAAAGAAAACCATATACTAAGAAAGGCAAAGCAGAACATTCGGAGGAGCCCAGAGTGCTGAGCCACCAACCCTACACTGTTTCACTCAGGACTTTCTGATATCCCAGGAAAACAAGCTCTGACTCGGTTAAGTCATGGGAGTTGGAGTTCCATGACATGTAGCCAAACACAATCCTAACCACTACACAAGAACAGTGCTAACCATTTAGTCCAATATTTATTGCTTTGAAAGCTCAAAAACAACTCTACTAGGTAGTATTTGTTCCTACTCTATAAATGATAATGCAGAGACTTATATATACAAAACTGTGTCCCATATGTGAGACATTGGACTGAACAATAAGGAAATTAGATATTTATGAACAATGACAATCCAGGCAACTCATTAATTTTAAGTGAGTAGAAAAATAAATAACTAAAAAGGTAAATGAGCAATAATAATTATCTCAGTTGTCTGGCAAACTTCTACTCATCTTTCAGACCCAGCTGAAATGCCATCTCCTCAGTGAAATCTTCACAGACCCTCTCAAGGTCTGAGTATTAACTCTACCATCCTCTCTCCTCACATGGGTACAGTAGTAACATTTATTGTGTTTTATTATAATTGACTAGTAGCCCTGTGCATGAACCCGCGTGCCAGTAGCTCTCTGCAGGGCCTGGCTACTCTGTGCCCGCTGCCCAGAGGCTCTCCACGGCTCAGAGGCTCATCCACGCCCTGGCCTGGCCAGAGGCCCATCTGAGGCTGGGCGCAGAATGCTTGCCTTGTCTCCAGGATGATAATGCACATCCCCCCGCACCCAGCAGTTCCATGCCCACTGCCCAGAGGCCCTCTGCAGCCAGGTTGGAAAACTTGCCTTATCATCATGGCAGCAAAGCAAGCATTCCACCAGGCTACTCATGCTGCCTGCTCTTTAGTGGATGCCCCCCATCTTTTCCTCCCCCAAGAACTGGGAGACTCTAGTGGGGCTGAGCAGACTGGGTGTCCCCATCTTCTGGCTATGGGCACCACCATCTTTGTGATGGAGTGATGGTTAATTTGAATATTACCTTTTTATTAGATAGGATATGCTTAAATATCTATCTCAACCACCAGTATATGAGCTCTTTAAGGGTAGTAACCAGGTCTTATTCATTTAGATCTTTCTAGGGGAAAACACAATGCATGGCATAATGGGTACAATGTATGGTTTTGGATTAAATTGAATTAGCAAAATCCTAAAAATATTTTATAAGAAAACAAAAACCTGAGTTTTCTGATATTCAAACTGAGATCCACAGCAAGTGTTGGGATTCTGTAAACAGCTCTAAGAACTGAAAACAAATTATAAATATAAGAAATTAATTATTAGGAAGAATCATGAGAGAAATGAATCCAGTACACTAAAAATTGAAATTCAAATTAAGGACTTCCCTGCATTTATGTGGAAAGACAACATCTGCAGAATTTACAACAAAGCCATCAGCATCTGTCTTGCCTTAGTTTGGCTATTAAATATCTGAGAACATTTTTTAGCAGCTGCCTTTAATAACATCAGAGTCATGAATGCCCTTTTGCCTTCTTTTTATTTTCTTCCTCCCCTTCCCTGCCCTCCCCTCCCTTCCTCTTTCTTCCCCTCCTCTTTCCCTCCCTTTTTCTTTTCCTTCCTTTTCTCTTTCCTTCCCTTCCCTTTCCTCCTTTCTTCCATTCTTTCCTTTTTTTGGCTAGGTCTACAAAAATAAACATTTGGAAATTTCAATTTATGACAGGTATCAAAAGGTAGATAGGGGTCATGCTGACCTTGTAGAAACAACTGAGAGATACAAAAACACTAATAACAAAATTCCAGTTGGTCAGTAGTTCTCCTGGACAGAAGGCAAATGTGGTGTTCCTCTTGGCTTCACACTTTAGAGACTGCATTTTGGCCTCCTCCATATATGTTCCTCCACTCTGGACAAAAAGTTCACAGAGCAAGAGGACATTTCTACCCAGAGTTTGTGTCCCCACTTCAAGACTATGCATCACGTTTTTGGAATTCTACAATTCTCTACACAAATGGCCTTGATCCTATTTCTGGAACCAAATGCAGCCTCTTTCTTGGATCAGTCCTCCTGAGAGCAGATTGGACTAGGCCCCAAAATGGCCAAGTGCCTACAGGTGAGGTATGGGAGGTGATCAAAGCTTAAACGTGCATGCAAGATATCCCCATGCATGCTCTCAAGGAGGGACATCTCTCCCAGTGCCATCTCCCCAGACAGCTATCTTCCAGGGAAGAACTCAAAGCCAACTAACAATTATAAACTCTAATATCACCTTCCAAGTGCTTATGGGATATTTTGTCAAACTAGGAAGACAAAACATCTTTTACTTAATAGTTTTTTATTCTGTCATAACTTAAAAATTAAGACATGTACCAAATAGATCTCCATTTATACTCTTTCTCCAGATACTACTAATGTTAATAAATAAAATTGAGACAAAAGAAGATAACACTTAAAAGACTAACATATTGAATGCCTTTTCCTTCCGAATTCACAAGAAATGTGAACTCTTAGTTAAGAAAAACCACAGAGCTGGGCTAGGAGCCCATGACACAAAATAGATACTCATTAAGTATTTGTGGAATGAATTAACAAGGACCAAGCATGTTCACTGCATGTTCAATTTGGCAACTAACAATGCCTATCTATAATAATAATCTATAATAATAAAAGGGTAATATGCTAACTAGACCGGACGTCTTCTGGATGTCATTTCAGATGTCCCTCCTGATGAAGTCTGGGCCGAGGGAAGCCAGCTTAGGTCCCAAGTGCCTTCCAGTGTCTGGAGGAGGGATGCCCAGGTCCCGGTGCTGGAGGAAAGCCGGTACTAACAGCCAGGGGAAGGAAGGCCTACTCTCACATGAATTTTCATGCATCGGGCCTCTAGTATGATATAAGTTGAGGTATCCACAGGGAAATTCACTGTGACTAGCACCACCTCCTTCCCCACACCAGCTCCTCTGGATCTCCCATTATATTTATCAGGTCACCATTCTCTTGGTCTCCCTGATCTTGACACCTCAGCAGTATTCTCCCTCTCCCTCAGCAAATCAACAGCTACGATCACAAACTCCCAGTCCTTGCTCATTCCCCAAATGCCTATCACCATCTTCATATATATCTCCCCATTATAGGGAAGCCAGATAATTTTTTCACTATTATGTGACAAAATATCTTATATTTGCTTTCCCATAGCACTTATTGTAGGGCTTTACACACAGTTGACATTGAGAAAAGTTTGTTGATTAATCAGTCAGTGAATTTTGGATGCAGAACCATTTTTAAATAGTTCTATGTTATTAAATTAATACATGAATATTTGGTGTTAAGAGTGCAGATCCCGCAGTCAGGCTGTTTGGACTCACATCCCTGCTCTGCCACTTCCTACTTGTGTCATCTTACACAAATCAAACTCAGACACTCCTAGAAAATGGAAATGATGATAATACCTACCTTACAGAATTGTCATAAAAACTGAGATCATATGAGTAACGTAAAAAGTGACCAGAATGGTGCCTTGGCACATAATAAGAATTTAATATTTTATTAGCTCTTATTTTTATTTTCATTTCTCTTCTCAACAACCTTACTTGGTTATGTTCTATTGTGTTCATTTTATTGATAAGGAAACCATCCTTGGAGAACTCAAGGAACATGCCCAATTCACAGAGCTTTCTTGCCACAATTGAAATCTGAACTATGATCAATACACTGCAGCCTTATGGCAATCACCCCTCCCTATGCTACTGCAGGCCACTTAGCAGTCATTAATACCCTGTGACTCCAAGTGACAGTAACAATGGTATAGACACCAGACAGGAGCAAACCCATCAGCCCAAACTGCTCTGTGGTTTTACTCCCTGGAAATAGGGAAGCACAACTGGGGTAATTCCTCAAATCATGGAGTCTACTGAGTCAGGCCTGGGAATAAATGTGGACTGAATATTTGCTCTTTGTGAACCATCAGATCTGCCCCACGACTTCCTCTGGCATCAGAAACACGCTATGTCTGGAGTGTCCAGATTTGGTTGCACAACAGCACCACTTGTGCTATATAAAAAGCCACATGACAGCCACAGGAAAAGACATTTGAGGTTTTGCAACTGGTATCAAGACAGATTAATATTTAATAGCTACAGAAGTGTGTGGCTGGCTAAAAAAATCTAGTAGACACTCAACAAATACTTGGGAGCTTGCTTACATGATAGAACATTCCTGAACTTGACAGTTAGCCACATCATTGCTTTTCAAAACCACCTCTGACTCACCATCCTTATCCCCATCCAGGACATATTAGGCCCTTGATCAAAGGGCTTAAAAAAGTAGAAGAAACCATTTTTATCCTAATAGGAGATTTTAAGTTCTCCAAATATTTAGGATCTGACATACTAAGTTTCCATGTGTTAAGAAATTGTTTTAAAGAACTTGTACACTGCATATCCCACAGCAAGAAACCTAAGAGTCTACGGGAATAATTCTTGATGCCATTAAAAGCAAATGTGAGTAAGATACAGAAGAAAGAACTCTAGAAGTTATTCACTGGCTTGATGAGGTGTTTTTTTTCTTATATTATTTTTAAACCTTAATTTCACATCATTTTAAGGTAGTGATTTTACTATGATCTTTGACTGAAATTTATTTCATTTACAAAGGCTTTTGTTAATCATATAATTCTTTCATGTGTGGATACTTTGGTACATCAAATTTAGCAATTTCTTTTAGCTCAAATCTTCAGGAATAGGCTCTGGTTTAAGTAACAGTAATGTAAACCTAACTAAAGTCAATTCAAATTTAAAAAGTAATGTTAAGCAAGAAATATGATTCCAATTTTCTAAATTTAAAGAAAATAACTGGGTTTTCCAGTGAGGATAGTGCCCATGTGGACATGGCACTCAAATCCTCCCACAACCACATCAAAATCGCAGCTATATTACAGAACAACCATAATTCAGAATCATCTTAACTCTAGCTATACAGAAGTCTTACAATTAAGGATAAAATTAATAAGAAACATTGAGACTGGTAGAAGGGGCAGAGATCCAGAATGGGCTAGGCCCATTCTGTGTGGCTAATGAAAATTGAGAGAGATATCTTGGCTTCAGAGGTGCCCCTGAGATTCAAGGGGGTCCAAGCCCCACACCAGATCCTGGACTGAGAGTACCAGTACCAGGAAGAGAAGTCCCAATAACTTCTGGCTGTAAAAGCCAGTGGGGGGTTGAGGCGGAAGGAGACTGAGGCTGCTAGAGTCCAGGTGTTCGTCTAAAAGGGCCTGCAAATGGACTTACTTGGACTCACTCTCTCTGAGCTCCAACACTGGGGCAGCAACTTGAAAGGCACCTGGGACAGTCAAAGAGGAACTAAAGTGTCTGGTATCAGGGAAAGCATTGGAGGGGCAATTTTGTCTCAGACAGAAGTGTTAATAGAAGGATTGTTTCTTTCCTGAGCTCTTCTCCCACAGAGCCAAGTTCAGGCATGATATCCGAGTCTCTATCAACCTGAATAACTCTGTTTACCACACTCTGGTGATTTCCTGCAATCCCACCCCACTGAAATTTTGAACCCACCTGTGCTGTTTCCAGTGACTTTTCCATACAAATGACCTGTCTTGGTTTATGTTTCAGATTTGCTTAAAATTTCTCAAACAAGCAATGTATGACCTTGGTGTGCCCTGTCCTCTCACTCATTGACACTTGGCCCAGCACTAGCAGCAGCCAGCCTTGATTTATAGCTTGATCTCCCCTGGGCATCTCCAAGTCCCCAGCAAAAGTGGCATATCTCTTTGTAGTTCAAGGAGATGGCCCCCAGTAGAAAACAGGTAGTAGATGACCTGTACCTCCCAGAAGGCCCCAGAGCCAGTGCACCAAATGGACAGCTTCAGGCCATGCTGGGAGATCAGGGAGGCTATGTCACTAGACCTACATAAATTAACTTAGTGAGAACTTCAACAAATAGATAAGAAACATAAAAATGCAACTAGAAAACATAGAAAAGAACTAGTCAGAAATGAAGAATACATGAACTCAAATGAAGAACGTATTACAGAGAATAAACAGTGAAGCAAATGAAGCAGAGAATCAAATCAGAGATTTGGGAGAGAAGAAAGCAGAAAACATCCAATTAGAATAGAAAAAAAAATCCAAAAAATGAGGAGAGTGTAAGGAACCTCTGGGAGAACTTCATGCATAGCAGCATCCACATCATGGAGGTGCCAGAGGAGAAAAAAGAGAGCAAGGAATTGAAAATCTATGTGAAAAAAATGACAGAAAACTTCCCTAACTTGATGAAGGATATAGACATACAAGTCCAGGAAGTACAGAGATTCCAAATAAGGTGAGCCCAAAGAAGCCTACCCCAAGATACATCATAATTGAAATATTAAAGTTTAAAAACAAAGAGAGATTCTTAAAAGCCATAAGAGAAAAGCAGTTAATTATATATAAAGGAGCTCCCATAAGACTGTCAGCTGATTTCTCAACAGAAATCATGAAAGCCAGGAGGGGTTATTAGCAAGAAATATTCGAAATGATGAAAAGCAAGGAACTACAACTAAGATTACCTAGCAAAGCCACTGTTTAGAATTAAAGGATATATGATTTTGCCAGACCAAAAAATGTTAAAGGACTTCATCACCACCAAAGCATTATTACACGAAATGTTATGGGTCTTTTTTTAAGAAGAAGGGAAAGAAAGATAATATATATATATATTAATAAAATAGCAATAAATACATATCTATCAACAACTGAATCTAAAATATAAATAAAAAATAAATCCTATCTAATAAAAGAGTAATATGCAAATAACTATCATTCTGCTACATCCACAAGCCATCCCCACAAGCTATGCCCAGCAGCCAATAAGGAGGGAGTATGCAAATTAACCCCAACCAAGATGGTTGCGGCTTCTGAATGAGCAGGAAGGAGGCTTGGGTTTCCTGGGCAACAGAGGAAGCCAAGCTTCTGCAGCTCTGGCCTGCCTTGGCCTCCCCTTAAGGCTATAAAGTTTCAATTATAGAAGGTAAATAAATCCCAACAGAAATAGCTGCTGCCATGCAGTCAGCAGGAGACTTGGCTCCACTCCAATCTACAAAGTTTCAATTGTAGAAGATAAATAAATGCCAGATACCAGGGCTTCAGCTTGGGTTGCTGGGGGCATGGCCAGCCTACAAAACACCACAGGCCCCTCACCCAGGCCTCCCCACGCCCCAAGGGAATCCCCACTGTGATCCAGGACACTCTTCAGGGCAAACCAGCTGGCCCCCAACCATTCACCAGGCCTCTATCCTATCTAACAGAAGAGTAACATGCAGATTGACCATCACTCAAATACACATGATGGCTACCCCAATGTGGTCAAAGATTCTGCCCTCATGTGGACACAAGATGGCCATCACAAAATGGCCAGCAGGTAAGGGCAGTTGGGAGGGACCAGGCCAACAGAAGGAGGGAAGTTGGGTGTGACCTGGCTGCAAGGAAGGGCAGTTAGGGGGGACCAGGCCTATAGGAGAGGGCAGTTAGGGGTGACTAAGCCTGAAGGGGAGGGAGGTTAGGGGCAAATAGGCTGGCAGGGGAGTGGTTAGGGCATTATCAGGCGGGCAGGCAGAAGAGGTTAGGGGCAATCAGGAAGACAGGCAGGTGAGCAGTTGGGAGCCAGCAATTCTGGATTGTGAGAGGGATGTCTGACTGCCCGTTTAGGCCCAGTCTTACTGGAATTGGGCCTAAACGGGAAATTGAACATCTGTCAAGGGGTCCCAGATTGGAGAGGGTGCCAGCTGGGCTGAGGGACACCCCCCGCCCCCAGTGCACAAATTTCTTGCACTGGGCCTCTATTAAATAAATAAATAAATAAATAAATAAATAAATAAATAAATAAATAAGAAGAACAAAAGCAGACTCATAGATACAGGGAACATTTTGATGGTTGCCAAATTGAGAGATTGGGGGTAGGGAGATAGGTGAAAAAGATAAAGGGAATAAGAAGTACAAATTGTTAGTTACACAATAATCACAGGAATATAAAGCACAGCATATTAAATAATTTATATATATTTAAAAGCCTAAGCCCATAGTTGGCAAACTGTGGCTCATAAGCCACATGCAGCTCTTTGGCCCTTTGAGTGCAGCTCTTCCACAAAATACCACAGCCTGGGTGAGTCTCTTTTGAAAAGTGGCATTAGAAGAAGTTTAAGTTTAAGAGATTAGGCTCTCAAAAGAAATTTCAATCATTGTACTATTGATATTTGGCTCTGTTGATTAATGAGTTTGCTGACCACTGGCATAAGTGAACGTTCAACTATTCAATCGGCAGCTATAATGCACACTAATCACTAGGGAGCAGACACTCTGACCAGTAGGTTAGCTTGCTGCTGGGGTCCAACCGATGGGGACTGGGTGAGACTAGCCAGACACACCCTGGAGGCCTCCCACATTTCCTCTTTAACCCAAATCATGCACTAGTGCAAGGGGCCCCACTGGTGCAAGTGTACCGGGCCTCTAGTATTCTAATAACTATGTATGGTGTCAAATGAATATAAGAATTATTGGTATGATCACTTTGTATGTTATAAAAAGTCTAATCATTCAATTGTATACCTGAAACTAATATAATATTGCATGTGAACTATAATTGAAAAATAAAAAATTATTCTAAAAAATAACTAGAAAAACTTTTTCTCTGACTTCTTTACTTACGCTAATTATGAAAATGAGAAAATGCTGATATAAGAGATTTGTTATTCAAACCATGAGTTTTTAAACTATACATCATAATCCATTGATAGGTCATAAAGTTAATTTAGTAGGTCACAAATAGCATTCTTTTCTATAAAGAGAATAGATAGAATAAAAACAATCAGAATACAATGCAGCTGATAAGAATAGTTTTATAAAATTATTCTTTCAACTATTTACAGGGATATGTGTGTGTGTTTATTGATAATAAATAGGTTGCAATATAAAATGTATTTTTTACTGTGGGTTACTGAAAGCCTCTAAATAATATCGTGGAGTTAATATAGCTTCTGCCCTTTCCTCTATATCCTTTACATTTATAGTTTAGCACAGTCAACAAATGTTCTTTGAATGCCTATATGAGAATTGACACTTTTACTCATGACTCAGTACCCCACATTTTCTGAGATAGATTCATTTATGTTTGTCATCCCATAGTGAATTTTAATATGGATCAAAATCTAAAGGGTATCTAAGTTAATTCCCAATGCACAAAATATTACATTAACTAGAAAACACCATTGTTTAAACATGGTTGTTATTTATAACTCTTCGGAAACTTAAAAGTGAAAAGTACTTCCTTAGCTTTTTCCCCCTTTTCCATCCCGTGCACACACTAATAAGTCATTACAGGGAAAGAAGTGTTTGGAGAGGATATGAGTTAGCACAGAATTTTTCATTCAAAGAAAAATGTTTATTTTGAGAAGAAATGTCACATAAAACTTACACAGATTCAAAACTTTAAGCAGTGTATACTTTCTGAAATTTGACAATGTCTATTTTGATATGATTCCTCAGTCTATTTAAATATTATGAACTATTATTATTATTTAGAAATTTATTTTCAGGTAAAATTCCATTTCAATTACATAGATTCAATATCATGAGCTTTTTAAAAATGTCCCTTACCTCAACTGGTTTGGCTTAGTGGATAGTTGGTCTGCTGACAGAAGGGTCCCAGGTTCAATTCCAATTGGGGGCACATGCCTGGATGGACTCAATTCCCAGTGAAGGATGTGCAGGAGATGGGCAATCAATGATTTTCTCTCTTACCCTCTTCCTTCCTCTCTGAAAATCAATAAAAATATATTTTAAAAAGAAAAAGAAAAACAAAAATAAATTTCCTTTAAAAAAATGTTCCTTTAAGAGAGAAACTTATATCTTATTTACATGAACATTCTTGTTCAGAGTAAAGATGGGAGAATGAGGAGGTGTACAACTGTGAGACTGGAGGGAACCTTTTAGGCTAAGACATTGATCCACTCAAAGCACTTTCCCTCCCTCATGCTCACATGGCCCTGACCCTTTAGTATCCTGGACCTGTCAGTAATGCTCCTCTTCTATTGGAAATCTGCAGACCCTCAGCCCTGCATTGTACTAGATGCTGGTTGAATCAGGATTAATGGGGGTGGTCCAGATACCCATTAGGTAGATTAATTCCAAAAATCTCAAACAATGGGGATAGTAATACTGAGCTAGACAGCCAAGCTAAATTCCTCTGGGATGTGACATGGAAAGAATGGCATGATCTTTTAATACAGTTCCTCATGTTGTGGTGACCCCCAACCATAAAATTATTTTTGTTGCTACTTCATAACTGTAATTTTGATACTGTTATTAATTGTAATGTAAATATCTGTGTTTTCTGATGGTCTTAGGCTCTACAGCAGTGGTTCTTAATCATGACTATCCCCAGTGTGTGAGATTTTTGGAATGAATCTACCTAGTGGGTGTCTGGACCCACAGGTTTCCTATAGAAGAGGAACATGACTGACAGTTCCAGGATACTAAAGGGTCAGGGTCCTGTGAGCATGAGGGAACCTCAGCAGCAGTGAGCATGTGTGCTGAGAACCCAAGGGGAAGATACGCTTAGGAAGGAAGAAGGAATGCCTAATAAAAAGTGGGGGTGACAGGAAGAGGGCAATATTAAACTGGACTTCACATTTTTGCCCAGAGTCTAGTTCTCACAACACAGCACACAGGTTGAGAACCACTCGCATGATCACTAAGACTATCAGAAAACACAGATATTTACATTATGATTCATAACAGTAGCAAAATTATATGAAGTAGCAATGAAAATAATTTTATGGTTGGGGTTACCACAACATGAGAAACTCTGTATTAAAGGGTCGCGACATTAGAAAGGTTGAGAAATACTGTTTTGGAGAGAAGCTGAGACAAATTAAAGATACAGGCCTCAAAAGAGAGAGAAGAAAGTATAAAAAAAATCCCTAGAACTGTTCCAACTCCAATCCATGCTTGGTTATTTACAGGTTATTAAGGGACTCACTAAGTTTCTTCTCCTAATTAATTTAAATTTTCACTGGGGATATAAAACACAAATTAAAATCATGGACACTATTGCATGAGCATCTATTCACGATGTTCAACCAGAACTTGTTAAAGGTTGAGGCCCATTCTTTTTTCAGAGGGTTCCTGGGAAAATATCAAATCACCTTTGGGCAAGTCTTAGAAAGTTAAAGCTTCCCTTGGACCTTTTCCTCCTCTGTCTTGTCAGTGGATCTTGGTGACTATTAAAGCTCATCTAGAAATCATATTAAACTCAGGACTTGAGGCTCTGAATGAAGCAGAAGCCAAATAATCCTTTTGTCTCTTGCTTTCCCAGACCATGATATTATTTTAGAAAAGTGAAGGCAGAGCCCAAACTGAAGGGGAGAGGACATGGCATGGATATGTGGGACAGAGGCAAATATGGTTCCAGGTCTGAGTGCAGAAGAGCCGCACCAGCAGTGAGCATGAGGGCTGCGAACCTGAGGGGAAGACAAGCTTATGAAGGAAGAAGGAATGCCTAATAAAAAGTGGGGGTGACAGGAAGAGGGCAAAATTAAAATGGACTTCACATTTTTTTCCCAGAGTATAATTCTCACAACACAACACACATTTCTGCCTTGGGTTTCAATCTTATGACACTGAATTTCATAAACTCAGCTCTCATAACACCAACATCACATCTTACTGTCACATTATCATGCTTAATTCCTACAACATCAGAGTGGGACAATATTGTTATGAACTCATTTTTTTAACAACACAGAGACTAGCCAACTTTAAATCCAGGGGTCCATTCCACTGTGCTATTCTGGACACAGACAGATGAAAAGCTTCCCCAGACATCATCACCTTGGCTTCCACCTATCCAAAACAGAAGAAAAACTGAAAATCTCATTTCTCTACACTATAGAACCCCAATTCAATGTAAATGGATAATTCAGCTATACTTATTTCATAACCATGATGTTTTAAGAATTTACTCTGAAAAGACTCCATCCTTTCTTGGTGCCCAACTATATTTATCACTTCTTATTTTGACACAAAATATGAATATTTCATTTAGGCAGTCTGGTTGAAAAGGGTAGCACACTATCTTGGTTTCCCTACTTAATAAGAGATTCTTTATACTTTCTTTAGGTTAAAAATAGCTTGATTTTGCAATGAAAGCTAAATACCACACATCCAACACATGAAGTGTATCAGAGGAGACCCTCGCACTGGGCTCTCTCACTCTCTCCTGTCTGTTACTTTTGTTTAAGCTCCCTGCTCCTTTCCCTTTCAGAAAGTCAATACAAAAAAATAATTTTACCTTGTGCTCATTTTTTTTTTAGTCTCTGCAAATGTATGGGATTTTTATAATAAAAAATGACAATTAGCATATATTTTTGAATTCATGGTTAATATAACTTTTGCATAAGCATCACATAATAATTCTAACAATATCCAGAAATTATTATCATCCCTTTGTATAAATGTGATACTCAGAATCAGAAAGGTTGAGTAACTTGCCCAAAGTTTCATAGCTAGCTAGGGGCAGATCTGGGGTCAGAACCACTAATAGTGTGTTCAGTGTCTTTCAAATATTCCTTCCAGATTTCTGTATTAATAAGAAATCCAAACAGGATGACTTATTTAACAAACCAGCAATAAAACCCTATTGATATGTGTGTGTGTGTGTGTGTGTGTGTGTGTGTGTGTGTGTGTGTGTGTGTTTAAATGGTAAGAAGAAAATTAAGCATGGATATAAAGGGGACAAATTCTTACTCATGTGTACCGGAAGAACACAAGAGTGCTCATGACTACTTTGGTTTTATGGTTTTAATTGTAAAACTATTGCCCAATGCAAATGTTCAGAAAATGGATAAATAATGTGTGGCATATTCACAGAACGGCAAAAATGAGTGATCTATATCTATAAGCTAAAATATTAATATTACAGTGTAGGGCAAAAGTAGATTTACAGTTATGTAAGGAAAACAATAAAAGAATAAATAATAATAAAATAATAAACTCTGTTTCACATATAGCTGTAAATCTAGTTTTGTTCTACCCTGTATAATGAATACATGATATATTATAATTTATATGTAACATATATTTTAGTATATTTATATAAAAATATAATTTATGTAACTATTATACAAGTTAGGTGATTTATATTTTAATATGTAATCTATGTGTAATTAATCTATAATTTTATTATAAGCTAATATTAATGCATTAAATTTATAATCTTGCTAATAAAAAATTAAGTGGGGGAAAACAGAAAGTCTCAAAAGGCTGCATACAGTATGTCATTTTTATAAAAACAAAACTAACCAATATACTATACTTTTTTTAAAAGTTAAAAACACAAATTCTAATGGGAAAGAAGAGGGTTGAATTAGAAAGAAAAACATAGTTATTTCAGTGATGCTGAGAGTATTCTGGTACCTTGGACGGTGATGGTTTTGTGGGTGTTCATTCTGTTACTATGCTTCAAAATTTACATTTATATTATTGTGTATTTATAAAATTTCATGTAATAAATAATGAAAAAGTTGTACAGAAAGAATGGGAATTATATCATCCTTGATACTTTCAACCTGTTATATCATAAAGCAGCATTTATATGTCTAAATACATTTGTATAGTATGTTGACTTTACAAAGATCATTCTCATAAATTGTCTGTTTTTAATCTTGTGTGGTGGGTATTATTATCCCTACATTAAATACAAGTAAACCAAGGGAGAGTTTAAATTTATTTCATTTCACCTAACTAGTCAATGGGAGAGAAGTCTTAGTTGTATAAAAGTAATCCTCTTATAACTATTAGAAAGCCTAAGGCTTTCTTGTTGAAATGAATCCTAGAATGTTAGAGCTGGAAACTCCTTAGAGATGACTTCACTCTCTTCATTTTAACAGACCCACATACATTAATGATTTTCCCAGCATCATACAACTAGTTTAAATGGAAGAAAGGGTAATTCACTCACATCTCTGACTCCAAGTTAAGCTCTTTTCACTCTGCCAGACTAGCAAAAGTGTATAGACATTATGGACGTTATGATTTTTAGTCAGTTGACTATAACTTGAGCTATAAGGCATGAATAAGTATTTGTTGTTCAGATGAATGTTAGAAGGCCTGCAAAGGTGAGCCTTATTTACAACAAAATTAACTAATGTATTAAATATGGGAACATTTTCATTTGTGTATATAAGTTTGATATTAGAAATACCTATATGGTAAAGAAGACCCAAACAACTTCTTTCTAAAAGAAAAAAGGACCTTATCATCTGAAGAGGCTCCAACCTAAGATATGTAACATCTGATGAAATATTAGTAGCACTGGTTTTTCAAATGATGTAAGATTCAACAAAACATATAAAAATACAGTATTGTACCAAACCTTTCCTCAAACTGCTTAAATATAAAGTTATTAAAGCTTTAAAATGCATTTCAAAGGAGGCATGAACATACAATGGAGTCAAGACAGTCTCTTCAATAAATAGTGTTGGGAAAATTGGACAGATACATGCAAAAAAAAATAACACTAAACCACCAACTTACACCACACACAAAAGTAAACTCAAAATAGATACAGGACTTAAACATAAGACAGGAAACCATAAAAATACTAGAGGAATCCACAGGCAGCACAATCTCAGACATATGCTGAAGGAACTTCTTCACTGATACTGCTCCTAGGGCAATGGAAGCTAAAGAGAAAATAAACAAATGAGACTACATCAAAATAAAAAGTTTTTTTTTTCACAGCAAAAGAAACTATCAACAATACAACAAGAAAGTCCACTGTGTGGGAGAACATATTTGCAAATGTTATCACTGTTAAAGGTTTAGTCTCCAACATCTACAGCCAACTTATACAACTTAATAAAAGGAAGACAAATGATCCAATTAAAAAATGGGCAACCAATCTAAATAGAATCTTTTCGAAAGAAGACAGAAGGAAGGCCAAGAGATACATGAAAACATGCTCAAAGTCACTAATTATCCAAGAGATACAAATCAAAACGACAATGTCATACCTGTCAGAATGGTAATCATCAACAAATCAACTTGTCACAAATGACAAGTGTTGGTGAGGATGCAGAGAAAAAGGAGGCCTCATGCACTGCTCTTGGGAATGCAGACTGGTGCAAGCCACTGTGGAGAACAGTATGGAATTTCCTCAAAAACTAAAAATGGAATTCCCATTTAACCCTGTAATCCCATTCTTAGAAATATATCCTAAGAAA
>JAAGEH010000005.1:27873870-27937231 GCA_011751065.1 Lasiurus cinereus
AAACAATGGTACATCTACACAATGGAAGAATTCTGATGAAACTGGGGAGCAGTATGCTAAATGGAATAAGCCAGTCAATGAAAGAAAAA
This sequence comes from Lasiurus cinereus, assembly GCA_011751065.1. NCBI lineage: Eukaryota > Metazoa > Chordata > Mammalia > Chiroptera > Vespertilionidae > Lasiurus > Lasiurus cinereus. The sequence continues at coordinate 27,873,960 of JAAGEH010000005.1, forward strand.
TACCACATGATCTCACTCATTTATGGATAATAAAGAAAATTATAAACTGATGAACAAAAAGATAGATACAGAGGCAATAAAGCATCAGACTGTCAAACTACAGTGGGAAGGTTAGGGAGAGGTGGGGAAGATAAGAGATCAACCAAAGGATTTATATGCATGCATATAAGCAATAACCAAAGGACACAAGACACTTTGGGGTTAGGGCATGCATGGGGGGGAGTCAATAAGAAGATATGTACACATGTAATACATTAATAAAAAACAATAAAAATAATAATAAAATGCATTAAATAACGCCTGCAGTGAATAGAAACTGAATTACTATAGGACATAGAAGGAGGGAATGGAACAGGTACTAGCTTTGGAGCCAAAAAGATTAGTTTGAATATCAGCTCTGCTATTTACTTGCTGTATGCAGTGAACAAGTTACTTGACCTCTCTGATCCTTGATTTACACATTTGTAAGGTGGTGATGATAATAATTATCTCTAGTATTAAGAAAGATAACGTATGGAGTTTTTGTACAAAATTATGTGATTCAATCATCTGACCATTCAATCATTTATTCAGTAAACAAATATTAAGCACCTATATACTGCTAGGGAAGATCCAAAAATACAAAAGACCTTCAGGAACTGAAGGGGAATTTTTTTTTGCCAAAGTACATTCATAACAACAATATGAAATTGCATGTGATAACTTCCATAGGATTAGTCCAGAGAGGAAAAAGATGTAGAACTACAGGGATGAAAGAGACAAGTTATGCCTAGAGGGATAAGGAGAGGCTTCTTAAAGAAGATGGTATAGTGTTGATCACTTTTTAAATAGGTAAAATTTCTAAAGGAAGAGGATGGCATTCCGGGCAGAAGGAAAAGCATAAGCAATGGCATGAAGCCAGAAAGCACACATTCTGACATTTAAATATTTAACATTTGCCTCCTATTTAGGCACCTGGTTTTGCCTGTCACTTCATTTACCTGAGTTCTTCCTTCTAAGTCTTCTAACTCCAAACAGATCATGAGTTCTTTGAGAGCCAGGATAATGTCTTCACAGAATCTAAGACAGTACTGGGTAAACATTGAGGGGGGGGGGGTAAGTAAATGAGTACCTGGCATATTTTTAAGGAAGGTTCTGGGTGACCTTTCCAGATGAGAGGGCAGAGAATAGAAAGCTATAAGGTAGTGAGACTATTCATACATAGAAACTAGTATGTTTTCCCAAGAACTTTGCCATTTTCCCATAAATCCTATGTTTTGTATTTTTCAAAGCAACATAGTTATTATTTTAATTTGTAAAGAAAACAGACACACATCCCAAGAAGGTGAGAGCAAGACTTGATCTCAAAAACTGATGTGTGACTTGTGTTCTGGAAGCCAATAATGACAAAACAAAACCAAAGAAAAGTTTTGCTCAAGGTTTTAAAGATTCTTTCTTTCTCATAAATATATATTCAAAGCAACAAGTCCAATGCCAGTTTCATAAATATTGACCTCTATGGCAACATCCTTCTCTTGGTTAGATTCTTTTTCATAAATATTGAATTATTATTAGAGGAATCTCTGATATGTTTCTTTTACTTCAAACCCAGGGCACTTGAGAGTGAATCCTAATATTAAATCTAGAACACATGGCTTGAATTAAAAGCTGTAGGAAGATTCACCCCCAATATAAAGTCATTTGTAGGAAAAATATTCCAAGATACTCTGTGTGTAAATTCCTAACAAATGCATTCCCAGTGAGTCTGTTTTCTCACTCTTTTGGTTCTGTAAAACAGCAGGAAAAAATATATTGCCAATAGAAATATTTTTATAACTTTATTTTTATTCACTTTCAGATAAATCTTAGAGTAAAAGTTTTATAGAAACCTCCAGCAAAAAAAGAGCTACATATATTATATATGCTAACAAATTTTTATGGTTTCATTTTGCACAAAAGAAGATAAAACCCATATATTAGAGTGTTGGTATTGATATTTTTGTAAAGAAAGAAATGCCAAGCAATCATCCAATATTACTCTAGGGGAGTATTCTGGCCTGAGGGTTTAAAAATATTTTTATTTATATAAAAGTACAAAGTAAGATCAATTTTGTTTCCTTTTCATTAAATAGCCAGAGGCAATTTGTCTGCATTGTACTTGAGAAATACTTGCTTTCTTGCTGTTGGCAACCAACATGTATAACTGTCTTGAAAAAGACAGCAATGCATAGGAAAGAAGACATCTTTCCATATTTGTATCATATATTGGATTCTAGAATGAGTCGTTCTTGAAAAAGGCCTAAAAAATTTATCTTTGACTTTTTAAAAGGCAATCTTCAGTGTTGAAGCAGAGTGGAGGACTGAAAAGGCATCCAGTTATTTTAACATTTCATTTACCCACTCCCCCATTCATTCGTCCAACAAATATTCTCTGAGTCTCTCCGGGGCCAGAAAAGGCTCTGACCTCTGGATGTTAAACGATCCTCTCAGGACTCACACTCTTCCCAATCATAAGAAAATCATGTTTCGTTCAAGGATAAAGAGAAGGCAAGCTTCTAAGAAAGTCAGCCAAAATGATGAAAATGATAACAATAACAATTCGGTAAGGAGCACTCTGCTTTACATTAACCAAATTACTACCATCATTACATTTGTCCAAAGATTTGCCTGAAAGCTTACTGCTTCTCAATCAGGGGTTTCAAGGTCAGTAAAGACGATTACAAAATGATTGTCCTATGTACAGTCACCATTGGTGTAAGTTCGAGTTTTTAAGGAGAGACTCACAGGATATTTCCTCTGAAAGAGAATGTTTCTCATTGGGGCAGCTGCCTGCAGGGTAAGGCCTGGGGAGCTGAACAGAGCATCCAACCAGCTTTTCCCTCTTGATAATGTACATATAATTTAAGCAAGACTGCCATGTAAAGCAATATTGAGGGGATCTACGTAGCATGTTTCCTTTATCACTAAACTTTATAATAAACTGGAGTTTATCTCTATTCAATCTAAACCTGTCCCTCCTTACTGCACTTCAAAGAGAAAACTTTGCTTTATGAAATCAATAGGTCCCGTTTTGTACCCAGTCCTGGAGCAGACTGGAACCAAAAGGCTACCTCCCATTCTTTGAGGCTGGCTCTGACTACTCGAACCAAAAAAATCTTAATAGTGGCTACTGACCCTGGAAAGATCCCTATCGTGTTTTCTCCACCCTGACTGTGTCTTTCTGGTTCCAATGGACAAAGCATAAAGATAAAATTTTCAGATGCCTTGAAGGCCTGCCTTATTTAGAAAATGGGATTAATGCTGACTCTGACTGCACAGTGCATGGCTTGTCTAAATATAAAGAGAACTCTTACCTGCTTAGAATGACTGGCTAACAGGAAGCTTCCACCTCGCCAATACCTTTTCTTTCAAGGACACCTGATGTATAATGGCTAACATGGGTTAAACTCATATGATTATATGTTAAATGGCACCATAAATATTGGGCTTTCCAATTATGGCATTAGCAACTAATAAGATCACAAATGTAATAGTCATAAAGGGTTACACTTTCAGTTAACATAGCTTTCATTTGATATCTTTCCTGCACACCTCTATCCTAAAGTCAGATTTTGTTGTAGAGCATTGCTGATTCACAATAAAAACAGGAGTTATTTGGTTTTAAACTGAATAAATCTTTATATAAAAGAAAACATATAGACCTTAATTGTTGACTTCTTTGTTTTAAATAATGATAGTAATAATATTATAGCAATAGCAGCTAACACTTGTAAGGCAGAAAATGTGGAAGTCAGTTTGCATGTGTGAGATCATTTAATCATCATAGCAGCCCAATGAGGAAAATACTATTATTATCTTAAGTTTACAAAAAAAGAAACTGAGGAGCAGATAAAGTAATTTATCCAAAATTATGCAGGACACAAACTCAGGTAGTCTACTTTCACTATGCAATAGAAATAATACTCAGAAAAAAAAATGTGGTACTACTTTGACATACATTACAATTAAGAGAAGTGGTCTAAACTCTTCCAGTTCCTGGAAATGAGGAAAAACACTAAATGCAATATCTCTCAAACACCACTTCTTAAAAAAAAAAAAAAAGATTTCTTTAAATCATGAAGTCATATCATCAGTAATAAAGCTAACCTCCATATTTTCCAACCATAGCTAGGTAGATAATTACCCCTGTATTTCAAAAGTTTGCATTAGACTGTACAAGATTTTAAGATATAAGAATATCATTTTAAATTGACAAGTCATCCATTCCTTACTTGATCCATCGTTCTCAACCAAACCACATTTCCTCATAGGAGATTCTTTATGGGAGAGATTCCAAGTGTCATGATTAAATAGGTTTATGGAATGCTGGATCAAGCCAAGTGAAACTATGTTTCTTGCTGGAGTGTGCCTCGGGGTCTCTCAGAACTGGAGTGATGGGAAGGAGTAGTTACTGACCCAGATCACTTTATTTTTACTTGGCATGTCTGAAGAGCTGAACTGAAGTTTTTCAGCACTAGTCTGAGAAAAACTGATCTAATGGAAAAGTCAGGAAAGAGGAGCTGTGGGAGGGAAAGGGCTGCAGATGCCAGGTAGGGCAGTGGACCCGAATGGTCAGTCAGTGAGCAAGCTCCCTTACTGCCAATCTGCGAGTGGACCAGGTCCCCTCATAATACAGATGGGCCCCAGCTTACAATGATTAACTTAAAATTTATCAACTTTGCAACAGTGCCAAAGCAATACACATTCAAAAGAAACTACTACAAATTTTGAATTGTTTTCTTTTCCTAGGCTAGAGATATGCCGTAGGATCCTTTTTCATGATGCTGAGCAGCAGGAGTGAGACATTTTGCTGAACAGAGGGGTATTTTAAGTGTTGCGAGCATATTTAATAGCCTGACTAAGCTATGGTTTTTGGTAGGTCAGGTGTACTAAATGCATTTTTGATGTAATAATATTTCCAATCATGATGGGTTTATTAGGACATAACCATATTGTAAGTCAATACAATATGATATATATGATGTGATGTAATACAATATAATGTAATAAATATACTTTTTATAACTGATAGTTCTACAGGATTCAGAGCTCAAGGAATCACTATTTTGGCAGTGTCTCCTCCAAGGGGGAAGCAGTGAGGCTGTTGGCGCCACCTGAGCATGATGGTGGCTGGAGTCCACAGACTGACAGCTGGAGAGGCAGCAGGCTGGCACATCTCATCCTGAGGAAGATAAAGCAACCACAACAGAGGATGCAGAGGCCTTGGCCAATGCCCAGTCACGCTAATCTGACTTGCTATTTTGGAGGATCCATGGGACCAACATTAGAGGAGGAGAGGAGACCATGAAAGGTACAAAATGGCCAGTTCTGATGAATATGAGGCATCAGTTGGAATGGCAAAGCTCTCTCTATGAATACATAACTCCATTCCCCTGAGGATTCGCTGAACTAGTTGAAAGGAATCTGAGGGTAGCTGGAGTCTTTTCAATTGTTCAAGTGGAAGGTGAACTAGAAAAACAGTAATAATTACAATTACCATATTTTAAGTCCTTAACCAGGAACTAAGGACTATATGTTAATAATTTTCTATTATTTAATCCTCAGACAGCCCTGTGAGGTAGATACTATTCTTATCCTCATTTTATAGTTAAAAACCAACACACGGTTCAGTTTACTTGTACAAGGTCAAAGAACTACGAAGTTAAGAACAGTTAAAGATTTAAATGTAATGTAGATCCTGTAAGCCCCATGCCACTTGCTTAGATCATTCTATGGTACCTATTCCAACTCAAGCCAAACATTTTATGCAGGCTCAATGTCAAAGTAACCTAGTCCAGTCTGCCTCTCTGTTCAGAAAATCATTTGCTGAGAAATAAACTACCCCCAAATTTAGTGGCTCAAAACAGCCACTATATTATATCTTCTGCTTTTCTATGTCAGGACCTGGGGCAAGGCTCAGTGAGATGGTTCTCATATTTCAAGTGGCATCTACTGGAGTCACTGAGTGGTGTTCAGCTGGCAGTTAAGCTGGTCTGAGATGGTTTCACTCACTTGTCTGACACCTTGGCAGGGATAAGCACTGGAAGGTTAGGCTCACCTCAACCCCATTCCTGTCACGTACTCTCAGGGCTTCTCCATGTGGTTTCTCCAGCAGGTGATCAGCCTTACATGTCAATTTAGTGCCATGGAGATCAAGATAGGAGCACCAGTCACCTTAAAGGTTAAGCTCAGAACTGACACAGCATCATTTCTGACACACTCCAGTGGTCAAAGAGTTCCAGGCCAGCCCCAATTTAAGGGGAGATGAAACACACCCACCTCTCAATGGCAGGCACCTCAAAGTATGGGTAAGCATCTTTGATCTTCCTACTCTCCAAACCTATCTCTCCTCACTCACAATTCTCCAGCTATGTGGGCTGTCTTTTTATTTCTCAATATTATTCTTGTTTCACCAGGTGTGCCTAGGTCAGGAGTGCTTGTATCCTCAGCTTGAATGCCACTTCTTCATAGAAGCCTTCTCTACACCATTTGAGGAGGTCTCCCCTGGTGACCCAGTTGAGCTCCCTAACTCACTTTTATGCCATTACTAGAGGCCCACTGCTTGGGTTCATACACTGGTGGAGGGCATGGCCTGTGGAGATCGGCCTGCTATGGGAGCACTGCTCATCCTGGTCAGCAGAGTGGCTGTAGACCCACCCTCTGAGCAGCTATTCCCACTGAGGGAGCACACTGACCAACAGGGGGCAGCTCCTGCATTGAGTGTCTGCCCCCTGGCGGTCAGTGCACATCATAGGACTGGTGGAGTGGTCATTCTGGTAGTTCCACCATTTGGTTGCTGGGCTTTTATCATATAGGATTGTCATCACTGTAGAATAATCTCTTTTTGTTTGGTTTTCCCTACTTCCTCCAATTAGAATGGAAGACCTTGATTACTCTTCTGGCTCCTTCACTCTGAGCGCTTAGAACCATGCTTGGCACAAAATAAGTCCTTAGTAAACATTGTCAAATGAAAATATGAAGTAGTGAATTGGGATTCAAAACTCAATCTGACTGACTTCAGAGCTAAAACCAAGCTATCTTTATAATCCTTCATATTCCAGGCAGATGGGGTCAGTCTAGGTCAGAGATCAGCAAACTCATTAGTCAAGAGAGCCAAATATCAACAGTACAAAGATTGAAATTTATTTTGAGAGCCAAATCTTTTAAGCTTAAACTTCTTCTAACTCAACTTCTTCAAAATAGACTCGCCCACACTATGGTATTTTGTGGAAGAGCCACACTCAAGGGCCAAAGAGCTGCATGTGGCTTGCGAGCCGCAGTTTGCGGACTACAGGTCTAGGCCTTTGGGCAGAGCTGTTACACAAAGAAGGCAGTTCGTGGACACAGTAAAGGCAGGATTCACCAGCAAGGAAGTTACAGTCAGATCAAACCACATGAAAAATCCATAGAAAACACTGCATTCCAGCAAAGCCCAAACATTTCTCTGTATGACTTCATTTCTACCATTTTTGTTTTGACTCTTAATGATGAAATATCTCCAAGGTGTTATGATGCCTCTATGTTATTTGCAGCTCAGATCTTGTTTCCAGTGAGGATCCTCCAACTAGGTTTCGTGGGGCCACACCACCATGGTTTTTGCCCTGTCTAATCTGGAACTGGGCCACGGTGCTGTTTGTGCCGAGGCTTTGGGGAAACATGGTTTATAAATGCTTGTTTCCTCTGAGTCACTGCACAGACTTGTCCCTTCAGCACAAACATTCCATTTGGTTTTATAACTGGGGAAGGAGAGGGTGGGAGCCAAGGCTAACTAGGATCAGTCAGGTCTGAAAGGAAAGGGGAAGTGAGAAAATTTAAACAGATTTTCTATATTAGTGAGAGCCACAAAGAAACCCTTATTTTGATTTCAGAGCTATGCAGAAAGTTTCATCTTTATTTCTTTATTTGCCTTAGGAAAAAAAAAGTACACAGAGTAATTTCTTCCACTCAAGCTTCTATAAAAATGCTGGCAGTGTGGCAAAAGTTTTACAAAAACAATTTAAGAACAATTAAAACACATATAACAGTTTTTTAAAGTTTACATTCAATGTCCTTTACTAAATTAAAAGGAATTTTCCTTCTAATTCCCAGGCATTGTTGACTATATTTTCCTTTAATAACTGCCTATTAGCTTTTATTATTGCTGTAAGTTTTCTATGAATAATGCATTCTAGATCAAAAGAATATTTTCTGCCTTTTATATACATCATTCAACCTCATAACTTAGTGCCAGGCTTCTCCTCCATAGAATTGGGCTTATGATAACAATACTTGTTCACAGATAACTCATAATGTTATTATGAAACTTGAATATAATTAAATTGTGGATAAAAAAAAACAATTCCTAATGCAGTCGTTAACCACTTAACTGTAAATTACCTGTATGATCATTGAGCTCAAACATTTAGAAACACTGGTTAGGACAGAGTCAGTGCCTGGCTCTGGGAATGTGAGATACAAATTATATTCCCTGACACAAGACGATAAAATTCAGTACAGAACTAGTCATGAGTCTTCTGAGCCATGGGTTCCACATCTGTAACTTAGAGTGTTGTGAGTGAAAATACTAAATTCTGGGCCTGAGGTAGAGTGCAAGTACCACGAATAAATTTTATAAGATTTTGTCAGTATTCTGCCTAGAGTGTTCCCCACAATCTCCAACTACCATTAAGAATTCTGAAAACCGGTGTGGCTCAGTGGATAGGACATTGGCCTGTGGACTGAGAGGTCCTGGGTTTGATTCTGGTCAAGGGCATGTACCTTGGTTACGGGCACATTCCCAGTGGGGGACATGCAGGAGGCAGCTGATCGATGTCTCTCATCGATGTTTCTAACTCTATCCCTTTCCCTTTCTCTCTGTAAAAAATCAATAAAATATATTTTGCCCTAACTGGTTTGGCTCAGAGGATAGAGCATTGGCCTAGGGGCTGAAAGGTCCCAGGTTTGATTCCGGTGAAGGGTATGTACCTTGGTTGTGGGGGTGTGCAGGAGACAGCTGATGGATGTTTCTCTCTCTTTCATGTTTCTAACTCTCTCTCTCCCTTCCTCTCTGTAAAAAATCAATAAAATATATTTTTTAAAAAAAGAATTCTGCTCCCGGGATAAAAAATGGTTTCGAGAGAACTAAGATGGCGACATAAAATATACATCTGTACCTGCTGTCTCTCGCAACCACACCAAAACTACAACTAAAAGACAAAACAACTATCCCACAGAACCACGGGAAAGCTGGTGGAGTGGAAGTTCTACAACTAGAAGGAAAGAAAAAGTGCATCCAGACCTAGTAGGACTTGCAGAGGCTCAGAAAGGCAGAGGTACAGAGAAGCGTGCGAATCGGGCTGGTGTGCACTGGGAGGGAGTTACAAGTTCCAACTCTCTGAACTCCAGTTTCTGGTGATATTCTTGGGACCCAGACTCATACAGGGAGAAACTGGATTGTCTGCCATAAGGTCGGAAAGGGAGGGTGGCTCTCTGGCAGAGTTGTGCACTGGAACCATTGTTTACTGCTCTGGGGCACGGGACACAGGACACTGAACAGAGTGAGGCAGAGAGGGCTGTTTGCCATGCCCTAGCCTAGAGACTCCCTGAGACACTGCCTCTCCCAATTCACAAACCCACCCAGCTGTGCTGCAACTTTTGCATGTGAATAGCCTGCCCTCTGGCAGCTTAACCTAACAAATTGCAACTGGGTCAGACAACTACAAAACTTCCAAACTCCAAGCAAAGAGGAGAAATCAGCTCCAAAACTTCCAAACTCCAAGCAAAGAGGAGAAATCTGCAGAGCTCTCTGTGGCTCCTGCTGAGTGGCCTCAGACACTAGTTGACTTGCACCTCCTTGGAGATCCAGGAACCAGTGTACCTAGAGGTCAGTGTGAGATGACACCAGATTTCAACTCCTCACATACATAAGTGACACACTAAAGAGGAAGACTTGGGGAGCTCCAAAGCCCCACTGAAGTAAGTTCTGCCCCATAGGGGTGTCTCCAGCACAGCAGTTCTTCCATTAATAGACACAGTTAATCCTCATAGTCAATTGGCCTGAAGGTTAATTCCTACCAGTTTAACAAGAGCAATCAAGGTTAACTACAACAAGACTGTGAACCCAGCCCATAAAGGGGTGTACCAAGAGTGTCCACCTCAGGTGATTGGGGAGGTAGAGTTACTGGGCCCTAAGGACAACTAGCACACAAAGCCACTCCATCAATACCGGGAAGCAGCCAAAATGTGGAGACAAAGAAACATGACATGAATGAAAGAAATGGAGGAAAGCAAATGACTGGACATAGAGTTCAAAACCACATTTATAAAGTTACTCAAGAATCTTCTACAAACCGCTGACAAACTTATTGAGAACTCTGAGAAACTTAGTGAGACCTTCAAGGATCTTAATGAGAATGCCAAAAAAAAAAAAAGGAAAAGGACTAGTCAGAAATTAAGCATGCACTGTCTGAAATAAAGAATAATATACAGAAATCCAACAGCAGACTAGAGGACCCCAATAATCAAATCAAAGATCTGAAATATGAGGAAGCAAAAAACACCCTAGTAGAAAAAAAAAAAAGAGTCCAAAAATGTGAAGATAGTATAAGGAGCCTCTGGGGAAATTTCAAGCATACCAACATCAGAATTATGGGTGTGCCAGAAGAGAAGAGAGAGCAAGATACTGAAAACCTATTTGAAGAAATGATGACAGAAAACTTTCCCTACCTGATGAAAGAAATGGACTTACAAGTCCAGGAAGCACAGAGAACACCAAACAAAAAGAATCCAAAGAGGATCACACCAAGACACATCATAATTAAAATGCCAATGCAAAAGACAAAGAGAAAATCTTGAAAGCAGCAAGAGAAAAACAGTTAGTTACCTACAAGGGAGTACCCATACTACAGTCAGCTGATTTCTCAACAGAAACTATGCAGGCCAGAAGGGAGTGGCAGGAAATATTCAACGTGCTGAATAGCAAGAACCTATAACCAAGAATGCTCTACCCAGCAAAGCTATCATTCAGAATTGAAGGTCAGATAAAGAGCTTCACAGATAAGAAAATCTAAAGGAGTTCATCACCACCAAACCAGGATTATATGAAATGTTGAAGGGTTTTCTTTAAGAAGAGGAAGAAGAATAAAAAGGTAAAGATAAAAATTATGAACAAAAAAGTGATAACAAATACATACCTATCAACAAATGAATCTAAAAATCAAGTGAATAAAAAAATTTGATGAACGGAATAAACTGGTGAATATAATAGAATTAGAGGCATAGAAAGGGAATGGACTAACAATTCTTAGGGGAAAGGAGGAGTGAGGGGTGCAGGAAGAAATTGGACAAAAATCTTACACCCATGGATGAGGACAGTAGTGGAGGTTAAGGGTATGTGGTGGGGGGGATCAGGTGGAGGGGAGTTATGGGAAGGGAAGAGGAACATCTGTAATAAACTGAACAATAAAGATTTTTTTTAAAAAATTAAAAAAGAATTTTGCTCCCAATTACAATGTGTGTGTGTGTGTGTGTGTGTGTGTGTGTGTGTGTGTGTGTATTGAGGAGGGGGTGGGAGGAAGTGGGGGAGGGATGAGAGGCAAGTTCCCACACTACTAAGCAATCCCATATATCAACTGAGTGTCCAACAATTCAACCCAACCCTGAGTCTATCTACCTGACAACAGCATCAGGTCCCACAGGTTAAGTCCTATAAGACTGGCCCCCACACTACCAATTTCAGACACCAGTCTGGCATCTAGATTGTTGCCCGTGCTTCTCTGACTGAATAGCTATAGATGGGAGGTTTGCCAACTTTCTCCTGGGTTTCAACTAATCTGCCAGAGTAGCTCACAGAACTCAGAGAAGCATTTTATTTACCACATTGCCAGTTTATTATAAAGAATTTAACTCCAGAACAGCCAGATGGAAGAAATGCACAGGGCAGGTCATGTGGGAAGGGGCATGGAGCTCCATGCTCTCTGAATCGCCACAGGTTCTCCAACTTGAAAGCTCTCTGAATCTCAAACATGTTGGGTTTCTATGAAGATTTGATTGATTAAACCACTGGACACTGGTGACTGATTTGATCTCCTTCCCTGAAGTGGAGTAGAAGTAAAAGCTCCAATCTTCTAATCACCAGTGGTTGGTTTCCTTGGCGACCACCACCATCATTAGGTTACTTAGGACTTTCCAATAGTTACCTCATAAAGATAACAAAAGACACCTTTATCATTCTCATCACTTAGGAAATTTCAATGGTTTTAGGAGCTCATTACCAGAAACAAGAGGACCAAATAAGTATATCTTAAAAATCATAGTATCACAGCCAATTATATGTCTAGAGCTAAGGGGTTTTTCAAAAGGCTGCTCTACAGCCTCACACAATACTCTTACCCCAAACTTCTCTCTCTCTCTCATTCATAACAGACTGGAAGTATCAGGAATTAACACCTCCACACAGCAATTTTCAAGCCTCAATCACTCAGTTTGATAACTGACTTCATAATACAGCTCTTCTTGACTGCCTTCTCTTTCTACTATCATTTCCTCTTTTCCCTTCTGCTGTGTCATACATGGAATCACATCCCAAATAAAGTATTTGCACTTGAATCTTTGTATACAAATGGGAAATCTTCAAGCTGTTCTTTTTAGATGAGAGAACTGTCATCACTAATACCTCTGGAAAGGTCTTAAATGACAGAATGTTCTGAGGAAAGACAGTGAGTGAACACAGAGTACAATAGTCTAATTTTTATTGTTCCGTAACACTTTAGAAGGTTATGAAATCTAAAGTAGCCTGGTAGGTCAACTCGTAGGGCATTACATCAGAGGCACTGAAGGTTTAGATGTGGATGAACTTGGTACCAGCAGGGTATCAGGAAACAGAGAAGCTCCTGATTTCTCTAGCATTTTCCTTTCCTTCCTAAGGAAAGCTTTAGTTTCTACTCCATAAAGTGAGACTGGTAATATCAACCTCTGATAGCAATATTTCTGATTATGTGAAAAGATTCAGACTTTATTTTCAGTACTGCAGGTAGCTCTACTGCTGTCATAATGCTTGGTGTGCTTACCTGTGAGGCACAAAAGGAACTCAGTCACACAGGTCAGAAACTCTGGACTGAGGCCAGCTCTGAGCCTCAGAGCTTGCTATCTAAATGCTAGTGTCCAAAATTATGGGATGCTCCAAACCAAACCAGCAGATAAACCCAGCAGTAAAATTCCAGGTAGAGGTAATATTACACTCAAGTGGGTAGGAACAGCAGCTCTAATCAATACAAAATTCCTTTCAGAGGCTAGGTGAGGTGCAAAAAAGGGTCCGACCTAGAAAAGGACGCTGGAGGTGGACTCCACCAATCAAAACTAGATTTAGCCCTAGTGGGAAAGTGAACTGTGAATCAGGAAACCTAATTTTTCTGATGTGGCTTGTGTAGGAGGCCTTCAGAAAGGCTGTAGAGAGGTGGGCAAGTGCTCAGATCTCCCTCCAGTATAACGATCAGTAGTAGGTCAATGCAGCACATTTAATTCTAGACTCTAAACCTTGGTTAGAAAGAACCTGGATCTACATTGTTTCAGGAACCTCTGCAGAAATGGCAGTGTTTGTTGATTATAGTGAGAAAGAGAGGGGAAGGGAAGGGCTTTGTGAGGACAACAGAAAAATGCACACTATGGTCACAGCCCTCATTAGAGTGGCTATCCTGCTAAGGAGTCAAGTCATGAACCCATTAGAGAATCAATAGTAATCTCAAAGAACTTCATAACTGATGGACAAACTCCAACAGCAGGTGATGGATTGATAAGCTTGGGCTGCTATAACTGAAGGTGGCCGCATCAAGACAATGGCCCTTTATATTGGTCAGGCTTGGTAGCAGTAGCTACAAAGTAAATGATGGCTACACTAAATAGCTAGGGTACATGGGGGAACAGACAGGGTAAATATTACTTTACTTTTTATTTATATTAATTAAATTAATATTTACAATTACTTTTCCAAAGGTCTTTATGTCAGTTAGCCTTGAAAATAAAGCTATTTAGTGTAATTGTTTTGGCTCACTAATGTTTCCTATAAATAAGAAACATGGTTGCTCCCACCCACCACTTCTTAAGAATTTGGAAACAAGCACATAGGGTATGCAAGTGTCATTAATATTTACCCTGTCTATCCACCATTTCTGCTCCTGAGATCTGAGAGCTGCAACAGAATGTGGATTCAAAGTGCATCCTTCTGGACTTGGCCTCAGACTACTATTCTGAGCTGTTTTGTTGATTATCCAGGAAAAACCCTCAGGATGCCCTCCAGAACAGCTCTTTGAGGAGGGAAGTGGCAAGAATGTTATTGCCAGCACCAAGCAGAATACTTGGTATTTGGAATTTGCCAACAATATTTCTCTGGGAGACCCAGATTGCTTCCACCTGAGTTCTCCTTAGCCTTCTCATCTGAGCACAATGTAGTGGAGCCTTTTCATTGTCATCCTTGAGCCATCCCAATACCTCAAAGCAGCACAGGAAAATGGAAACCCTGGTGAAAGTGGAAATAAGAGATTCTGAAGTTTCAGAGATAAGAAATAAAATTTCTGCTCAATTGTGTGCTCAAAGTCTCAGCAAATTACATAAAATAAGAAAAAATTCTTATCTCAAACTAGTTAGCAAAATTGAATGAATTCCAGGTAGATATTATGTAGCAGTTCTTATGTTCCAGATTTAACACTAAGGATACTAAGATAAATTCATTCAGTCAGTCAGTCATTCAAAAAATATTTATTGAGCACCTACTATTAGCCTAATGAATAAAACAAAGCTTCAGCTTATATGTTCTATTGAAGCAGATAGGCAAACACACACATATGCAAAACCCCACATTTAACCAATAAATATGTATACTTATAGCATGATTAATCAGTTCTATAAAGAAAAATGGAGCAAGATAAGGGGCAGAGACTGAGGGGAGAAGACTACTCTAAATAGAATGGTCAGGGAAGACCTCTCTGAGGAGGTGACATTTAAGTAGAAGCTGGGATGAAGTAACCAGCAAGCCAAATAGCTATCTGACAGAAGAACATTCCAGCAGAGAGGAGAGTGTGAAGGCTTATGGTGAGAGCATGATTGGCACATCCAAGGAAAAATTGCCTTTTTGGTTGAAGCAAGAGTCAGTGTGTCAGGAAATGGGGTCAGCGAAGTGGGGCAAGGGCCAGACTATGCCAGGCCTTAGAGGCATTGGGAAGAAGTTTACACTTTATTCTGAGTGTTATGGGAAACAACCAGAGAATTTTGACAGGGGAGTGAATACACATGCATTTGTATTTTCAAAGGATCACTCTGACTGTTGCATGCAGAATAGACTGGAGAAAGGCAGCTGAGAATGGAAGCAGGGAGAATTGGAGCAGGTGGGAATTTGCCACTCAGCAATAGATAACTAATATGCAATCACATCAGCCAAAATCTTGTTGAAGAATGGAAGGTGAAAGTTTTCAACAGAGCTTTGACTATATGGGTGGCTAAAGTGAAGTAGAAAGGAAAGAACACTGGACTGGGATAAACTTGGCCTGGATCTCGGTCCCAGCTTGACCATGAGATAGTTGTGTCAGAGGCTAACTTCACACTTTAGTTTCCACTCTCTGCATCTCTAATGGAAATAATAGTCTCTGGGAAGCTTCCAGTTCTCTGATTTCTCATTCCCTAAAGACTAATTTGACCCCTGCGGTTAAGATGAATTGTTTCCTGATCTGAACAGGCTGTGTACACTTGACCACTTTCTGCACCTGAGGCCTTACCAGTAAGTACTTCCTTGTCATGGGCCAACCAGTCTTAAAATCTATGTTTGCACTGGCCAAAACCACTTCCTGGAACCAGCTTACAGATACTTAAAATCCACAATTAAGAATTGATTCCTTGGCTTTGTCTAATATTAAAATGTATACTCCAAGCATTATGCTAAGTGAAATAAACCAGGCAATGAAAGAAAAATACCACATGATCTTACTCATTTATGGAAAATCAAGAACATTATAACTTGATGAACAAAAAGATAGATATAGAGGCAGTAAAGCATCGAACAGACTGTCAAATTACAGCGGGAAGGCTAGGGAGTGTTGGGAAAGGGGGCAAAGAGATCACTGAAGGGCTTGTATGCATGCATATAAGCACAACCAATGGACACAAGACACTGGGGTTGGGGGAATGAGGGCATGCGACAGAAGGTAGAGGAGGCTGGGGGACGTTTATTGGGGGGGGGGGCAAAGGAGATATATGTACTACTATGTATAATACTTTAAACAATTAAAAAATTAAATAAAAGAATTTATACTCCAGCAAGATCCCTTGTATTAATTTCCTACTGCTATTGTAAGAAATTACAATAAAGTTAAAGGTTTAAAAACCACACAACTGTATTATATAGAGTTCTAGAAGTCAAAAGGCCAAAATTAGTCTCAGTGAGCTAAAATCAAAGTGCTGGTCAAACATCATTCCTTTTGGAGACCTTAGGGGGAAAATCTATTTCCTTGTCTCTGCATCTTCTGAAAGACCCTGTATTCCTTGGCTCCTAGTTCCATATTATCCAACTTTTGCTTTTGTTGTCATGTCTCTTTCCCTGATTGTGACTGGGTCCCTTTTATAAGGACCCTTGGATTACATAGGACCCACTCTGCTAAACCAGGATAATCTCCCCATTTTAAAATCCTTAATATCACATCTGCAAAGTCTCTTATGCTATGTACAATAACATAGTCATAGGTTCTGTGGATTAGGATGTGAACATCTTTGGGAGAGCATTAGTAAGCCCACCTCATTCTAACTCTTACTTTGAAGTAATTATCTGTCACTCTAAATCATGCAAGCCCTAGCCAAGAACTTGAAATTAGTCAAAGGAAGCTTTCACAACACCAAAATATATTCATAATGTCCATACAATCTAATCATAAGAGAATTCCCTCAGGCTTTCATACAATTAACTTCAATGAATAAAGATAAAGCATTTAGTATGTATAATATTACTAAATGCTCTAAGGAATATCAAGAAGTCTAAAAATTAGTTCCTACCTTTTTTGTCTTTATTATTGAGAGTATTACAGATATCCCCCCTTTAAAAAAAATTTACTATCTAAGAAGTATAAGACAAGTACATAAATAACTGTAATACAAGGCAAAACATGATCAAGCAATCTCATCTTCATAGAATCCAGTGGAAAGGAGAAGATAAGAAAGACTACTATTAGATAAAGGTCTTAAGGGAAATATCAGGGGAAGTGAGAGGAAGGATACAAGGATCGCATTAAGAATTTAAGCCCAGGTAACTAAGTAAAATGAAGGAGTAGCCATCAACCTAACTGTGGATGTCAACATGGGTAAGGGCTGGTCTCAGGCATGTCAAGGAAAGTTCAAGATTTATTCTAGATTATCTGGTTTGGGATCCCCAACAGGTATTTGGAAATCAAATGTGCATTTGGATCCAAAAAAGAGAAGTTTGGGTTGGAGATATAAATGGGAAAGTCATGTCTACAGAGATAGTGGTCAACACTCAAGAAGCAGGTGAAATCATCAAAGGAAAAAGACTTAGGAGGAGGACCAAAGAAATAACTTCCAAAAGAAAGGAAGATAGAGAGAAAGAAGCAAAGGGAAAAGGAAGAATCAGAGAAACAGGAAAATCAGCACAAGGAATTTCAAGAGAAAAGAAAATGTAAGTTAGTAATGTGAACTCAGAATTAGAAGAGCTGCTCGTCATTATAGAATACTTCCACCATTCAGAAGCAATGGCTGAGACAACCTCAAGAGCACAGATAATTGTAAAATAATTAACATATTATGACTTTTGGAAATTTATTACCTTTGCCTTTAATATAATTTTTAATAATGCTCATGTTTAACAAGCTCAGATAATTCATAAAAATATAATGTTGGCAATTGCAAGCCAGAAAGAGCCTGCTGCAGCACACCCATTATCTGGCTTAAAAGTTCACAAATTCATACAATAATTCATTCATTCATTTACTCACATTTAATTCAAAGCTGCACTTTGCTAGGTCCTGAACTTGAGAAAATAAACATAAATAAAGGACAGTTCTTACGCTCAACTTAAGTTAATAGAGGAAACACACTTGCAACTGCTAGAAATAGTATAGTGAGTGCTGTAATAAAAGTATATATAGGTCTGACAAGAGCACAGAAGAGAGAATAACCAGTCCTGCTGCATTGAAAAAAAAAAGTCATACACTTTCACATGAATTACAAAGACCTCTATGAGCTGATCCCACCTTACCACAGCTCCCATAAAACTCCCCTTAGCATCCTGCTGATAGTAAAACATGCTGCTTAAGGACATGGCTATGTAGTCAGGTGGACCTGGATTCATATACAGGTCTGCTACTTGTCAGGATTCAGTTACTAAATAATCTCCTTCTGTAAAGTGAGGCTAATAATACCTACTTCACAGGTTGTTGTGAATATTGATGGAGATGATGTCTAAGAAACATTTAGCAAGTGCTTGATCCCTAGTTTTTGAATACAGGGAACTTATAACATGATAGAGCATCTGAATTAATCTGACAAGTAATCATGTTATTTTAAATCTTAGAATACATATACTTACTTATGTGAACAGGAGGTTAAGTTTCTTATATGTAAACTAGAGGCCTGGTACACAAAAACTTGTGCATTCAGAGTAGAGGGTCCCTCAGCCCAGCCTGTGCCCTTTCAAAGTCCAGAAGCCCTCAGGGGATGTCCAACTTTCACAGTCTGGCCTACCTCTGTGGGAGGTGACCAGGTGGGCTGACCAGGGGGGCCAGCAAGCTGCTAGCCTGCCCCCTCTGATCATCCCTCTGCCTTTGTTGGTTGCCACCACCCCCTGATCGCCATCCCTTCCCTCTGCCCACTGGCATACACCTTGGCTGGCCTGGCACCAAAGGCTCGCTGGCTCCACCCTTTGCTGACAGGTTATTCTGCCGTTCAGTCAATTTGCATATTATGCTTTTATTATATAGAATGGGGGGTTAAGTTTTTCTTAAGTTTCCTTTTCAAGGCCTGTGTCAAGTGATTAAGGAGGTAACTCAGCTATGAATCCAGCAAGCAGAACCAATAAGCATGGTCAGACCGACCCACCAGGAGTCAAAACATCATCTCATCAACATCATCTCATCACCTGATGACAGCTGACATCCATTCTGGCCTCACCCAGGCCCTTTATGATCCTGTCCCCTGCACCTTGCTGTAAGACAGGATTTGAATGCTTGTCAGTGCCCTGTCTACTTGGTTGGCTAGCCTTCTCAATAAACGCCTTATATGATTCAACCCTGACTTCATTATTGGACACAGTGACAGGCAGCCCAAGCCCAACCAGGAGTTTTCCATGAATTGTAGTCTGCGCCCTTATTTTATTGGTCCCCACTATGTTCAAATGAAAATGAAGTGCTTGTAATTTTCTGAGCATAGCATGCTTCTCCAGTATCTGTACTTTACCCTGGTGAATTGCTTCTCATTCTTCAATTTTAATGCAAACATCTGGTCTCCTCTATCAAGAGTCAGTAATTTCTCCTTTGCGTCACCAGCACACCAAGTAAATACCTTGCTGTGGCACCGATCACAGTATAAACTCTGAAATGAGGATCCCTGGAGGTTGGGTACCATGTGTTATTTCTCTTGTTCTCCCCAATGCCTGACACAAAGTAGACAAAAGATAAATGTTCGATTAGTGTTTTTAATAGGGAAATATAAACATTTAAATGAAAAGGAAAGATTTAAGATTCTAGAGACTGAGTTTTTAAAATGTTCTTGCCATTTGATCAGTAATTCTAACTCTATCTAGGAATTAGTGAAGAGATAATTCTAATGAAAGAAAACATATGAGTATAAAATATTTATTTTGCAGTGTTATTGGAAATATCACAAATCATAAAAGAGAAAATAAGCTAAGTGTCTAATAATAAAATCATGATTGAAAATATTTATGATATAACTACTTGATAAGACATTATGAAATCAAATTATATGGATATAAAAATATACAATGACAAAGGAAATGTGTCAATGGTGTAAACGTAAATGAAAAAAATAATAGAAAATTAAAAATACTAACTAAATGTACACATATATACATGCAAGCCACATGTGTACATAGAAAAAAAGACTAAAAGAAAATGTACCAAACTGCCAAACAGAGATGGGATGAGAGAGAGCACAGGATTATAAGTGTTTAGTGGTTTATTTCCTTTGTTGGGGAAGGGATCATTTAAAATTCATCTTTGACATTGCTATAAATAATGCATTACTTTTACTTTTTACAAATTATAATGTATAGGCAACATGGCTTCCTGGATTTCCCCTCAGAACCTTCAGCAGCCTAGGGGCAAAATCAGAGAAGTCTGATAGTTGGGCTTTCTCAGAAGTGAGGAGGTTTGGGGATCCTAATCAAAGTGTCATGGTGTTGGCCCACAGTGAGGTCTAGTCTGGGTAGAGCTGTATTGTATATAGAAACCAGAATAGGGTCATCATCTAAGAAAATCTAATCAAAGAGGAGAATTTCAAAGTTTTGTAACTGGAAAATAAATTAATTCTGAAAGTCAAACTAAAATAAATGGATAACTTGTTTGGTCTTATTTTTAGACACTATTCTAAATAAGCTAATTCATCTGGTTTCCTAGTCCACAAGAGGTGTAAGCAGTTAGTTGAAGGAAGAGGAGTAAACCAAGCTGGAAATGCATTTTGAAATGCTCCTATTCACGCCAATTAATTTTTTAAATTGGCACTTAAAAGTATAATTTTCATTTACCTGGAGATTTTATTTATGTAGAATTTATTTCCTAATACTACTGAATAAAAAAGACATTATTTTCCCACTGGGATAATGTCTCATAACTTAAAACAAACGAGTTATTCAGATTCTTCCCAGAGCAAATTTTGAAAGAGAGAGAGAACACAATAGCTCAGGGCCTCTAGGGGAGGGGATGCCACAGATGTGAACAGATGGAGCAGAAAGAGGCATGGGGGTTGCCTAAAATAAACTCTCCTTGCTTCCTATTTTTGCTAAGTATTAGCCAGTGACTAGCTACCAGGCCGCATGCCAAATTCCAAATGGACAAGTAAATAAACAGTTAATGTGAGTTATCCTGCAAATTTGCACATGCCCACCCACACAAGCACTAAATAAAACTTTCCCCAACTGAAATCAAGCGGCAGGCAAATAGGACTTGTTACCTATTCTTGCTTCATGTCGGTGTCCTTACTATGACTCTGGACCTGGGAAGCATTTTGTTGTCAAGCAAGCAAATAGTTACTTTGAGCTCGTTTTTAAAAAAGTCAGACCCATTCCTGAAAATGGTAACTTTACTTGTCCTTGAGGAGCAGCAACAGACAGTGGTGTGGTCAGGTGAAAGCTTGTGGAAAAAACAAGCCTGCATTCCCTGGAACGTCTTAACCTGGACCAGCTCAAACTGGATTTTATTGCTGTTTGATTTCCAGAAGGCCATGCGCCTGACTGCCTAAGGGGAATAGACAGTGCTCAGAATGGATATCGAAATACTGAGTCCTTATTTTCTCTGGGTACCGCCAGAGTTGCCTGCTGCCTGGGTTTTAGGGGAGCCGAATAAAGGGTTCCTATTTTAAAGACCCAGGGTAAATGAATTCTCCACAATCCCTTCCAAAAAGGACAAAATAAAGCCACTGCAAAGAGTAAGGAATCAAAAAAATATGGGTGATGAGAAAGAGCATTTTTTTTATTGTAACCAGTAAGTTGCTGGTGGTTCCTAGGACCAATCATTCTAAGCAGATCTCTCACCTGCCCTGCACAACACTTGCATGCAAATGAAATTGGTAGGAAATGAATGTCCAGGACAGCTCTGAAAGGGGGACGAGAGTACATTAGCAGGCCTACCAACAGCCTCTCACCTTCTCTCTGAGTAGCTTGAGCAGAAGGGGAGAAGGGGGGACTGAAGGTAGATGCATAAAACACAGGCCTGTTTTAATGCTCTCCACACCTGAGCTGGTGCCCTCTAAATGCCTGATTTCTCACAGTAGAGACAGCGAGGCACCTGAGCAGGAGAACGGGCCATGGCTTCCCCAGACACTTTTCTGAAGGCTGGCAGCTCTAAAGGTCATCCTGCTGGTATGGAAAGTAATTTCACGGGCTGACAGCGAAAGTTAAGACCAATCATGATATTTGGGATCCCCCTCTCCACAGTGATGAAGAAGGGTAATTTTGCTGAAATCTGATTACTTGGGAGGATAAATACAAAGAAAATTCATTTTCCCCTTGGAGGTGATGTGCTCATCATTCAGGTAAAAGACCCTTATCTGAAGCGGATCCCAAGCTCTTTTTAGGAGTAAACGTCCTGCTTTACCTTCAGGCAGTAGCATTTCACTTAATTTATAAAAATACGCCATAAAACGTGTTTTTTAAATAGAACTCCTTCACCCAACCCCTTGCCCTTGAAGACTAAACACACAGGGATGGGAGCCCTTGTTTGTACAGGACCAGATTGGAATGTTAGGTCCGAGTATAGCAGTCACCATGAAGAAAAGATGGGACCCCTTGACTGGAGTGAAAGCCAACTCTGGAGTTTCCTGTAACCATGATAACCAAATCAAAAGCACATATTAATCATAAGCAAAAAAAAATGGCAGTTTGCCTAGGCATTGCCTAGGAGCACTAGCTTCCTAAGGTGAGTGCTGCAAATAAAGATGGTTCTGGAACAGGCGCACAGTTCACCAGTATATGTTTGCTCTCCTGCGGAAACCATTACCTGGCCTGCAGCCCTGCAGGGGCTTCACCAGGGGATACAGATGCAGAAGGCATTATTTGAGAACAGGGAGCAGAGTCCATTCCTGGGTTGATTACTGGGATTCTTCGCCTCTTTCTTAAGGAATGTATTCTAATTATAGTCTTATATTTCCCTAGTAATCCTGCTGCACAACTTCAATAGGATGTTGCAATGTCCACTGTAAGTAATATCATGGTAGGCCCAGAACCATCTAAGATCGAGGCATTGCCTTCACATGGAATGTGCGGGTTTCAAGAGCCCAACAATTGGAATTCATAGATCTCCAACTAGATTAGGTTCCTCAGCAAGATGAGTTGAACAAAACACAAGCTTTTACTTCAGAAGACAAGTTCAAGTCTAAATTCACTCACTTCCTACATAATTTTGGGCAACCTGTCTCAGTTATTCCATCTTTCAAATGGGAATAATCAATGTCCACTTTGATGATTTCACAAAATTAAATGAGATATTGTATGGCCCAAATAATCTCTTCTCTTCTTCTGTGCCCTCATAGCCCATTTTATTTAGCCCACAACACTGAACAGGCTGGTTCCTATTAATAGTTTTATGTAAGTTTATCTCATTAAATTGTGAACTCTCTGAGGACAGGAAAATATCTTATATAACTGTCTTTGCAGTATCCCAATCCTAAACCAACTTCACTTATATGGATTACCACATTTATTTAATTTGTATTATGAGGAGCTGAATAAACATATGTTTAACTGAATTTAATTCAATTAAGTTGAATTTAATTTAATTTATTGCCCTCTGTGCCTCAAAATTACCACTTCCTACTGAGAGTGTCTGGATTGGGCAGTACGCAGTGCTGGGATACTTGGACAAGGGGGAACCTGGAGTGGGCTCTAATCAGAGTTTGGGGTAGGGTGAAGCAGCCTGGCAGGATTTTTTGTACAGGCCAAGGGTGTATAGTCAAACCCAAACATTTGAGCCATGTTTCTCATGCTACTACTGCTCTTCGTACTTAGCTGAGATGACCCTTTCAATAATTCAATTTTCCCTAATTTGTTTCTCTACTTCTATGGCTAGGATGTTATCTCTAAGAAAAGCTGTATTACATTGGATAAGAGGAGAAAGATTACAAATGACTTTGGAGGTGATAAGTGAATTTGTATTTTCCCCTTACTATTTATTTTTATATTATGAACTTTAAATGAAGATACCTGCCCTTTATCTTTCACAGGCAAATTAATAAGAAAGCATATTGGAAAGAGTATTTGGAAACTTCAAAAGATTAGATCAAGTTAAATTGTTGTTATAAGAATCAAAATGTAGCATGGTTTCAGTTGCCTCTGTTCCATCACCTTTAACTTAAGAAATCTCTACATTAGACTCGGATCCTGGGGCTGCCCCTCTGTAGAGCTCTGAGGAATGTCATAGCTGTGTCAGGATGTTCAGTGGGGGTCATCCTCCTGAAGCATCCATCTTTTAGAAAAACTGCTATTTGAAATTTTATTTGCTATTTGGCTTCTATAAATATTTGCTTGCTTAAATAATAAGGAAAATGAGACTATTCTCACTTCAGAGAGGCCATTAAACTTTCCCTGGACAAAATTATCAGTGCTGGCACCAGGCCAGGCCTTTGGTTGAAGTCTCAAGGCCTCAGCACATGGGGCCCTTTAAGAACTTGCAAAGGCGTGGGAAACATCCCATATTTGAGAGACAAAGAAGGTAAAAACATATAAATATGGAAAATTTCTGCGTGTTGGGGCCCAGAATTTGAGAAACATTTTCCTCTGGACCCATGCATAAATAAATGTAACTTTCAAACTCTCCGCGCATTGTTTGATTATTCCGGTTCTCTGTAACACTCCCATCCCCAGAATCTCTTGTCCATAACCTGGGCCACCCAGCAGTTGGACCTTTGCTTCCCTCATGCCACTTATGCTCTCAAGCATAGGGAAAATCTAAACTAAGTTCCTCTGGGTGTTTCTTGGAGTTAGACAATTTTGACTTTGCAATCCTCTGGTACTTCATAGTGTTCTAATGAGCACTGTTTTTGTGGCCAGCATCATGCTAAGAAATGCAGAATGCCCCGACAAATAGTGAATTCTGGAGTATTTTCTTCTGACAGGGTGGTTGATGCTTTAGTAGTTCTTGGCATTCTAAACTTTGTAATATGAGATAAGAAATTCAATCTCTCAAAAACAGGAGTCATAAAACAGCAAGTATTTCTATAGTAGTTTCTGTGTGTCAAGAAATAAGTCATACATTTTTTTAATATATTTTATTGATTTTTTTACAGAGAGGAAGGGAGAGAGATAGAGAGTTAGAAACACTGATCACCTCCTGCACACCTCTACTAGGGATGTGCCCACAACCAAGTTACATGCCCTTGACCGGAATCAAAACTGGGACTCTTCAGTCTACAGGGGGACTATCTATCCTCTGAGCCAAACCAGTTAAGGCTAAGTCATACATACTGAGTAAATTCCTAGTAGGTATTTTTTTTATTAACCCCATTTGATAGGTGACAAGTCTGGGACACAGATAATAAATGCCTTGCCCAAGGTCATACAGCTATACAGTAATAGTGTCAGCAGCTGAACCTAGATGGTACAGTTCCAGATTCTTAATTACTAGGATAATTCATTGAAAGGGGACATAGAAAAGCAAAAGACATGAATTCCTTATATACCAAATAATTTCAACTATTTTCCTCTCATTACCATTTCAAGATGTAAAGTTTGGTCTCCAAAATTTTTTCTCCTACCATCTTTCTGGTGATAGACAGCAATCAATTGGCTAAACCAGATACAAAAAAATTCTTCCTCTCTCCATTTCCTCTTTCCTTTTGTTCCATATTTATTTACTGAAAAATAATATTTACTAGGAATTGCCCTCAGAGTAGAATGTGAACATAAATAATGTCCACAAACAGTTCATAATCTTTTGGGGGCAACAGACATTTAAGTAGTGAGTCAAAGTATTATAGTAGAAATATAAAAAACATTGTCTTTTGCAAGAGCATTGAAGAATTGTTAATTCTGCCTGGCATTCATCAGAAAGAGAAGAAACAAGAATTTGGGAAAAGTCTAAACATAGATATTAACTGCCAATAATTGAAGACCCATTCAATTCAATAAGTATTTATGAATCTAGCATTATAATAGGGGCCAAAAAATGAGGAAGATAATATAACAAGGATCCTAACTTAAGAAGTATACAATTTTATTGAAGGGATAGAAATTACATATATTCATAAAATTATTAGAAGTATACTCTAAAGTGCCAAATGCATCATGTAGACAGTAAATGCAATAAAAAATGAGAGAAGGGAGCTATAAATATGGAGTTAGGCCATCACAAAAAATTTCATGCAGTTGTGTCCTCAATATATGTGTTTTGTGTGCTAGGCTTATCATGGCTCCATCTTATTGAACTACTTTTATTTTCTTTAAGATGAAATTTCTCCTTTTAAAATGTTGTTACATTTACTTTTATAAGCCAATTGAAATCCTTTATTTAAATAAAAAGGTAAGAAAGAAAGGGAAGAAGGAAGAGAGGGATAGAAGGAAGGAAAGGTATCTCCATTAACTCTTAAACTTTATAATGCCCCAAGCCATGCAATCTAATAAGATATTATGATGTAAACATTATAGCAAGGAAAGTGGAGAGGAACCTGAGCTTAAGAGCTAAGACTTCAGAGGTTCAGCTTTCAGCTCTGCCACTTATTGGTGCATGACTACAAACAAGTTACTTGTGTCTTAAAAAGCCTTCAAGATGAAGTTTGAAACAAATTTTCTATAGTGGGATTTTGAAGTTTTTTTAGTATTTTGCCCCTACATTATAAATGACATACTGAGGTCTCAAGTTCCTTAGCTCTAAAATGGAAAAAAAGTAGTGCTTTTCTCAATAGGTTTTGAGAAATTTCAATGAGTTAATTGCATTAATGTGCTTAGAGCAGCCTATACACATAATTATTATCCATTAGTCATTTGTAAGTTATTTCCTAAACATTCTCTAAAGTCCAAGAACTGAGCTAAATCCTGGGAATATGTAAATAAATTAGTTATATTCCCTACATTCAAAAATTTCATAATCCAGTCAGAGAAACTCTAAGCAATTTTAATTTAGCTTGGTATTTGCCAAATTAGCAGTACGAACAAACTTATCTTCATGTTACATTTTTATTAGTGTGTCATAAAACTGCACTAACATTTTACTAGCAATATCAAGGTACTGGCTAAAACTGAGCTTGTCATCAACTAAAACTTCTGAATTTTGTCACATGAATTAGTGGTTATTCAAGTCGTCTTCTTGTACTATGCAATCAATTTTAATGTGTGTGTTTTTTCTGTGTTACATTTCATCTCCTTTAAGCCTGTCATTCCAACTTGTTATGATTACTTTAAATCTAAGTGGCCCCCCTTACCCTAGCTCTCCCTCCAGGTTTGTGTCATCAGCAGATTTGATGTGCATGCCTTCCACATCTTCACTAGATTTACTGGAAAGGACAGAGTCATGGACAGAGCTCCATAGTACCATCAAAGACATCCCTTCCAGTAGTACCTAGTTATTGGTCACCCTTTTCATATGCCACCAAACATAAATTTTACCTCACTGTATAATCATTCAGTCCAAGTTTTGCAGTTTTGCTCTCCAGAATATTGTGCTGAGGTGCCCTGTCAGGTAATAAGTTTTTGATGTTTTGATAAAATTAAGATATTTTTATTAGTATATACTACCTCCTAATCTACTAGTCCAAAGAACAGAAATAAATCCCTTCTTATGGTTCATTCTGACTTGTCAATCACCACCTTCTTTTCTAGTATTAAACTACCTAATGATTATCCCACCTCCCCAACTCCTAATCCCACCCCCTCCTCACCTCCTAAATTGTGAATTCTTCTCAGTCAAGAACATATAACTCTTTGTCCATAGTGCCTAGCATAATTCCTGACATATAACAGATGATCAATAAGTAGTTGTTGAATAAATAAATAAAACCATCTGTCCTATTTGGTTTTGGTTCAAGTTTTATCCATGATATTCTTTTGCTAAATTGCAATGACTATTCTAAGCCAAGTATGTGATCATTCTTTGGAATTTATTGTTATGGGTTATTAATAATAATAATAATTTTAGGCATTAACTTAAAAATGATTGTGTAATGTTAGTGGATAGCAAAGAGAAAAGAGTTCAATTTCTGTTACTTGTGCCTTTTCAAGAAAAATTATCTCTATGTTGAAAAAGATAAAATAAAATGGGTGAGGTAGATATAGAAATTGTAAGAAATCATATGTCTGCTCTCAATGAATTCAAGTTCCTCGGTGGATTAAAACCAGAGAACTCAGAAATTTTGCAAGCAAATTCATTGTATTCATATCAGTGAACTCTAAAGAGAAGCAGAAAGGGGGTTTTAGAAGACATAACAAGTAAAGGTAAGTCACATTCCATTTTTCTACAGAGGAAGGAAAGAAAGTGAATTGGCATTTCATTTACATTTAATTTATTCTATATTTTCTTCTCCTTGGCCTACCTGTTTAAACTCTACCACCCACTCTCCATTGGCTATAAAGTGAAATGCACTTTCACCTGTTCCTTTGCTGCTGCCAAGAACCAGAACACAAATTCTCTTGTTTTAAGAGTTTTGGAATATTATTGTTATAAGAAGCTATTGACAAAATAAATCTGAGAAAGCTACCCTGCTTTCTTAGGGTGGGCAGGCTGGGGGAGGGGTAGCGGGGGAGGGGGGGACTCTAGTAATTCTGGCCCCTGGTCTGCATTTAATTCATCTTGATTAAATAAGCATGCTTCTCAATATCTCATACAAGCCTGTCATTGTGCAGAGTGCCTCTAGGCAATGAAGATGATAAATGGTCGCCCTGCCTTTAAGCAAGTTGATGCTTCTTCCTTCATCAGGGCCTATGATGCCTATCCGGAGGCCAGTAATCCTTGAGGCATCATCTCAAAGCCAGCTTGGGTGCTGGCTTTTTCTAAGGACCTCAGGCATGTGTGATTCTCATTGAACAGATCTCAATACAGTGAGGGAATAGTCCCAAAAGCATTTCTTCAGCCCCATTTACCAATAGAGGGATGACCAAAATACACACACCTCCATTACCACCATGAACAACAACAATAGTTGATAGGTGACCAAGCCTGGAAGAGAAAGCAAATATATAAAATGAAAGAGGATCCAGTCCCCAAATCTAAATATAACAAGTGTAGCCAGATGTCCACAAGGCAACGGTAAAATGAACAATTTTTTTGTTATTATTTGATGATGTCACCTTTGTACTAGTATTTTGTTTATTTATATTTAGAAATAATTCATTACTTAAAACAAAAGCACATGCTGGGGGAGAAATAAATAGGGATTCATTGTTTAATGGGTACAGAATCTCAGTTATGCAAGTTGAAGAATCCTAGAGAAGGATGGTAGTGATGGTTGTGCAACAATCTGAATACAATTAATACACTTAAAAATGGTTAAGATGGTAAAGTTTGTGTTACTTGTATTTTGCCATAATAAAAAATATTTGAAAGAGAAGAAAACTATACCAAATTGAAGACAATGCTAATATGTAATTTTGAAATTTATTTCCACTGTATGAGAAGCTAAACTACTGCATCACCTACTTCAATATTGGTTACCTAGACCTCTCCCAACAAAATGTATTTAATGGTGATTAATGCAGAGTTCTAGGAAGGGTTAATTTAGCTTAGCAGCCTTATGGGGTTTCATAAACTCTATAAAAACTTCTTAAACACACTATGCTTGAAGTATATAGTGTAGCTACCAAACATATGGGTTTTGGACAAGACAAACTGGCTTACTTTTCAACAACTCAGACTCTTATCCTTTCCTAGCTGAGTGGCTTTTGGAACAATTGTGTAAGATCTCTTGGCTTTGGTAAATCATATGCATTAACATCTACTGTTTGGATTGCTATAAGGATCAACTGAGACAATGTCTATGAAGTGCCTAGCTCATAGTAAGCTCCATAAATAGTGTTGATTCTTATTTTCTTATTAGGTTCTTCAAGTCTAGAAAGTTTTGTGATCTTGCCCACTTTCCCTGGCTTAAAGAGAATTTGGAATTTATTGTTATGGGTTATCCTATATAATAAAAAAGTAATATGTAAATTGACTTGCCTCCACTACACCCAAAGCCACACCCACCAGTCAATAAGGAGTAAGTATGCAAATTAACCCAACCAAGATGGCCGTGGCCATGGAGTGAGCAGGAAGCTTGGGTTTCCCTGGCAATGGAGGAAGCCGAACTTTCCACTGCCCTGGCCTATCCTCACCTCTGCTCATAGTTATAATGCTTCAATTGTAGAAGATAAATAAATCCCAGATACCAGGGCCTCTGCTTGGGTCATCAGGGGGCATGACCAGCCTGCAAACCACCACAGGCCCCTCACTCAGGCCACACAATGCCCCAAGGAAACCCCCACTCTGATCCAGGACACCTTTTAGGGCAAACCAGCCAGCCCTCACCCAGGCACTAGGCCTCTATCCTATCTAATAAAAGAGTAATATGCAGATTGACCATAACTCCAACACACAAGATGGCTGCCCCTGTGTGGTCAAAGATCCTGCCTCCATGTGGACTCAAGACGGCCAGCAGGGGTGAAACCAGGTCTATAAGGGAGGGCAGTTGTGTATCATACAATCAGAACAGGGATCAGGCCTTCAGGGGAGGACAGTTGTGGGTGATCAGGCCAGCAGGGGAGGGCAGTTGGGAGTGACTAGGCCTGCAAGGGAGGGCAGTTGGGGGCAATCAAGCCTGCAGGAGAGGGCAGTTAGGGGTGACCAGGTTCACAGAGGAGAGAAGTTGGGGGTGACCAGGCCTGCAGAGAAGGACAGTTAGGGATGACCAGGCCTGCAAGCAAGGGCAGTTGGGGATGATCAAGCCTGCAAGAGGGCAGTTAGGGGTGACAGGTTAATAGAGGAAAGAAGTTGAGGGTGACCAGGCTGCAGGGGAAGGAGGCTAGGGGTGACCAGGCCCATAGGATAGGGCAGTTAGTGGCAAAAAGGCTGGCAGGGGAGCAGTTAGGCACCAATCAGGCTGGCAGGGGAGTGGTTAGGGGGTGATCAGGCTGGCATGCAGAAGTGGTTAGGGGCAATCAGAAAAGCAGGCAGGTAAGCAGTTGAGAGCCACCAGTCCTGGATTATGAGAGGGATGTCCAACTGCTCTCGGACATTCCTTGAGGGGTCACAGATTGGGAAGGGTGCAGGGACACACCTCCTCCCATGCACAAATTTTGTGCACTGGGCCTCTAGTTAATAATAACCACAACAATATTGGTTACCTAGGCCTCTCCCTCCCAACAAAATGTATTTGATGGTGATTAATGCAGAGTTCTACACCAGTGCCTAGTGGGCCCTGAGTGAATTAAATTCTATAATTGCATTTTTATTACTTATAAATGTATCTCTCACATTAAACCATACTCTTTGAAAACAGGGACTGTCTTGTCTTTATATCCCAGGTATTTAGTCGTGCTTGTCACATAATAATAAAAAAATGTGATATGGCCACTAAAAGACCTAATATAATATCCAGTAGTATTTATAGAAATAGTGAGGTCTCTGTCTTTAAAAGTTTTACACAGAAACTCTCTGACCATCAGGGTGGCATCCTATGGAGCATTAGCTTAATGATTACATTATAGCCATAGTCACCAAGTATGTGAGGATGTGGCAGGCAAGGTAGGAGATAAGTTTTCCAAGGATTCTTTCTTGGGCAACTGTTCTGAAACTTAGTTATTATATTCTCTAGTATTAATTGTCCCCTTTGAATAAGTGAAAATAGGATATAGTAGATGAATATTTAGGGGGTGGAAATTGCTTATTTAATTTGGTTTACATATTCTTAATTGGCAAAATTAAAAAAAATGGCATGTTTTCCTATTCCCCTCCTCCCAGCATTCCAATAATTTAAAAAATACTGAGTAGTGAAACAAAAATCCCATACACTGATGAAAGTTAAGGGTATTTCATTCCTAGTGTTCTGATACAGAAATTATGATTCCTACATATAGCATCTAGCCATACATATAGGCCCATTTTAGAAATCAAAGAAATTATTTCCCAAACTCATACCACCAACTTCCAGTAATATTAGGTTAGGACTCAGATATGCTAAGATTTCAGGCCAGTAAGAGTTTTTTTTTGAAAACTTGCTCATGACATCAAGTCAAAGCCTCCATGTCACCAAGAGATTGCACTTCAGAAGGATGAACTAGGAATGGAGGTATATGGGGTCCTGAGACAACATGCACATTGGAAAGTAGGAGACCCACCTGGGTGAAATAAGCCACAGCAGTTAGATTAATTTTGTTTGTTTTTTAAATAAAACTTAATTCAGAACAACCAAAGCCTAATCTGCTATTCCCTAGAAGAAAGGCTGCTAAAAACAGGCTAACTTCTTTTCCCAAAACATCATTAAATCATCATATACTTTTCCAGTATTTCCTTTCCCATTACTTCCAACAAGAGCATGAAGGCATTGTATTTTTAAAAGGGTGAAATAATCAGAAATTCCTCTTGTCTATTTATTAATTTAGAGATGTCAAAAGCCAATGTTCATGACATTTCAGTACATTACATGGGAAGTAATGGTCCACACACTGAAATTGGCTGATGTTAAATAGTTACATACAAATGGAAACTTCTGCCAAAAGATTAAATAATAAATATATGAGTAGATGATGCAAAGTGGGGAAAGGGGTGAAATGTGGTTTTGAGAAAACCTGTGAAACTAGACTAGTGTTAAGTAAGCATTTAAGTAGTTCTAGTATTTTTAAATAATATATATGACAAAGTTCTTCCTACAGAATCTGACATTATAGGATTAGAAGAAGGCAATTTATCAGCAGTTGTTGGGAAGTCTTCCCGCTGTACTTGCCCCAAAACAGTTACACAATCTTTAACATGGGGAAAACTAGAGAGACTTCCAAGAGTGTGTTTTGCCTATAAAACTAATTTATAACATTTATGTTAACAAGAGTGGCTGAAGACAGTCTTAATACCTAATAAGAGTTATTTAGCAAATGTCTGAAGACCCAATAATCAGACTACTTATCCTGAAAACACTCTTATTATAGTTCCCTGGGAAATACAACTTTGTACTCCCCCAGGTATCTACTTCAAACCTCTTCTCATCCTCCGCCCTACACCTATAGATCTTATCTCATATTTCATAGAAAAATATGTCAATAAAATAATAATACTTTATTACTTAATGATCTTTTTGATAACCTCCATACACCTCTACACTTTTCTACATAAACATCTCTGTTTTTAATGGATCATTCTCACTGACATACAACCATGGCTTAATTAATGTCTCCCATGTTCAAAAATAAACAGCACTCCTTTGACTCCACATTTCTCTAGCTACCACTGCCTCTCAATGAAACTCTATGAAAGTCATTTTTGCACCTATCTCTACTTACCTGCTTCTCACTCACCTCTCACACCTCTTAACCTTTTCTAATTGTGCTTTTGCTCCTACTGTTCATCAGTGACCTAATCTTGCCACTACTCCAATTCTCTATATTCATCTTTTGTAACCTCTCAGCAGAATTTGATGTGGTTACATGATCTCTTTTTCTGAGCTTCTTTCATATCATAATCACTTGATTTTCCTCCTACCCCACTTCTACTTGGTAGGATCCACTTCTTCAAATTTTTAATGTTGGAGATATATGGGGTTCAGTAATAATTCCCCTCCATCTATAGTCCCTCTCCATCTATATTATCTAGCTGATCCCATCCAGTCCCATATGTATAAAGAACTGAAATTTTAGTGCTAGTCCAGAGGTTCTTTAGTACTATAAAGCCCTTTTGGCAGTCTAATAAAGCTTAGAGACCCCATTCACAGAATTGTGTTTTTGAATGTTTAAAATATACAGAGTATTATAAAGGAAATATATTGTATTAATAGAGTTATCAAATACATTAAAGTAGGATTGTGATATTATAATAAGAGGTACTTCTATTCTAACCTATTAATAATAGAGCAGATGGTCTAATAATCACCATTGATAATATCGATATAGTAGTGAGCATAAAGAATAGTCAAAATTAACTAGAGGTATGAAAATATCTAATATTTACTGGTGAATATATCACAAATATTGCTAATATTACTGTTGTTTGTTAAAAACTACATTTCAAAAAAATCAAACCCAGTGATACATAAAATAATAAATCATGTTTAAGTGGGATTCAGTTCAGGAAAATAAAATTAGTTCAGTATTGGTAGAACCAATAAGTGTAATTCACCACATTAATAAAAGAAAGAAGGAAATTATATGCTCATCTTAAAAGATGAGGAAAAAGGCATTGGACAAAATTCAATGTCCATTTGGGCTTAAAAGCAAAATTCTCATCAAACTAGAAATAGAGTTTTTTTTAATCTGATAAAGACCATGTATCAAACAACCTACAGATAACATCATACTAAGGGGTGAAATATTGTACCCTTTCCACCTATGACTGAGAGGGAAAAAGAATGTTTTTTTTTCCACCAATTTTATTCAACATTATTTTAGAGATAACAGTCAGGGAAATAGACAATTAAATAAAAGGCATAAATATAGGAAATGAAGAATTATAACTGTCTTAATTCACAGATAATTGAATATATAGAAAATCCAAGAAATACGCAAAATATCTACCAGCAACAATAAGTTTAGCAAAATTATAGCATATAAAATCAAAACACAAAAATCAATTGTATTTCTATATATTAGCAACAATAAATTTAAAGTAAATTAAAAATTGTATCATTTACAATAGCACAAAAATATGAAATCCTTAGAGATAAAATTTAATATTTTGTCCAAAGATCTATAGAAAAGAAAAATTTTAAGATTATTCTAAGAAAAATTGAATAAACCTAAATAGGGTAAAATAAATAAGGTAAAGATGTACCATGTTCATATATTGAAAAACTTGAGATTACCAAAAGATCAACTCTGGTTTCTTTAATTGATCTATAAATTCAATACCATATGAATTATAATCCAAGTTGGCTTTTGTAATTACAATGCTGTTTTTAGAAAAGGAGAAACCAATTACAAACTTTTGTAGAAATACAATGATGTAGACAAAACAATCTTTAAAATGAACAAAATTGAAAGGCTTATGTGAAGGATTTCAAAATTTATTATAAAGATTCAGTAACAAGTTATCCTATTGGCATACGATAAAGATAGAAACATAGACCAGTATAACATTAAAGAATTCAAAAATAGGCTCACACACAAATACACACACACACACACACACACACACACACACACACATACACATATAATCAATTAATTTTTAACAAATACATTAGTGCAATTTAAATATAAAAAGTCTGACAGAGTTGGATAACCATACTTTTTAAGAAAACACCATCT
The DNA here is from genome assembly GCA_011751065.1 of Lasiurus cinereus. Lineage (NCBI taxonomy): Eukaryota > Metazoa > Chordata > Mammalia > Chiroptera > Vespertilionidae > Lasiurus > Lasiurus cinereus. Next base: position 27,909,088 of record JAAGEH010000005.1, read on the forward strand.
CGACTGGTGGACACGTGAACGGAGGTGGCTGCAATGGAAATGACCAGCAGGCCAGGTCCCTGCGTCCACCATGCTCCCGTTGTCACTGCTGAAGACGGCTTGGAATCACCCCTGTTAGTGGAGCTTAAAAACAGGAAATGTACAATGGACACGTGGTAAGCTGTGACAATTGAATGAACATCAATTTGTGTGAGGTGATATGCACATTTAGTGATGGGGACAACTTCCAGAGGATGCCGGAGTGCTACATCCATGGCAGCACCAACAAGTACCTGCGCATCCCCAATGAGATCATTGACATGGTCAAAGAAGAGGTGGTGGCCAAGCGTCGTGGTTGTGGTGGCCTGCAGCAGCAGAAGCAGCAGAAAGGCCGTGGCATGGGGGTGCTGGCTGAGGTGTGTTTGGCAGCCATGGCAGAGGCGGGATCCCAGGTACTAGCAGAGGTTAGCCAGAAAAGAAGCCCGGCAGGCAGGCGGGTAAACAGTGAGCTGGCCCTGCGTCCCCCAGAGTCTTAAGCCCTTCCCCAACAGTCTGTATATCTGCTCCAGTCCATGAGTCTGTTGAGAACAGAAATTTGAAATCACAAGTTGAGAACCACTAGGTTAATAGAACATGGCAAGCCTAGAGGCAAGATAGATGGACAGCTAATGAAGTGTTAAATTTTCAAAATCAAAGAAATCATGAATTTCTTGTTAAGAGTGAGGCTTATGTGAGTCAGATAATAAACAGAATCTTGACCCAGATTTGATTCAAAATGTATCTGCTTGATCCATGGACCTACCTGGTCATTTCTTCAACACTGGTTCCTTAGACTGTAGAACAAGAATCAAAGATCAAACTGGGGATGGCCAAATGGAAGCCTCTGAAACTCTCATTCATAAACCAGGCAAGAAAATGAAATTGCATCCCAAGAGGAAAGAAAAAGAAGACAGAGAAAGGCAAATACTGTATGGTCTCACTTCCATGTGGGATATAAAAAATAAACTAAAAATTGAACTCAGAGAACATAGAACAGATGAGAGGTTGCCAGAGGCGAGAGTATGAGGGGTGGGAGAGGATGGATGAAGGTAGTCAAACGATATAAACTTACAGTTATGTGATAATACAATGTACAGCATGGTGGCTATCGTTAATAATATTGTATTGATTTTAGAGAAACCAAGATGGCAGCATAGGTAAATACCTGAACTGCTGCCTCGCAGAACAATATCAAAACTACAACTAAAAGACAAAACGGACACCATCCAAAACCACAGATATGCTGGCTGAGTGGAAATTCTACAACTAGAAGAAAAGATGAAAGCACATTTGAGATTCAGAGGAGCTGCAAAAGGCTGAGGTACACAAACGCGCACATGGAGAGGACAGGCGACTGAGAGCATGCTGGCTTTCTAAAGCTGGAGAGAGACAGAAGCTCCCAACTGCACTAAACTCCAGTTCCAGGTGAGATGCTGGAAAACCAGACTCATTTGCAGGGAATCTGCACTGTCAGGAAAAGAGAAAGCACACTGAGACTCAGGAGCTGTGGAAGGCAGAGGTCCGGAGGCGCACACTTGCAGAGAGGACTGACTGCTGAGCACACAGGCTGCTGAGTGTGTGACTGGCTTTCTAAAGTGGGAGGGAGATGGAAGCTCCTGACTGTACTGAACTCCAGTTCCAAGTTTCTGGGAACCCAGACTCATTCGAGGAGAAACTGGACTGTCTAGCAGTGGGCAAAACTCGAAGACGGCTTTCTCTCAGAGGTGTTTGCAGCGATTACCATGGGACACTGAGACCCAGGGGCTTCATAGGGCAGGGCTGACAGGAAGCTAAAGCTGTCTGCTCCACCCTGAAATTCTGCCCCATCCAAGCTGAGCACAGAGGTTTTTGAAATTTTTCAAATCTTATCTCATAAGAGTATCTCCAGCACAGAAGTTCTCCCAGTGTAGACACAGCTGATCCTCACAACCAACTGGCCTGGAGGTCAATTCCTCCCAGTGATACCAACAACAATCAAGACTTAAGTACAACAAGGCTATACACACAGTCCACAAAGGGGTGCACCAACACTATCCACACCTCAGGTAACTGGGGAGGTGGAGCTACTGGGCCCTATAGGACAACTAGAACGCAAAGCTACTCGATCAACTCAGGAAAGCAGCAAAAATACAGAGACAAAGAAACAGATCACAAATGAAAGAAATGGAAGAAAGCAAATGACTAGATTTAGAATTCAAAACCACGGTTATAAGGTTTTTCAAGAATTTCCTAGAAAAGGCCAATAAATTTAGCAATACCCTTGAGGATATGAAAAAGGACCAACTATAAATTAAACATACACTGACTGAAATAAAAAATATTATACAGAGATCTAACAGCAGACTAGAGGACCACAAGAATCAAGTCAAAGGTTTGAAATACAAAGAAGCAAAAAACACTCAGCCAGAAAAGCAAAAAAAAAAAGAATCCAAAAATTTGAAGATAGTGTAAGGAGTCTCTGGGACAACCTCAAACTTCCCAACATCAGAATTATGGGGATGCCAGAAGAAGAGAGAGAGCAAGATACTAAAAACCTATTTGAAGAAATAATGACTGAAAACCTCCCCATCTGGTGAAAGAAATAGACTTATAAGCCCAGGAAGTGCACAGAACTCCAAACAAAAGGAATCCAAAGAAGACCACACCAAGACACATCATAATTTAAATGCCAACAGCAAAAGACAAAAAAATATTAAAAGCAGCAAGAGAAAAACAGTTAATTACCTACAAAGGAGCACCCATACGATTGTCAGCTGATTCTTAACAGAAACTATGCAGACCAGATGGGAGTGGCAAGAAATATCCAAAATGAAGAATAGCAAGAACCTACAACCAAGATTACTCTATCTAGCAAAGCTATCATTCATAATTGGAGGGCAGATAACGAGATTCACAAATAAGAAAAAGCTAAAGGAGTTCATCAACACCAAACCAGTATTATATGAAATGCTTTAAGAAGAGGAAGAGAAGAAAAAGGTAAAGATAAAAATTATGAACAACAAATACATGTCTATCAACAAGTGAATCTAAAATTCAAGTGAATAAAAAAACTGATGTACAGAATAAACTGGTGACTACAATAGAATCAGGGGCATAGAAAGGAAGTGGACTGGGAAAGCGATGTGGAGGGTGCAGGAAGAGACTAGACAAAGAGCATACACCTAAAGATGAGGACAGTGAGGGGGAGGTAAGGGCAGGGGTGGGAACCAGGTGAAGAGGAGCTATGGGGGGAAAAAAGGAACAATTGTAATAATCTGAACAATAAAGATTCATTAAATTAAAAAAAAAACAGCCGAGACCGGTTTGGCTCAGTGGATAGAGCGTCGGCCTGCAGACTGAAAGGTCCCAGGTTCAATTCCGGTCGGGGGCATGTACCTTGGTTGCGGGCACATCTCCAGTGTGGGGCGTGCAGGAGGCGGCTGATAGATGTCTCTCTCTCATCGATGCTTCTGACTTTCTATCCCTCTCCCTTCCTCTCTGTAAAAAATCAATAAAATATATTCAAAAAAACAATACTGTGTTGTATATTTGGAAGTTGCTAAGAGAGATCTTAAGCGTGCTCTCTCTCTCTTTCTCTCTCTCTCACCTCTCACTCTCTCACTCTCACTCTTTTCTAAAGTTCTTATCACTAGAAAAAAAAGAATTTGTAACCATGTGAAGTGATGGATATTAACTAAACTTACTGAGGTAATTATTTCTCAATATATACATATATCAAACCATTATGTTGTAAACCTAAAATTAATACAATGTTCCCTGTCAATTACATCTCAATTAAAAGAAAAATTAGGATATAGTTCAATTAAGTCTTAAATTAATCCATTGAACATGAGCTGAAATCCTAAGGGAATAAGTGAATTCTCCTCCTGAATACTAACTAACTAGTTCACCAAAAGAAATCTCTAAACCAGTGCTGTCCAATAGAACTTTCTGCAATGATGGATATGTTTGGCTTTTCCAATATGGAAGCTACTAGCCACATATGACTATTGGGCATTTGAAGTTTAGGCGATGCAACTGAGGAATAGAATTTTTATTCTATTTAAAGTAATTAATTTGAATGTATTCAGCTGCAAGAGGCTAGTGGTTATCTATCTAGATAGCACAACTTTAATTTAAAAGAGAGGAGGGAGGGAGGTAAGAAGAGAGGGAGGAAGGAAGAGAGAGAGAGAGAGAGAGAGAGAGAGAGAGAGAGAGAGAGAGACCAGTCTAATGGTGAAAAGTAAGAGTTCCATTTAGACTTATACCAGGAGGAAATGTAGTTATTTTAATATATTTAATGGAAAATATCTAAACTGAGTGAGTAGGGTCAGCTCCTCAGTATTTTTTGGTAATGTATTTTTCTTATATAAGTCCTGAAATATATGTCTTTAGAGATGAACTAGACCACACTGGAAGGATAATATAATGCTAGAGCAGTGGTTCTCAACCTTCCTAATGCTGTGACCCTTTAAGACAGCTCCTCATGTGGTGGTGACCCCCAACCATAAAATTATTTTCATTGCTACTTCAAAACTGTAATTTTGCTACTGTTATGAACGTAATGTAAATATCTGATATGCAGGATGTATTTTCGTTGTTACAAATTGAACATAATTAAAGCATAGGGATTAATCACAAAAACAATATGTAATTAATTATATATTGTGAAATATTTATTTCTTATTACAAATAAATGAAATTTTGTCTTGAATTGTGGTGTAGCATGGGTAACAGTCTTAATATAACAGTAAACTATATTGCTACATTTTGCTACACCGAGGAGCGGTGTGCTGGTTCCTAAGACCATGGGAAATAGGTGTTTTCCAATAGTCTTAGGCGACCCCTGTGAAAGGGTCCTTCGACCCCCAAAGGGGTCGCGACCCACAGGTTGAGAACCGCTGTGCTAGAGGTTACTTTTCATTGTTCTCACCTCCAGATCTGTCTGTTAGCAGAAATGCTCTGAGAGATAATTAATCTTTATAACAATTTTTTTTCAAAAAATATAATGAGCTGGAACATAATTGTACATTGTACCAGGTAGAAAGACATAAAATAAATAAAAAAATATTTAATATAGCAGATAACAGCGTTGATGGAGAGATAAATCAAAATATTTCTCTGCAGTCAGAGTAGAATATCTTTCTTTTACAGAAAAAAACTTAATTTCTATACTACAGAACTATCAGTGGCATAGAACCACATAAGTCTCTATTGAAAAAGATTCCATAAGACAAGTGATTGATTAGCATTTCCTGTTACATATTACTTCCCTTGATCTTTGCATACTTTGGCAAAATAGTGTTTTTGAAATTTCACTATGCTGAGCTCCTCTCTCATATACTCTTTTAGGTAATTAAGCTATTCATCTACAACAGATTCCCTTCTTTAAGAAAGGCACCTAGAGTAGTTACAAAAAGTATTCCAATCAACTTGCACAATCTACTGCAGAGGATAATGGAAAATGCTTGGGTATATTTCTTCTCTGCCATCAACTATTTCTAACTAATGCAATTAAAGGCCTAATTTTTTATACCTCTCAATCATAGGCCAGTCCTTCACATACTTCTTTGAAGTTTAGTAAGCCAATACTTATTTGCAGACAATTTCTTGTTCTCTCCCTCTCCCTCTCCCTCTCCCTCTCCCTCTCTCTCTCTCTCTCTCTCTCTCTCTCTCTCTCTCTCTCTCTCTCTTTGTCTCTCTCTCTCTGTCTCTCTCTCTTCTTTGTGTCATCTCATTCCAAAGAGCTGAGACAGAAGTACAACATTCAGTTCATGTCCATCCACAAGGATGAGGAAGTTCAGGTTGTTCGAGGACATTATAAAGGGCAGCAAATTGGCAAAGTAGTCCAGGTTTACAGGAAGAAATATGTCATCTACATTGAACGAGTGCAACGGGAGAAAGCTAACGGTACAACTGTTCATGTACAACTTGCATTTACCCCAGCAAGGTGGTTATCACTAGACTAAAGCTGGACAAAGATCATAAAAAGATCTTTGAACATAAAGCCAAATCTCACCAAGTAGGAAAGGAAAAGGGAAAATACAAGGAAGAAACAATTGAGAAGATGCAGGAATAAAGTAATCTTATACACAACTTTCATTAAAAATTTAAAATGAAAAAAAAAGGTTCAGCAAAAATTATGCTAAAATTCTCAACAAAATATTAGCAAACCAGATCCAGAAATATACCATGATCAAGTAGAATTTATTCCTGGAATGCAAGATTGGTATAATATTCTCAAATCAATAAAGGTGATACACCACATAAGCAAAATGAAGGAAAAAATCACATGATCATATCAATAGATACAGAAAAGGCATTTGATAAATCCAGCACCCATTTATGATAAAAACTCCCAGCAAAGTGGGAATAAAGGGAATATACTTCAACATAAAGGCCATATATGACAAACCCACAGCCAATATCATACTCACTAGTCAAAAATTCCGAGTGTTTCCCTTAAGGTCAGGAAGAAGACAGGGATGCCAGTTTTCACCACTCTTATTCAACACCAGAGACCCAGTGCATGAAATTCATAGATGGGTAGGGACCCTAGGCTTAGTCAGCGATCAAGGCTGATCAGGGCCTTCCATTCCTGGCTGCCAGCTGCCATCCAGGGCCTTCCTTCATTCTGCACCACTCCCTGGTGGTCAGTACACATCATAGCGAGCAGTTGAACTCCCAGTCAATTGAACTCCTATATAATAATATGCTAATATGAATATTAGCATATTATTATATAGGATAATGAACTATCAGAAAGGGAAACTAAGCAAACAATCCCATTTATGATCACATCAAAAAATAAAACACCTAGGAATGAATTTAAGCATTCATTCCTGATAAAAGACCTGTACTCAGAAATCATAATACACTGAAGAAAAAAATTGAAGAAAATATAAATAATATTTACACCAAAATATAAATAAGTATACACCATGATAAGAAGAATTAACATCATTATAATGTCCATACTACCCAAAATAATTTATAGATTCAAGGCAATTCCTATCAAGATACCAATGGCATATTTCACAGAATTAGGACAAATATTCCAAAAATTGATATGGAACCACAAAACCAAATAGCCACAGAAATCTTGAGAAAAAAGAACAAAGTTGGAGAATTCATGCTACCTGATATCAAACTATTCTACCAGTCCATAGTAATCAAAACAGCATGGTACTGGCATAAAAACAGACATATGAATCAATGGAACGGAATAGAGAGCCTAGAAATAAACCCATGCCTTTAAAATGGCCAATTAATATTTCACAAAGAAGACAAAACCATACAATGGGTAAAGATAGTCTATTCCATAAATGGCATTGGGAAAACTGGACAAATACATGGAAGAAATTAAACTAGACCATCTTCTTCCACTATACATAAGAATAAACTCAAAATGGGTTAAAGAATTAAATGTTAGGCTTAAAACCATAAAAATCTCAGAGGAAAATATAAGCAGTAAAATCTCAGACATTTTTAATAGCGAGGCCCAGTGCATGAAATCTCTGCATGGGTAGGGTCCCTAGTCCTGGCCAGTGATCAGAGCCAATCTGTGGAGCAACCAGTGGGGTGATTGGGGAGCCCCTGCTGGCTCTTGCCTTGGCTGGCCTGGGGCCTGCAGGCTGTGGGCATCTCCTACATTGAGCATCTGCTCCCTGGTGGTCAGTGCACATCATAGCAACTGGTTGACTGGTCAACTGTCTCCCCACTGCTGGTCACTACATATCCTAGCAAGCAGTTGAGTGGCCTTAGCATATCATTTTCATATTATGCTTTGATTGGTTGAAAGGACGACTAGATGACTAGACACTTAAAATATTAGGCTTTTATTATATGGGATATCTATCTATATCTAACTGTAGTCTTGGGCAAAGGAAACAAAAGAAAAAATAAACAAATGGGACTACTTCAACCTGAAAAGCTTTTGTATAGCAAAAGACACCATCAACAAAATGAAAAGAGAACCTACTGAGTGGGAAACATATTCACCAATGATACACTTGATAAAAGATTTGTATCCAACATTTACAAAGAACTCATACCACTAACCACTAAAAACAACAAGCAAACTATTTTAAAAATGGACAAAGGACCTGAATAGACATTTCTCAAAAGAGGACATACAGATGGCCAGTGGACTTAAGAAAAGATGCTCAATGTTACTAATCATCAAAGAAATGCAAATTAAAACTACAATGAAATATCACACCTGTCAGAATGTCTATCATCAATATATCAACAAACAACAAGTGCTGGTGAGGATGTGGAGAAAAGGGAACCCTCGTGCACTGTTGATAGGAATGCAATTTGGTGCAACCACTGTGGAAAGCAGTATGGAGTAATCTAAAAAAATAAAAAATGAAACTTCCTTATGATCCAGTGATTCTACTTCTGTGAATATATCCTAAGAATCTGGAACACTGATTCAAAAGAATATATGCACCCCTATGTTCACTGTAGCATTTATTTATAATTAGAAGCCCAGTGCATGAAAATCATGCACATGGTGTGTGTGTCCCTCAGCTCAGCCTGCACTCTCTCCAATCTAGGATCCCTCGAGGAAAGTTGGACATCCCTCTCACAATCCAGGACTGCTGGCTTTCAACTGTTTGCTTGCCTGTCTTCTTGATTGTCCCTAACTGCTTCTGCCTGCCAGCCTGATTACCCCCTAACCTCCCCTGCCAGCCTGATTAATGCCTAACTGCTCCCCTGCCAGGCTGGTCACCCCTAACTGCCCTCCCCTGCAGGCCTGGTCCCCCCCCAACTGCTCTCCCCTGCAGGCCTGGGTCTCCCCCACCCAACTTTCCTTCACTGTAGGCCCAGGCACCTCCAAATTCCCTCCTCTGCTGGCCTGATCACCCCTAACTGCCCTCCCCTGAAGGCTTGATCACCGTCAACTTCCCTCCCTTGCAGGCCTGGTCCCTCCCAGCTTCTCTCCTCTGCTATCCTGATCACCCACAACTGCCCTCCCTTGCAGACCTGATCCCTTCCAAGTGCCCTCCCCTGCTGGCCATCTTGTGGGGGCCATCTTGTGTCCACATGGGGGCAGCCATTTTTGACCACATGGGAGCAGCCATCTTGTGTGTTGGAGTGATGGTCAATCTGCATATTACTCTTTTGTTAGATAGGATGGAGGCATGGTGCATGGGTGGAGGTCGGCTGATTTGCCCTGAAGGGTGTCCCAGATCAGGATAGGGGTTCCCTTGGTGCATGGGGCAGCCTGGGTGAGGGGCCTATGGTGGTTTGCAGGCTGGCCATGCCCCCTGGTAACCCAAGGGGAGGCCCTGATATCCGGGTTTTATTTATCTTCTACAATTAAAACTTTGTAGCCTTGAGCAGGGGGCTGGGCTGGGGAGGAAGTTTGGCATCCTCCATCACCAGGGAAACCCAAATCTCCTATTCGTTCTGTGGCTAAAGTCATTTTTGTTGGGATTTATTTATCTTCTATAATTGAATCTTTTAGGCTTGAGTGGAGGCCTGGGCTGACCAAGGTTTGTGGGAAATTTGGCTTCCTCCATTGCCTGGGAAACCCAAGCCTCCTGCTCACTCCATGGCCATAGCCATCCTAGTTGGGTTAATCTGCATAGTTGTTCTTGATTGGCTGGTGGGTGTGGCTTGTGGGTGTGGTGAAGGTCTGGTCAATTTGCATATTACTCTTTTATTAGATAAGATAGCCAAGATTTGAAAGCAGCCCAAGTATCTAGCAGTAGATGAGTGGATAAAAAAAATACGTTACATTTACACAATGAAATACTACTCAGCCTTAAAAAAGAAGGAAACATTCCTCCTTTGTGTGGATGGACTTAGAAAGCATTTTGCTAAGTGTAATAAGCCTGTCAAAGAAAGACAAGTACCATATTATTTCACTTATATGTGGAATCAAATGAATGAAATAAGCTAACAACCAAAATATAAACAGACCCATAGATAAAAAACAGACTGACTGCCAAGGTGGGAGGGTGGTTGTGGGGCTTGGTGAAAAAAGTGAAGGGGGTTAAGAAAAAACAACTGCTAGACACAGAAAACAATATGGTGATTAACACAGGAAATGGGAGTGGAGGGGTAGAAGGTATAGGGCATAACTGGTGATAGAAGACTTACTTGGGGTGGTGCACACACATTATGATACACAGATAATGTATTATAGAATTGTAAACCTGAACCCTATATAATTTAATTAACCAATGTCACCCCAATAAATTCAATAAAAAAGTAAAACAAAAGAGTTTGAGCAAAAATTGATGCAACAATCAGTATCCAATCTAACAGGTGGAAAGGAGCTTCCAGGAGCTGTACAAAATGAAAGAATTTTATAGGCACAAGGGAACAGACAAGCAAGTTATACTAAAGGAATGTGATGGTTATTGCAAGGTTACTTCCCTTTAGCAGGTGGCAGGGTTCTACCAGGCAGTGTACCTAATTAGGGCTGATTAGGTGATTCCTAATTACTAGTTTAAGATTCCATTTCTGAAAGAGTGGAAACTATACTTAAGTCTCAGTTTGGTGAAGTGAGGCTCAAGTACAGATAACTTCATTTGGGGTCTGTTGTCTTGTTTTTAACAGTGTAAACAAGATACAAGATAACATGTGTAAAGTATCAGCCAATAAAATTCTTGTGTTCAGAACTCCCCCCTCCCCTTTTCTTTATCTGTACTTCATTAGCATGTGAAAAGAAGGTTAATATTTGGTTAGGCTTAGTCCTGCTGTAACTCTTTCAAGATAACATAAAAATGCTGTATCCCTTGTAATTTTATCTTGTCCCCTCTTAATATCTGCCCACACAACAATATGCCTATAGCAACACAGTCTGTGATAACCTGGACATATTTTCACTTGATGCTTTCTTTCTAAAAGGCATTATTTTCTCACCTTGTCCTTATATTCAATGTAGATGGTGCCTATTATTGTTTTTTCCCCTAACCAAAGACTTAAAAGATGTATTAATGCTCCAATGCAGCCATCATATGTTCCTCAGAAAATAAATGTCTATTTCTCTCCCTTCACTGCCATACATGTTATGCAAACAAAAGACTGTCTGATTGCCTCTCCTAATGGGGCTAGCCCTTAAGCAATGCCACATGCTTAAGCACATTTCTGCAAAATTTAATTTGCTAAAAAAAAACATTATACATTAAGATATACTTTATTCCCTTTCATTCCTTGCTGATGACTAAAGTATTTCTGTGAGTCAGCATAAGCATTTTCTTTTCTTCTCTTCCCACTCTGATCTTTGAGTTATGGTGTCATTCAGTAATTTAACATCAAACTATTTTATCACTAGAACTATGGAGACAACCCTCAGGGTCTTAATGATTAGCACAAAGGAAAGAAATGTCTTCTCAAGTTTAATTTTCAGGGAGATGAATTCCTATTATTTCGCTCTTATTTGCATTCTCTATGATTTGTTAAGGCCTTTTTGCAAGGCTTGGGAAATATGAGTGGAAGCATCATCGCCCCTGCCCTTACATACACACACACACACACACACACACACACACACGCACACACACATTTTCTCTCTTCTCAGAAACAGTGCCCGCCACAAAGCTTAGAGAGTTAAGAAACTCCAGAATTAACTTGAGGCTCCCAACCTAAGGTTCTGGGAAGTTCATGTCCATATTAAACTGAAGATAATAAATGGCACTTGGGTAGTGAGATTATTCAACATGCTTTTGCCTACATCTCATTTATGCCAAGCCAACAAACCATTGTTAAGCGTTAAATATATCTGATTTGCAGTCCAGAGCAGTTGAGTCATTTGCCCACAACAGTTGGGAAGTAGTCAAGAAGCAACATAGATCCCTGACTCTTAACTGAGTTTCTCTGTTTAGTTCTATGTTTTGTCCTAGTGGTTCTTAGAAGAAAAGCACCAGCAGCAAATTCATAAACATGGGTGTTTTAAAAAAATTTTTAAGAAAAAATAACTTTCTAGTAGGTAGTCAAGTTACTGTAGATCAATATTATACATGAAAATGCCAGGAATATACAGTGGCTGCAAAAAAAGAATATCAAAATGCTTGAGGAGACTCAAAGTATTTTTGTCTACCAACTAGCCACTTGTTCTTTACCAGCTGGAACATTGCAGGTCTTCTTGATCGTTTTGTAATAAAAACAGCTTTTAGGATTCATACTTTAAATCAACTATAAAATCTCCCAAAAATGGCTATTTCATAATTTTTTTTTCTTTAGCCCAGCCTAGGAATGAGAGAAATGAAGTGAACAGATTTGGGATTAATTACTTTTTAAGTGCCTTCCTTGGAGACTGATCTATTTGCAAAACTATAATCCTAGACCAGTTGCCTCCTCAATCAGCTAGTCCACATTTACTATTCTATGAGATCAAACCAATCTTACCATTAACCTAAATAAGGTACAATTAGCCAAAACACTCTACCAGTATTATCAAACAAAATTAACACATTCTTAACCCAATTATAAATAACTTTTTGGATCATTTGTGGTTTGGGATTATTTACCTTCTGGATCCATTACTGTATATTTAAAAGGGATTATTTTGCTCAAGAAAGAACTTTTAAAATATATGTGTTTTTCAAATTTCAGAGGAGCATCTATGATTTTTTTAACCTATTATTCATGATTCTTAGAGGGCATATCCTTCCTTCTGAGAAACTAAAGACTCAATTCAGAAAGCATGATGAGTTTCTTTCCATGGCCCATTGCCTCAGAATGTAGGTTCATAACACAGTGGGATAAAATCAAAGCATAAATTATAACTGCTATGCTAGCCTCTTACACAAAAATAAAACCCATATTCATTTAAATTACTCATCTCTGAAATATTCTGTCTATATTACATACTTCTGTACATATATCAAAGACACTTATTTTCATATAACCCATCCCAAATCAGTTTCTTCTCCAAGCTTTAGGTTACAAAACTGACTTTTTGTCTTTATATATTAATTATAAATCCAAATATGAAGAAAAAATAAAAGGCTACATATTTTTAATTGCCTAGATCACAAAATTTGGTTAAGTGAATGTCATAGAAATCAAGACTTCTCTGTACAGCAAGTTTTCCAAGAAAGGTTAAAAGGGAAGGAGAATGGGTAGAAATCAAATCAAATTCATTGTGAAACCTACACACTCATGCAGACACACAGACACAATATTAAAGTTTGGCACACTGGAAAGTGATGATGAATAAATAAACGAATATGGTTTCATTCTCGTGTGAGAGGCCAACAAAGCAGTTAGTAATTTATGTTTGATCTCATCCCACTGTGTTATGAACCCACATTCCAAGGCAATGGGCCATGGAAGGAAATTCCCCACGCTTTGGATCGAGTCATTAGTTTCTTGGAGGAAGTGATATGCTCTTGAAGAATCATAGAAATAAATGAAAAATTAAAGATGCTCCTCTGAAATTTTAAAAACAGAATTGAATTCCAGCTCCATCATATGATTTGGAAAAGTTATTTCACCTTTAAACACTTTAATTTTCAAAAATCTGAGAGGAGATAGTCCACAGAATTATTAGGAGGATTAAAGGAGAGAATGAAAATCAAGGGTTGTGAAGTCCTACTAGGTTAGATGCTGGCACACAGGATCCTGGCAAGTGAGTCAATGTTGCAAGACCTCAGACACCTCACTTTAAATAATAATGTTGTCTCTGTTATAGGTTTATTGTGAAGACTAAATGAGATAAAGGACTTAGTCCAGTACTGAGTACATAGTAGGCATTCATGAAATGGTCATTCTCTTTTTCCCTTCCCTTCAGTTCCTAAATATGCCTTTCTTTCTTGCAATTATTCTTGTTAAACATGTTAGTAATTTAACTCCTATCAAACTCTCCATTAAAATGTAGGAATCAAGAGCAAAATTCATCTTAAAATTCATTCTGAAAAGTGAAACTTAGTAATGTGCATATTTACAAATGTTTATTAGAACATGTTTCTCTAAAAAAATATTTTGTTAATGCTTTTTAGAAACAAGAAAAGTACAAGAAAAAAATGAAAATAAAAGGTTCCTATGCCCAGAATTAATTATGCCTAACATTAGCAAATTAGCTCCTAACTTTTTTTCATTTTAAAGAAAAATCACTTTATTATTTTGGAAGAGATAATACATGCTAATTATAAGGGAGCAAGCAATCCAGAACTAAAAGTTTTTAAATCATTTTAAACCCCCCTACTCATAAGTTACTATTATTAAGATTAGAGGAAGATAATTCAAAATATTTCTTATACAACTACAGATATATGGGTAAATGCATTTATATATTTGTGGGTGGGTGGGTGGATGGATTAAAAAAAATAAATTTAATTTCCCTTGATTTTTATAAAAGAAAGTAAATTGATGGAATTATCATACTCAAATAAGATACTTCTTTACAAGATATATTCTTTTTTTAAAGAACTTAAGATTTTTATGTACAGAGTGAGGGAGACAAAGACTATAAAATGTTAATCAAATTTATTATTTAAAAATACCTACAGTTATCAATTTTAGTCAATATTTATCAATGTCATGCTTCAAAGAACACATCAACAGCCTACTTTCCTATTCCCTTCCTCTGACCTCTCAAAATTTTATTTTTTATCTTGAAATGATCAATAATTAACAATATCACATCCTGTCCTATTATAACCCACAATTATTTATATTGGTTTTATACTTAAAATGATTCAATTCTTACCCACCAATCTTCTTATGATATAAATATCTGAATTCTATATTTTGATTCATCTCTTAACTGGTTAGATTTACTTATCAAAATATTCTTTCAGTGATGCTGTGTTCTCCAATTGTACTTTGTTTGAGACTATCTGTTTTCTGCTTTTATATCAGAACAGATCTGATGCACAAAATTTGTGCAAGGCCATGGCCCTGACCCTGGCCCACCACTGCTGCCATGTCCGGGGGCCTCTGCTGCCTCTGCCAAGGCCACCACCCGCTGCCGCTTCTGCCTTGGCCTCCGCCTGTTGCAGCTTTGTCTGGAAGGAAGTCTGGTCTAATTAGCATATTATGCTTTTATTATTATAGTCTAGAGGCCCAATGTACAAAATTTGTGCAAGAGGCTCAGCTCTTGCAGCCACGGCCCTCACAGCCCTGGCTTCATCCAGAAAAACATCCAGAAGGACATTTGGAAGGTTGTTTGGCAGTCTGGTCTAATTAGCATAGTATGCTTTTATTATTATAGATGCCAGGTATAACTCCTGAGTCACCTTTACTCTACAAACTGTAGCTCATAAGTCTGTTTTCTTCTGGTTGTGCAGTAATCTGAAGAAAGCCTCAACCCTTTTTCTCTTGTAAGTAATTTGCTTATTTTTAAAGAGCAGTTTTAGATTTACAATAAAATTGAGAGAAAGTTACAAAGATATTCCCTACCCCCACAGAGCCATACTCTTCCCCATTATCAGAGTCATTCTCCCTATTATCAACATCACTTACTAAAATGATACATATGTTACTAAGGATGAATCTACATTTACAAATTATAATCACCCCAAATCTATAGTTTACCTAAAGGTTGACTCTTGGTGTTATACATTCAATGGGTTTGGACAGATGTATAATGATATATGTCCATCTCTATAATATCATCTTTATAACACCAATACCCTAAAATCCTCTGTGCTCTACCTATTCTTTTTCTGTGCCCCCTCACCCAGCAATCACTGATCTTTTTATTGCCTTCATAGTGTTGTCTTTAAGGAATGTCATGTAGTCAGAATCATATGTAACTTTCTCAGATTGACTTCTTTCACTTACACATTATTTATCTAGTCGCCTATTAAAACTTGCTTTCAAGTTTTGACAATTATGAATAAAGCTTCTATATATATATATATTGGCACACATTTTTGTGTGTGGACATAAGTTTTAAATGCCTTTGGATAAATTCAAAGGGGAACAATTACTGAATTATATGTTTAATTTTGTAAGAACCACCAAACTATATTCCAAAATGGCTATACCATTTTGCATTCCCAACACAGCAAATGAGAGTTCTTGTTGCTCCATATCTTCACCAGCTTTTGGTGGTGTCATTGTTCTGGAGTTTGGCCATTCCAAAAGGTGTGTATCAGTATCTTGTTTTGATATGCATTTCCCTGCTGAAATATGATATGGAGCATATTTTTATATGCTCATTTGCCAACTACATATGTTTGTAAGGTATCTGTTATGGTCTTTGGGCCATTTTTAATCAGGTTATTTTCTTATTGTTAAGTTTTAAGAGTTTTTAATATATTTTGGATAACAGTCCATTACCATATATGTCTTTTGAAAAATATTTCTCCAAGTCTGTAACTTGTCTTCTAATTCTCTTGATATTGTCTTTTCCAATGGAGAAGTTTTTTTATTTTAATAAAGTCTAGGTTATTATTTCTTTCATTAATCTTGCCCTTGGTGTTTATTTAAAAAGGCATCACCATAACCAAGGTCCTCTAAATTTTCTTTTAGATTATCTTCTAGGCGTTTTATAGTTTTGCATTAAATATTGACATCTACGATCCATTCTGAGTTAATTTTTGTAAAAAGTATAGGATCTGTGTTATATTCCTTTATTTTGCATATGGATGGCCAGTTGTTTCAGCACCAAGGTAAACCATTCCAGGTCCTGGGTGCCTGCCAGTCTCCAAAGAAGGGAAGCCCAGGTCCCAGGTGCCAGAGGGAAGCCGGTGCCAGCAGCCTGGTGAAAGAAGGACTACTATTGCATGAATTTTCATGCAGCAGGCCTCTAATTGGTGTATAAAGATGCAACCAATTTCTAAACATTTATTTTGTATCTTGCTACTATATCTAATATCTTTATCAGTTTAAGTAGGTTTTTGGTGGTATCATGTCAGTGTTATTTCTTTTATCCAATTTGGATCTTTTTTTTTTCCTGTCTTATTGCTGTAGCTAGGATTTCTAATATGACATTGAATAAATATGGTAAAAGTTGTTCCAGATCTTTTAATTTTCCATTGTTGAGTACATTGTGAGCTTTGGGTTTGTCACATATGGCCTTTATTATGTTGAAGTATGTTTCCTACTATTCCCACATTGCTGAGAGTTTTTATCGTAAACAGACATTAGATTTTGTCAAATAATTTTTCTAAATCTATTGATATGGTCATATGATTTATATCCTGCATTTAGCTTATGTAATATATCATGTTAATTGATTTGTGGATATTACATCAAACTTGCATCCCAGGAATAAATCTCACTTGATTATGGTGTATGATTTTTTAATATATTGGTGAGTTCAGTTTACTAATACTTGGTTGAGGATTTTTGCAATTATATTCATAAGGGATATTGGTCTCTAATTTCCTTTATTTTGTAATACAATGTCTGGCTATTGAATCAGGATAATGCTGGACTTGTAAAATAAACTTAAGAGATTTCCCTCTTCTTCAGACTTTTGGAATCATTTTTTAAATGATGGGTGTTAGTTCTTATCTGAATGTTTAGTAAAATTCACCTGTGAAGCCATTGCATCTAGGACTTTTATTGGAAGATTTTTGATTAATGATTCAATTTCAGTAGTTAAAGTCTGTTCATATTTTGTTTCTTCTTGATTCAGTCATGGAAGATTTTATGTTTTTAGAAATTTATCCTTTTCTTCCAGATTATCCCATTTGTTGGCATATAATTGTTCACACTGCTTTTGTATAATCCTTTGTATTTCTGTGCTGCATTTTGCTATTTCTCTTTCATGTTTGATTTTATTTATTTGGGTCCTCTCTTTTTGGTTAAAGATTAATCAATTTTTTATCTTTTCAAAGAACCAGCTCTTGGTTTCATTGATCTTTTAAAAGTTTTTAGACTTTCCACTATGATCTTTATTATTTCCCTCCTTCTGACTTTGGGTTATACTTGCTGTACTTTTTCTCATTCCTTCAAGTGTAAGAATAGGTTGTGTAGTTGAAATTTTTCTTGTTTCTTGAAGTAGGCCTGTATTGCTATGAATTTCCCTCCTAGAGCTGCTTTTGCTCTGTCCCACAGATTTGGGATCATTATGTTTTCATTTTCATTATTCTCAAGGTAACTTTTGATTTTTTGTTGTTGATCTCATTGCTAACCCATTCATTGTTTAATAACATGTGTTTTAGCCTCCATGTGTCTGTTTTGGGGAGCTTTTTTTAGTTTTTTTTTGTTCTTATAATTGATATCTAGTTTCATATTTTTGTGGCCCAAGAAGATCCTTGACATGATTTAATCTTAAATTTATTGAGACTTGTTTTATGGCTTAACATGTGGTCTACCCTGGAAAATGTTCCATATGCACTTGAACAGAATATATATTCTACTACTTTAGGGTGAAATGCTCTAAAACTAACAATTACATCCATCTGGTCTAATGTGTCACTTAAGGCCACTGTTTCTTACTGGTTTTCTGTCTGGATGATCTATCCATTGATATCAATGAGATAGTTCCCTATAAATATGCACTGCTATTGATATCTCACCCTATGTCCATCAATATTTGCTTCATATATTTAGAAGCTCCTACATTGAGTGCATAAATGTTTACAAGAGTTATATCCTCTTATTGGATTGATCTTTTTATCATTATAAAATGTCCTTCTTTGTCTCTTTATACTCTTTGTTTTAAAGTATATTTTGTATGATATAAGTACTGCTACCCCAGCTTTTTTTAATTTCCATCCCTTTACTTTCAGTCTGTTTGTGTCTTTCAACCTGAAGTAAGTCTCTTCTAAACAGCATATGTATGGATCTTATTTTGTTATCCAAAACACTAAATCTTTCTATTGGAGCATTTAATCCATTTACATATAAAGTGGTTAATAGGTATGTACTTATTGCTCTTTTATTATTCATATTTATGGGGAGGGGGTTCTTTCTCCTTCATAAGAAATCCCTTTCACATTTCTTGTGGTGATGATAAACTTTTAGCTTTTCCTTATCTGGTAAGCTCTTTATATATTGTTTAAAGTATTACAAATAGTAGTGCATATGTCTGCTTTTTTTTCCCTATTGATCTCCCCCCCAGCCTTCCCTACCCCCCAGTACATGCTCTCACCTGCCCCCGCCCCCAGTGTCTTGCATCCATTGGTTATGCTTATATACATGCATACAAGTCCTTCCGTTGAAAGTTGTTTTCTGAATGTATATAAACATATTCTCAACCAAAAGTTAATAAAGGAATCTCTTACAGCCCGCCCCCCCACAACCACCCCTGCCTCCCCACTGTAGTATGACAGTCTGTTCATCGCTTCTTTGCCTCTGTATTTGTTTTTTTGTTTCTTTGTTTTCCTCCTGATTCTTTTCTTTAAAAACATCTTACCTCTGCAGGTTAGAAATAAATGTATAAGAACAAAAAATGTTTGAGTCCCAATTTCAATGTCCAATAGTTCTGACTCCCAATTTCAATATCAAACAGTTTCTATGTGTACACGTCAGCAATGGTATCCGGATAGGAGACAAATGGTGGCAATGCAGGTCCGACCCTCTCTGGTTTGGTCCTAGGCATCTGTAGCGATAGCAATGCACAGCTGCTGACTGCTAGCATGGCAAGGCGTCTTCAACGTCTTCCATCTCTGGGCTGTTTCTCCTCTTGTCCTTGTGGTTGGAGCAGACCTGTCAATTCCTATCTGTTGCAGGAGTCTACTTGGTCTTGAAGTTGTTTTCTGAATGTATATAAACATATTCTCAACCAAAAGTTAATAAAGGAATCTTTTCTATAAAACTGACTTGGGGTCCTTTTTATTTTTGCCCAAACGATTTTCCTTTGGCTTATTTTGCCACCATGTGTGTTTTTCATGGGTGTCTTGCTATTAGCATTACAAATGAAAATTAATTTTCTAAAGTAAAAATTTTCTAGATGTAATTTACTTACTAGATACTTTTCCTTACATGATATTATCCTACTCTCCCCCCCCCCTTTTTTGATTAATGGAGACTTTTGTAAAAATTTTTAATGTAATCCTGATAACTTTAAATTTTAATTTTTGGTACAAAAATATGACTGCTTTATGTTCATTGCATATTAAGCAATTTTACCATGAGATGAACTACCAATAGAAATTGTAGTTAAGACTTTAGAAACAGCTTTTTGTCCAGTTCAATTAAATTTTCTTGTATATTCAGTTGTTTCAATTAGCCAATTTAAATTAATCTGAAAGCTTGGTTACTCTTTTACTGTCAAATTTAACACTCTACCAACAATCTTAGATCACCCTGTAAATATTAGTGGAAAGGATTATTTGAATTCTTAACTAGGCCCTGAATATTCCTGATGGCAGGCTGAATTTAGATATAGGGCAGCTGCTGTCGGCATGTTTCTGTCTGTTACCTAGGTCCCGATCTGTGCTGTGTATGGGAAGCGAACCAGCCATGGGGCAGGAGACCTCCTTCAGAAGGGGTGAGGACATAGGCCCCGTAAAGGTTGGGGGAGGTGTGAGGGTCTGTGCCTACCTCTGTTGACCCCCAACTTCTCTCCTGATGGCCCCTCTGCAACTGTGCCTGTCTTAGGTTGTTCCTTCCCTGAGGAATCTTACCCATCTCTGGCTAACCAGTCATCCTCTGGGGCCAAGCAGGGTGTTGTGAGGTTCAGTTCTATCTCCTTAGTAGCCTATGCCTCCATGGCCTCCCCGTCCAGCACCTGCCTTGGGATCCCCTCACCTGCTGGCGGAGCCCCGGCTCTGAACACTATCTCAGGGAATTCAGGTTCCTTCCCCCGCTCACACCATTGAGCGAGAGACAGATCCATTATACCAGCCACTACGAGGCTTCAAACTCAGCATGAATAGAAAGCTCAGGCAACAACTGAGGGCAATTGGATGGTAAGAAGAAGGTCCTTCTTGGCAAAAAAGGTAAGAGGGGCCGTATAGAATGCTCAAGTGCCTTCCCAGTGCCTTAATTCCTTCTGAAAGGGATTAAATGTTTTCACATCATTATTTAAATTGCTGCCAAACTGGTAAGCTATTTATCTCTTCTTTGATTCTAAATGATAGTCTTTCTGAGTAATCTTGCTAATGTCTATCGTTACGATTATGATTTTCTATATTTTAACTCTTATTATTTGTTTCTACTTTTACTTTTCATTCTTTCTCTCCCTTTTGAGCATTTTATATGATTATATTTTCTCTCCTTTATGAGAATATCAGTTTATATTCCTTTGTTTTAGTGGTTGCTCTAGAGTTTGCAATATACATTTACAAACAGAACAAATCCAGACTTATTCCATTTTACAGGTAGTATTGCCTACTTATAATAACAAAATAATCCTAATTCCTTCCTCCTGTCCTTTGTATCAGTACTGACATTTGTTTCACTTATGTATAAGCATACATAAGCATATCTATAATATATGCATAAGATCTATACATAAGCATTCATAATTACATAATCAAATATATCATTGTTAATACTATTTTAAAGTGATCTGTTAAATCAATTAAGAATAAATTTTTTTTACCTTCACTTATTCTTTCTTTGGTGTTCTTCCTTTATTATGTAAATCTGAGTTTCTGAACAATATTATTTTTCTTCTTTGTAAAGAATGTCTTTTAACATTTCTTGCAAGTCACTTTGACTAGCAACAAATTCTTGCCATTTTTTTTGAGAAAAATCTTTATTTATCCTTTGGTTTTGAAGAATAATTTTGCAGGGCATAGAATTTTATATTGGTGGCTTTTTTCTCAATACTTTAAATATTTCATTCCAATCTGTTCTTGCTTGCATGGTTTCTGAGAAGTTGAATGCACTTATCTTTATTCTTCTATAGGAAAGTGTTTCCCTCCCTGCTCCCCTCCACCACCACACTCACACACACACACACACACACACACACTTGAGTTTCTTTCAGGATATTTTTTTACCTTTAATTTTTTTATAATTTGAAAATTATATAAATGGGTAAAGTTTTTTTGGTATTTATCTTAGCTGGTATTTCTTAAAATTCCTGGATCTATTGTCTGAGATTAATTTTGGAATATTCTCAGTCATTATTGTTCAAAATATTTTTTTGTTATTTCTATCTTCTCATTCTGGTATTCCTAATATCTGTATGTTGCAATTTTTATAGATGCCCCACTGTACTTAGATATCCTATTCTATTTTTCTTGTGTGTTTGTTTTTTTAATCCTCACCCAAGGATATGTTTATTGATTTTTTTTTTGAGAGGGGAAGGAAGATATAGAAAGGAACATCAATGTGAGAGAGAAACATTGATCAGTTGTTTACCATATGTGCCCTGAATATGGATTTCTTTTTCCAAAATCTGGCAATGAAGAGAAAAATAAAATGGAGTACAGAAGTATAACTTAAGAGAGAATCATGATGGAAGAAAGTTTTATTTTAGAACTATAAGTACTAGAGTGTGTTATGTTCAAAGAGAAGAAAAAATAATGAGGAAGAAATTAAATGGGAGCATGCCCTATTCTCCCATCTCTACTCTAAAAATTCATTGCATACCCCCAAATTTTTCTTATGATACTGTATTAACATCCTATATAATAAAGGGCCAATATGCACATTATCCCCTCAACCAAGAGTTTGGCCATGGGGTGGGGCCCGCCAGCCAACCTCCCACATCCTTCCCCACCCCAGCCCGCCCAGCGGATCCATGCAGGTGGGCCAGACCCCACCTGTGCACAAATTCATACACTGGGCTTCTAGTGTTAACTATAGAAAGGCAGAAAAAAGATAAAGCAAGGATTAAGCATAATTATTTTTAACTGCAGAATTCACCAATGATTTAATATATACATTATCACATTAGCTTGCAACATCCATTTTCATTTCATCTGTCATCACATCTTTAGTGATAGTGTTGCATATCACATGCCTTGGAAAATATAATTTAAGTTAAAAATTCTTTCAGAATTTCTACATATAATATTTCCCTTTTCTTTAACATAAACACTACTTTTAAAAATAAGCCATTTTGTTTAATTACCAGTATCATTTTCTGTCATTTTCTATTACAGTTTTCCTTTATAACTTAAACTAGAGGCCCAATGCATGATATTCATACAAGAGTAGACCTTCCTTCCCTGGCTGCCATCACCAAATTCCCTCTGGCACCCAGAACCTGGGCTTCCCTTGCAGTCCCAGCTTTGTCCAGAAGGACATCGGGAAGGATGTCAGATCTAATTAGCATATTATACTTTTATTATTATAGATTATTATAGATAGGACTTAATGGAAAGGATTTAAGTGTCAATACTTTCAAGTCAGAATGACAGAAATGCTGTTCCACCATTTACTAGCTGAGTAATCTTGTACAACTAATTAAACCTGCTCATGAGCTCCCTAACACTTCCATATATGCACCAATAATAATCAATTATGCAGCAGATATAGTGGAAAGGACTAATTTTCACAAATTTTTGGACAGGATTTTTACAAAAACATGTAGACAGAATTAAAGATATGTGTCAATTGAAACCCAAAGTGATTGTGGGGAAAAGAAGTGCCACATATTTGCTTCCCTTAAAGAATGGGCAAGAGCATGAGGTGTGTAGTAGACAATAAGTGATGATTAGTTAATTAATTTGGTCTGGCTCACAACCAACTTTGATGGGAAACAGACTTTTCTTCTTTTCATCAATTCATTACATTAATGAATTGTAATGTAAATATCTGTGTTTTCTGATGGTCTTAGGCTCTACAGCAGCAGTTCTCAAACATGGATCTCAACAGGTTGAGAACCGCTAGCAGGGCTGCCTAAGACCATCGGAAAACACAGATATTTACTTAACAATTCATAACAGTAGCAAAATGACAGTTATGAAGTAGCAATGAAAATAATTTTATAGTCGAGGGTCACCACAACATGAGGAACTATATTAAAGGGTCGAGGCATTAGAAAGGTTGAGGACCACTGTCCTAGAGAATAACTTTTACCATGGAATTCAAGGTCCTCCATAATCTGTCCCCTGGCGCTTTCTCCAGTGTCAGTTCCTAACATCCTTCCTCCATCTCCCTCCTCCTTTTTTCCAACTTCTTTGTCTCCCACCTCATTAGCTTCTACTTAGAATTGGGATTATGTTCTTTGAGGAAATAGCCCCTTTTGAGATTCTAACCAAGGGTAGAGAAAATCCCACATCTGATCTTGATAATTAAGTAAAGTCAATAGCTCTCTTAATAGTTCATAGGCACCTTAGGGAGAACTTGGTCTCTTATAATATGATACTGTAAACCATTTCTCTTCTTGAAAAACTTTATTACTTTGCCTTTAAAAAATGTGTATCTATGTGCGTGAGCATGAATACACACACACACACTTGTGTTTCTCATGCTCGCGCTCCCCCTCTCTCTCTCTCTCTCTCTCTCTCTCTCTCTCACCAATTTTGCATCTTCCATTAGCTCCCCAGAACCAGGAACAGTGGAGACTATGACAACCATAGGGTTGTCATGAGCACTGAATGTGATAACACAGCTACAACTCAGCTTTAACTGATTGTCAGATCAGAAAAACTGAGACCACGGCTGTCAATATTTGCAAGGGAGTTTTTTCAAAACAACTCAAATTTCTATGTGAAATATCCTAATCTTTAAGGCTTGCAACAAATTTGACAATTAAAAAGTGCATTGTGAAAAACATACTAAACTCACTCTGTGGGCCATCAGTTTGCAAGCTCTGTTCTAGGATGTTTGAATAGCATTGCCAATGATTCTTGTGTGTATACCTGTGGGTTTGCTTTGACTGTACTCCAGCATCTTGCAGTATCTGGCACATAGCAGATACACAATAAATATATCTTGCCTGAACATCTTTTATAGTTAAATTTACTCATCATTTTTCAATATATTTGGAAAACGTTTTGGTTTCATTCTTAGATTAGTTCCTGTCAAAGGTCTGCCATTGGTTTTTCCAAGCTATCAAATGTTGCTGCTTTAATTACTTTGCTTTATACTTTGTTATGAGATATTATGAATGCATCCTGATTGTGTCAGACAGGGGTGTCACTCCATCTGCCTTGTCGTCACTTTTGTCTTATGACATCATATCTTCCTATTATATAACATTCCCAGTGCATAATAGGACTAGTTCAGCATTGTTTTTTCCCCATCAGAGCATCTTCCCCAAACTGTAGAGCATAATGGAGATGGTTGTTTCTAATACTTGATTCATGCATTCAGAGGGAACTCATCAAAAAAAAATCATTGAGAGCATACTTGTGTGCCTGGCAGAAAGAAGTAAAGACTAATAAAATACAATCTTTAATTTCAAGAATCTTACAGGCAAGTAAAATAGATGAGTATAATGTAATATGTACTAAACTAGAATAATGTAATATAAATACTATAATATGTACTATATACACAGGAAAGGCAGTAGAGCCAGGTAGTCAAGGGCACTGGTTCTCTAACAGACTTCCCAGGTCCCAAGCTTGACTTCACTACTTACCAACTGTTTGAGCAAATTATTTAACATGTGGTTTGGTTTTTCCATCTGTAAAGTGGGGTGCAGGACTAATATGAAGTTTAACTGAATTAATATGTGTACACTGCTTAGAACAGTGTTTAGTATAAAGTAAGTACTCAATAAGTGTTACTATAACTGAAGGCACACTTAACCTTGTGTGTGCCTGGTGCATGAAGGTAGCTAGGTAAAGAGAAACAAAATCAGGAAGATTTTCCAGAATTACTGATATAAGTCTTAAAGACTTATTTCCTCAACAAATATCTACTTGATATTTGCTAGGTACTATGTACTAGATAAATAAGTGTAAAGCAGTGGAATTGGAAAATATAGAAGAAAAACTTCCTAGGCTATGGGAACAGCAAATTCAAAGCCATGAGGATGTGAGAGGTCAAGGCAAGTTCTTGTAAGTCCAAACAGCTCAATGAGGCAAAGAATGGGGTGAGACTTGCAGAGGGGCAAGAGGTAATAAGAAAAAGAAGCCAGGATGAAGGTGTCAGATTGTAGGTAGCCTTGAATATCATACTATGGCATTTGAAATTTATTCCATAGAAAGTTTTTTTAAATATATTTTATTGATTTTCTACGGAGAGAAAGGGAGAGAGATAGAAAGTTAGAAACATCGATGAGAGAGAGACATCGATCAGCCGCCTCCTGCACGCCCCCTACAGGGGATGTGCCCGCAACCAGGATACATGCTCTTGACCGGAATCGAACCTGGGACCCTTCAGTCCGTAGACTGACGCTCTATCCACTGAGCAAAACCGGTTTCGGCCCATAGAAAGTTTTAAGCAGTGTAGTAACAGGATCAGATCTGAGTTCTTAAAACATTACTCTGGTGATAATATTAATCTGAGCCAACTCAATTTTCTTTAGGAAATGAGTCCTCCTGCAAAATTCCTTATCAGAGAATGCTAGGATTTTTTTTCAATGCAAATGAAAAAGTAAGAGTTTAAAATAAAAGCATTTACAAATTAAGGAGTGAAGGTGGGTTTTCCACCTATGCAGTATAAATAATATGAACTTTGGAGTATGAAGTATTTATCTCAAAAAGAAACACCTGATATTACATAGGACTCTCTGAATAAAATAACCAACTCTAGCTTGGCCCTTCTGTATCTACCTCGTGTGTGTGTGTGTGTTTGTGTGTGTGTGTGTGTGTGTGTGTGATTCTTTCAATCAAGAAACATTTATTGTGCCAGACACTGCTCTGGACACTTGGGATACAACAGTGAACAATGACAATAACAAAACCAAATCAAAGATCCTGTCCTCTGAAATACAGAGGGATAGATCATAAACATTAATGATATGTAAATTACATGGAATATTAAAGGGACATAAGTTATCAAAATAGAACATCAAGAAGAGAAAGGAGAATTGAGATCATCCATTCCTGATAGAAATCATAGTAGGATGACTTACAAGGAATGAAAGGAACTCAAAACTCTCTGTAGTGTAAAATTCATCATAAACTCTGTGATGGGTGCAAAGTTCTGCCCCTGCACGTAGGTATAAGCAGCAAAAAGAGAATTATGCTAAAGATATGTAATACGTATATTAGCATGATTTAGCATAATATGCAAACATGGCTTATAAAGATTGTGTTAAGTCTACTTTAAACAATGTGATGCAGACAAGGCTTACAGTGGGCTGTAACATTAGTCTGCCCATTACTTCCACAGTAAACAATTCTGGGGTTTGGTGGTGGTTATGGTATGTGGGTGTGTGTGTTTTGGACACCATCTCCTGCTTGAAACAGAGCCTGCCAGAGAGCCCTATTCTTCTACAACCTGTCCTGAAAACAGCCCAACTCGACAGGAATCTCAATCTTTTATTATAGATTTTTTCCTTAACATTAAAACAAACCTTCTTCGACAACCTAGTATCATACAGTAGTGTCCTTCACCACTAATCTATCCTTCTGGCAGGTCTGACTCCAAAGGAAGAATGCCACCTATTGAATCATCCGCACTGGTCAGCCAGTCCTGTGCAGCACCATCAGTGCAGTAACTCAATCTAGTGGACTCCAAATCCCCTCCCTCTGATTATTCTTTGGTCTTAAAATAATTAATAATAATAATAATAATAATGGCACTACTTGGGCTGACAGGTATCAAGATATCTCCGCGCAGATATCTGATAAACACTCCCACATATTGTAGCCTCCTCAATAGCTAAGCCAGTTTCAGTCCTCTGTCTGCATTTCCTTCAGTGCGCTTTCTCCTTTGGAATGCCCCCGTCTTTGCCCGCAGTCCATGGAAACCGCTGGTGCACACAGTGCAGGGGCTGGTGATGGGCGGCTGCAGAAGCCAAGCAGGGGGCCGGGGCAGGCTAACCGGGGATCGCACAAGAGGTCAGGCGACGCAGCGTGCTTCCAAATGTGGACAGCCGCGGCGCTTGGCGAGGCACATCTCCATCCCAGGGCCTCCCGGGTGGGGGTGGGGGTGACGATGGGGGGACTCCACTAATATCCGCTGAAAGCGAGGCAGGAATCCCTGCAACTCCTCTGTTCAGGCTGAAGTCGCCACAGCTGCGCTGATGCACGCGCTGCAGCGGCGCCATCCCCCGCGGGCGAGCGCGGGAAGGGATGGGGTCGGTGCGAGTGGGCTGGGCGGCGGGAGAGGCGCGCGTCCGTGCACTGAAGACCCCGGTTCGTGACACCAACTCGTGAGCTCTTCAGGCTGGAGCCATCTGGAGAGGCGGACGGAGCAGGTCAGCTGGTCGCCTGTGCCCAACGGGTATATATAGGAAACCGCCGGGCCGCAGCGCCGCAGGCCGGCC
>JAAGEH010000005.1:27942231-28047007 GCA_011751065.1 Lasiurus cinereus
AGAGAGAGAGAGAGAGAGAGAGAGAGAGAGAGAGAGAGAGAGAGAGAATGAATAAGAGAGAATTTACCAGTTTGACACTGCATTTGGAAAGGTAAATGAATCAGAAATTGGCATAGATTTTAGAGCAATTTTTATCCTTGTAAACTTAAGGAATCGGGGAAAATCAAATATTTATATCTCTTTTCTAAGGGTAATTAAGCTTAAGCATACCAGCAAAGGGAGAAAGCATTTATAAGGTAGTACTTGTCAAGTGAATAAAAGGTTACTTTGCATCTTAAGCCATTGTCCTTAAGTTGCTGTTCATTATAACCCATAATGAGTTGTTAAGTTGCCAATCTAGTCTTTTCCCTTTCCTTTTTAGAAAGGGAATGGATTTTGCCAATCAGATATTTCTACAGCTTTTTACTCCCTTTGGAGTAGGGGTGAGGTTGAAGAACTGTTTTATTTTGCTTTTAATGTGTTTCCAGAAAAGTGCATCCCTGCTCATTTTAAGCATTAAATAGGCATATCAGTTTGATTTCAGATCTCCATGTTAACAATAGAATGTAAAAATATTTACAAAATGTAGCTCACAGTACCATAGTCTTTATGAACCAGTCTTCATGTATCCCAAATGCTCACCAGATTGATTTTTTTTGTTTCATCTTGCCTTTTTGGTACTTGCTAGACTTAGTGAGTCATGAGATATTTCAAAAAAAAAACAAAAAAACGTCTACTTATGTGGTTGTAATATTAATTACTAAGGCTTGGGCCAGTGTTTAAATTGCCAAGTACAATCAACATTTTTAAAACATGAAATAGAAAATATTAGTACATTAGTGAAGGGCTCTTCTGTATAGCTTCTTTTTCTCTCATATGTGCATGTGTATTTTGGGTAGTGATATAAAATGTATTTCTTATTTAATGGTCAGATTCTTTAAAGGCAAGTTTACTGGAATAAGTTCACTTGGCTTTCAGTTTCAGCTCCATTACTAGCGCAGTGATCTTGAGAAAAATCACTTGTTCCATTTTTCTCATTTGTAGAATGGGAATAAAAGATAATGATGGGGGAAAAGTATATAGATAACAATTATATCTTGTATTTTGTGAAAATAAGATGATTTTTTATAATAGGAGATTAAAAAAATAGCATTTTTCACGTTGGTCATCCTGAGAGTCTGTTAATCCAGTGGTATTGCCATTGCCTGGAATGATCAGAATTCTCAAGAACTGTTATAACTGTCCACAGTGAGGTAGAATTTAGAGTGTGATGACTTAGGTTTAAGACTCCATGGTGATAGTATTAGATTTCTGACCTAGGTAAATTACTTAACCTTCTTAGTTTTCTATTTATACAATGAAAATAATAATACCTACCTCCTCAAGGTTATTGGGAAAATTAAATATGAAATTGAGTAAATATTGTTACTTAAGTCCTCAATAAATGTTAACTCTTATTGTTTGTAATTTCCACCATATCTGTAATTCCCCATACTACTGTTGTTCAAACCAAAAATCTAGAATTCATTTTCAATCCTCCTCATTTCCTCGCTCTACAACAACCATCAGAAAGGCTAGTCAAAACATATTTTTGAATACGAGGCCCAGTGCATGAAAATTCATGCGCTGTGAGGCAGGGAATCCCTCAGCCCAGCCCGCCTCTCTCACAGTCTGGGAGACCTCAGAGCGGGAGGTAACCCTGCGATCGGGGGAAGGCAACATCCCCATCGCACCTCTGCCAGCAGTGCGAGCCTCGGCTGGCCCTGGTTATCTGAGCCTTGGGTGGCCCTGGGCATTTGGGGGGCTGAGAGGACTGGGGTATTCTAGAGGCAGGCACATGGAGTGGCCAGGCCTGCCTGGGGATGGGCCTGGCCTTGCTGCACATCTGCCACCCCAGCTGAGAGGACTGGACACCACCATCTTGTGGCTGTGGGCACTGCCATCTCTGAGGGTGTGGCAGCCAATTAGCATATTCCCTCCTTATTGGCTGTGGGTGCTGCCATCTTTATGATGGTGTAAGGGTCAATTAGCATAATCCCTCTTTATTAGATAGGATATCCTCTTCATCTCCACAGCTGCCCCTATAGTCCAAGCCAACTCATCACTAACTTTCACTTGTACCTTTACAAAAGCTCCCTAACTTAACTCCTTTCTTGCTCTTCCCTGATCCAGTCTTCATTTAGCAGTACCAGAGTGATCTTTAGAAATATAAATTGATCATATTACTCAACTGCTTAAAAACCTGTAGTGGCTTTCCATCATATGTAGACTAAAATTCAGACTCCTTCTCTTAGGCATCTCTACTTCTCCAACCTCATCTACCCTTGACACCTTGTCGTATTCTCCAGGCCTTAGTTTTCAAACATCAAGTCATCAAGTTCTATTCTGAGGCTTGATTTTGCTATGCTCTCTGCTTCTGCCACAGGCATTTGCAGTATTGGCTCTTTTCTACTCTACAGACCTTAGGACTTCCGAGAAGCCTGTCCTGACTGCTGGAGGGAAGTTGCCCCTTAATCATCTCTGTTTTATTTTCATCATAGCATTCATCCTTGTCTGATATTTTCTCATTTATTTCCTTGTTTTGTTACCTGAACCCCTCACTAGGTTGAGAAAATCATGAGAATAGGTTGTTCCAGGCTGCCTCCCCAGTGCATAGGGCAGTGCTACATATTAGGTACTCAGTATTACTTGGGTTACGTGCAGCGATGAACAAGACAGACATTGGTCATTGTATTCAGAATTTATGATTTAGAGCAGGGTCAGCACACTTTCTTAAAGGACCAGAATAAATAATTTAGGTTATAGACTATAAGGTTTCTGCTGCAGCTACCACTCTACCATTGTAAGCACTAAAGCAGATAGAGACCATAAATAAATGAATTGGCATAGATGTGTTCCAATTAAACTTTATTTACAGGACAAGTGATGGGTCCCTAGTGTATAGTTCGCTGGCCCCTGCTAGAGCATCACTTTTGGCTAGAACTTTCTATGATGATGGAACTGACCTTTATCAACAATGTCCCATCTCATAACTATTACTTACATATGGCTACTGAGCACTTGAAATGTGGCTGGTAAAACTGAGAAACTAAAAATGTTTAATAGCTTCACTGAGGTATAATTGACATACAATAATTTTCTATATTTAAAGTATACAAATCAATACATTTTGACATACATGTACATCTGTAAAACAATTATCACAATCAAGATAATGAACATATTTATCATCCCCAAAAAGTTTGCTCATGTCCCTTTCTAACCTTTTTGTTCCCTCCTCATTCCTAGGCAACTATAGATTAATTTGCATTCTCAAGCATTTTATATTAATGGAATCATTCTCTGTATTCTTTTTTGTTTTATTTATATATATATTTTTATTGATTTTTTTACAGAGAGAAAGAGAGAGGGATAGAGAGTTAGAAACATCGATGAGAGAGACATCGATCAGTTGCCTCTTGCACGCCCCCTACTGGGGATGTGCCTGCAACCAAGGTACATGCCCTTGTCTGGAATCAAATCTGGGCCTTTCAGTCCACAGATTGAAGCTCTATCCACTGAGCCAAACCGGTTTCGGCTATTTTATTTTTTAATTTAATGGAATTACTATGAGATTCATCCCTGATTATGCATGTATTCCATTGCTGGCTAGAATTCCTTATATGGATAAACCACAGTTTGTTTATCCATCCACCTATTAATGGCTATTTGGTTAGTTCCAGATTTTGGCTATACAAATAAAACTTCTGTGAACATATATGTACAAAGCTTTATATGGGCTTATGATTTCATTTTTGGGGGGATAAATACTTAGGTGTTGAGTGACTGTGTCATATTTTAGATGTATGTTTAAGTTAAGAAACTGTCAAATGATTTTCCAAAGGGGTTTTATATTTCCACCAGCAGTGTATAAGAGTCTATTTTCACCAGCACTTACCTTTTTTCATTATGACCATCCTAGAGGGTATAAAGTGGTAATTTGTGGTTTTGATTTATAATTCTTAATGACTAATAATACTGAGCATCTTTTCACATGTTACTTGTCATCCATATATTATCTTTAGTGAGGTGCCTATTCAAATATTTTGTCCAATTTCAGTTGGGTTGTTTTCTTATTATTGAGTTTTGAGAGTTATTTATATATTTGAGGCCCAGTGTACGGAATTTGTACAACAGTGCAGTCCCTAGGCCTGGCTGGTGATCAAAGCACAAGCACCTGGCATGTAAGGCCAGGTCTCGGCTGACCTCTGGGCCCTGGGGAGCCCCATGTGCCCCCCTTCTGCCTGAGTCATTGGGCCCCACCCAGCTCCCTTAGCACCTAGGAGCTTGGTGGTACCCGCCCCCCACCGATGCAGCTGGTTGCCATCTGGGGGGTGATCTTTGGGGTGATCAGGCCTGGCTCATACCCACCTGGGCCTGGTACTGCCTGCTCAACTGCCCCACCATCCCATCGTGGTCCCACTCTCTTGGGGAGCCCATTGGGGCCAGCATTGCCTCCATTGCCACCCACTGTCAGTACCATATCACCCCCTGGTGGTCAGGGAGCTATTGAACTCCCTGTCAAACAATTAGAGGAAACAATTTGCATATTAGGCTTTTATTATATAGGATTTAAAATCTTTTATTATGTATGTGTTTTTGCAAATACTTTCTCTAATTCTGTGGCTTATCAATTTAAAAACAGAGCTCTTAATTTTGATGAAATTTGATTGGTTATTTTTAAAATTTAATTTTACTTCATTGTAATCTATTTGAATTTAAATTTAAATAGCCACATGGGTTTAGTGGGTACTGTATTGGACAGCACAAGTTGATAGGAAAATACATAAACAATACTTTAAAAATTTATAGAGTAATAACTTATTAAAGAAACAAACATGACACTGACTTAGACAAACATGGATATGAAGCTATACTACTCTGGTATTTGGGCATTCATGGAAGGACTCTTTTAAGTGATGCTTAACCCTTATGTATGACAAAGAGCATGCTATAAAAAGATTCCAAGAACTTGGAGCAGTTGTTCAAAGTTCCCTAGGTAGAAAAGAGCATTATATGTTTGAGGAGCTAGTTCATAGATGCTGCATAAGAAGTCAGTCTTTTTATTTTACAGCCACATTTAATATCATACAGAATTAACTAGTTAGTTATTCCATCTTTACTTAATAATAGTCAGATGATTTGACTATTTCCAAAAATCAAAGATTTTCCATCACCAAGGCTATTCAAAATAATGCACAATAAATTTGTACATTAATTTCTTAAAATGTGGCTCTAAAATATAATAGCAGCATGTAGGTAACCAATTCTGGATATAATTCTGGAGAATGCATCCCTGAGGACATCCACATTTGAACAGAAGAGTTTTGTGAAATGAAATGAAAACACATATTAGAGTAATTTCAGTATGGGATAATTTGTGTCAAACTCAACCACCAACCACTCTGACCTTTTGGTTCTACAAGCTTTAAATAAGATGAGTGCCTATTGGGATAGGAAAGAAAGACAGGCACATAAAGTAAGTCAAAGCAAAGTATTTTAAAATAGATCCAACATTTTAAAATGTGGCAGCTGCTGTTGTATACACTTCATTCTGTCGTTTTTGTCTACATTCTTGGGGTCCAAGTCTGTTTATAGCAACTCATGATAAAACACCCCTCAGAGCTGATTTTGCCTATGTGTGTGTCTTGTGCTGGGCTTTGAATGAAACATCTTGGTAAGTAAGCTTTAGTTTTATTCTTTAATGCTGAGAAAAATATTATGCCTATGGTTAAATCAGTGAACTGCTGAATCCTTTTCTGCTGTTACTTCACAAAGTGAATGGCATAAAATCAGGCAGCTAAGATTATTTGAGCTGAGAGGAGCTTGAAATTATCAAAATTGAATTGGACTGTTCATAAATGGCCTCTGTTATCGCTGGTATGACCTCTGAACTTCTAACTCTACTATGTTTATTTGTCTATAAAATGGAGGTAATAATCCATATTCTGTACATCTTACAATGTTGTTTTTTTATGGGTCAAAAGAAGAAAGCATATGAAAACACTTTGGAAAAAAAAGTATAAAAGCCATTAGTGTCTTTTACCAGGTGAAAGTAGGTGTAAAGCAATAAAAAAGAGTTTTATTTGTTTTTTATTTAATACTAGAACATTTACATGTAAACGAATGATTGCGATCTGTCTTATTCAGCTCAGGCTGGCCATAAAGAAAAGTACCATAAGCTGGATGACTTAAAACAACAGACATTTCTTTTTCATAGCTCTAGAGGCCATGAATTCCCATGATCTGGATGCCAGCTAATTCAGTTCCTGGTGAGAGTTCTCTACTTGGCTTGCATACACTCATATACACAGTGTTTTGAAAAAATATATGTACATGTTAATATTACGACTTGATAGACTTTCATACCCTCATGTCCCCAAAGCATTTGGCAAAAACCTCTGTTGTGGACTGAACATGTACCCTGCAAACTCCTATATTGAAGTTCTGATCCCCAGTATGATAGCATTTGGAAGAGGAGGGGGAAGGGCATTTGGGAGATAATTAGGTTAGATGAGGTCATGAGAACCGAATCCCCATGATGGTATTAGTGCCCTTATAAGGGACCAGAGAGCTTGCCCTCCTTTACTGTCTTCTATGTGAGGACACAGCAAGAAGGCAGCTGTCTGCAAACCAGGAAAAGGGCCCTTGACAAGAACCCCATCTGCGGGCACCTTGACCTTGCACTTTCCAGTCTCCAGAACTCTGAGAAGTGGCTATTATTTAAACCACCCAGCCTGTGTTATTTTGTTACAGTAGCCTGAGCTGACTGCCTCCAAAATAAACTTTCATTGAGTGAAGAGTTTGCTGTCCTTTCTGTTTCTATCTTGAGTGTTCTAGATCACAGGGGCGCTCCAGATTCCTATATATGCAGAAAGCCTACAGGGTGCATGCTCAGTTTGGTAATGGCTATGGTAGCAGTTATCTGAAGCAGCCTCGGGTGGAGGTACTGTCTAGCTTTTCTTTCCTTGGGGAAGACCAGGCCACAGTGGGGGAGTCCGGAAAGGGAGCAGAGGCCACAGCCTCTGTCAGCCACCAATAATAGGGCTTGTAGGCAACACAGCCCAGTTCACTTTATAATTTTGTTTCAGTCTGATTTTCTTTATCTAGGACAAGTTTATATTAGAAACATCCAGCCACCAGCAGAAATAACCATATCAGCACTGTATCCAGTGCTGTGCTGAGCAGCCTTGGCCTAATTTTGACAGACAGTTGTCACATGGGATAACTGAGAAGTAAAACCTGTTTTTGGATGCCTGGTCACTAGTGTGAGGACTGAAAGTGGAATGTGCCCACATCGGTTCATATTTCAAAGATCTGAGAAACCCAGCTGCTCGGTGGCCTTTTGCTTTCCCTGTGTACCTGGATGCTAATTTGTACCTAGGCAAGTGTCTGTGTTCCTGTTTTTTAAAAAATTTCTTTATTGATTATTACATATGTGTCCTTATCTCCCCATTAACCCCCCCCTACTGTACCCTCACCCCCTCTCTTTTGTCTGTGTCCATTGGTTAGGCCTATAT
The DNA here is from genome assembly GCA_011751065.1 of Lasiurus cinereus. NCBI lineage: Eukaryota > Metazoa > Chordata > Mammalia > Chiroptera > Vespertilionidae > Lasiurus > Lasiurus cinereus. Next base: position 27,949,770 of record JAAGEH010000005.1, read on the forward strand.
GCATGCATACAAATCCTTTGGTTAATCTCTCTCCCTTAACCCCCACCCTTCCTTCTGAGGTGTGACAGTCTGATCTGATTCTCTGTCTCTGGATCTGTTTTTGTTCATCAGTTTATGTTATTCATTATATCCCATAAATGAGTGAAATCATGTGATATTTATCTTTCTCTGATTGGCTTATTTCACTTAGCATAATACTACACTGCAGTAAAAAGGAAGGAGTTCTTACCATTGGCAACAGTATGGATGGAACTAGAGAGCATTATGCTATGTGTTCCTCTTGTATCCCTCCATCTCTTGAACCTCAGCTTTTACAGTAGTCATTGCTAGGTTATACTCTCTCTGAATCTGATAGACAGGGGCCTGTTTTTTATTCTTATTTTATACACTCTTTTACCATTATAGATTTTGGACTTGATCATTGTACTCATTCTCTCCGCATGAGGGAAGTGAGAGGTCTCTGCAAGGCAGAGTTTCCCAGCCATCACAGATGTATGTATTTGATACATTCATCCTTGCCCCTTCGCCTTCAGGCAGGTAGGGTAGATAGGTACTGGGGGAGCTAGAAAGCCCTTTTGTTTATTACAGTGTGCCATGATATGCAAGTAACATCACTTTGTATGGGTCATGATGTGAAACATGTAGGGAATCCCTGCCCTCGAAGGGATTATAAGGGAAAGGGCATTGGTGATTGACCTCCCTACTCCAGGGTTCTGCGGAAAGAGATTATGACCGGATGTGGCTTTGCCAAAGAAGAGAGTGCAGACAAATTGAAAGCCCATAACAATACTCAGGAAGACTGCTTGAGCAGGATGGAGGCAGAGAAACGAAGAATAATATATAAGGAGGGCAATATCTAATGTCTATTAGCCCCATGCCCATTCTTCTACATTATATTGATTCTCATGTTTATTATTTTATTTCAAAGTGGTTGTCTCACAAAAAGAGGAAAGACAGCTAAAAGTAAAAAATGTTTTTTTCTTAACCTCAGCAAAGAACTGTATTCCTTTTCTGTCATCTGTGTTGTGATGACATTGGTTTTAATTAAATGCTCAGAGTGATTCTGGATGGGATGATCATGAGTAAATGGGAGCTCTTATTCACCATTAGGAAGCTTCACTTCATGTATTTTCATGCATTTCTGTGATAACAGGACATGAGAAGCAAGGTACAAGGTTAAGAATATTCTTCTTCCCTTGCAGAGCCATGTCTTAGAGGTATGTCTCCACAAATAAATGCTGCAGGCCTCCGGAGAAGACAAAAAATTGTACAGACTGGCCACCAAAGGATTACCAGTTAAATTTGAATAAGCTAATTTGCAAATGTGGTTAAATATTTTTTCTAGAGTTGAAACTTTTGAGGATTTAAAAGCTTTCATCAAAGCCCTTATTTTAATGCTATGCTGATTTTAAATGTTTGAAAGTGATTTCACATTTGACTTAAATTCAACTAAAATGCTTTAATATTTCTTCATTAAAGTGACTGGTAAAAACAAAGTACAAAAAATTGCAGTTCCTTTCTTTTGATGGATTTCCTTTACCTTTAATCTAATAAAAAATAACCAGATTCAGAGTTATTTAGAGGTTTCAACAATAATACTGTATCTTTTGGATGACATGACGTTAAAATTTCAATGAGAAGCTACATACAGGTTTTTATGTAAACTGTATTTGCTGAGTTGTTGAACAAAAGAAAAAAAAACTTTTCTTTTCCAGTTAACTGTTTATGACTGCACTTTCCTACATAGGCACACTATGTTACCAACTTAAACTCTCAGCTATATAGACATTGTATGTTTAACTCATTGACTTAACACACGGGCATTGAGGATATACTGTGTGGAAATATTGAGTAGAGCACTGCGGGATGGGAGGGGATGGTGGCAAACCATAGGCAGGTGGGCATGTTCCTCAGATCTCTAAGGTATTCAAATGGACAACCACTCAAATATCTAGTACAAGATATATTCAACAAAAAGCAAATAAGTGAGTTTCATTCTTATGTATTATACTTCAGATGATTGTTATACAAATAAATTATAGGTTCTGGTTATGAACCAGTTTGCTTCTAAGCCCAATAGTTTAGGAATTTGGTAGTTAGTATTTTTAACAGCCTCATTGAGATATAACTTGCTTACCGTAGTTTATCCACTTGAAGTATACAATCCAATAGCTTTTATTATATTCACAAAATTATGCATTCATCATAGTCAATTTTAGAACATTTTCATTATCCCAGAAAGAATCACCACACCCATTAGCCATCATATCCCAGTCTTCTCAGCTCCCCAAACCCCGTCAAGCACTAACTTAAGTTTCTGTGGATTTGTTTATTCTGGATATAATATAAATGGGACCATATAATATGTGGTCTTTTGAGGTTGACTTTTTAATTTACATAATGTTTTCAAGAGTCATTCATGTTGTTGCACATTAGTACTTCTTTTGTTGCCAAGTAATATTTCATTTTATGCATCCAACATTTTGTTTATTCATTTATCAATTAATGAACATTGAAGTTGTTTTCACTCTTTGACTATTGTGAATAAAGCTTCTGGAGCATTCATGATTTTGTGTGGACTTGTTTTCTCTTGTGTATACCTAAGAGGAATTGTAGGATCATATGGTAACTATCTTTAGCCATTTGTAAAACTTCCAAACTGTTTTCCAAGTGATAGCATCATTTTACAATCCACATCAGGAGGACAAGGTTAGATTAAGAACATGACTGGAGGATGCAGAGTACAGTATATCCATATCCTGTCAACAATTGTTAATTAGCTGTCTTTTCTAGTGTAATAATCCTGGAGTATAAAATGGTATTTCATGGTTTTGATTTGCATTTTTTTTATGTCTAATGATGTTGAACGTCTTTCATGTGCTTATTGGCTATTTATATCTTTGGAGAACTCCCTCTTCAGATCCTTTGCCCATTTTAAAATTGGCTTATTTGTCTTTATAGAATTGTAACAACTCTTTATTCTAGATACAAATCCCTTATAATTGGCAGAAATTTTCTCCCATTAGGGGGGTTTTCTTTTCACTTCTTAACAGTGTCCTTTGAAACACAGAAGTTTTCAAGTTGATAGTCATGTCTAATTTATATTTTTTTTCTTTTGTTGCTTTGTGTTTTTGATGTCACATATAAGAAATCATTGCCTAATCCAAGGTCAAAAAAAAATATTTTTGCCTATGTTTTCTTCTAAAATTTTTATAGTTTCTGGTCTTTAGATTTTTTATTCATTTTTAGTTAAATTTTGTATATGGTGTGAAATAGAAGTCCATTTTTATTCCACATGTGGGTATCCAGTTGTTCTGGCACCATTTATTGGAAATAATTAAATTTATCCTCAGACAAATTTTTTTTAATATATTTTATTGATTTTTTTTAGAGAGGAAGAGAGAGAGATAGTCAGAAACATCAATGAGAGAGAGACATCGATCAGCCGCCTCCTGCACGCCTCACAGTGGAGATGTGCCCGCAAGCAAGGTACATGCCCCCGACCAGAATCGAACCCGGGATCTTTCAGTCCGCAAGCAAACGCTCTATCCATTGAGCCAAATTTTTACTATGTAGCCCAAAATGGTAAACATTGGCACTATGTCAAAGGATGTAGTTTGCAGTGTGCAAGAATGACTCTTACCATCCTGCACCACAGGTAACCCTTATGTTTTTTTAATGAGGATATTCCAGCAGAGCCCCCTAGAGGTTGGTTGTTCTCTCTCTCTCTCTCTCTCTCTCTCTCTCTCTCTCTCTCTCTCTCTCTCTCTCTCTGTGTGTGTGTGTGTGTGTATTTGGGGCCATTGGGCTAAATTATGTGGAGGAGTGTATTTTAAAGTTCACATAAAACTTTCACTTACTTGGTGTATAGTTTTTGCCTGGCCTAGCATTATTCTTTGGGAATTAAACGATAGTCTTGCTAGAGAGTAGAATTCCATTAAATAATTGTTGAAGGATGAGAGATAGTTTGGAAAGAAGATATAGTCCCTGCTTTCATGAAAGGTGTAGAAAAATAAATAATATAATATGCAAGGCTATAATGGAAGCATAGTATGTAAAGCAAGCTAAGAACACAGGATATTGAATATATAGTTAATCCAACTGATTAAAAAACAGTTTAGCTATTAATGTTGTTAATAGTTTTGTGTTATTGAATACAAGAACATTTAATTATAGACCTTTGCTTCTCATCTTGCATGACCTCTGTGCATTTACTCTTTGGTAGAGTTGTTTTTTTGCCTTCATTATAGTGGATACAGTTTAGAAATTCAAAGATCAAATTTCTCTCTAGTGTTCATGGTCTTCTTTCCTAATTGTTGTTAATAAAAAACAGCAGTTTTTAAAATTCAGTTACTATATATATATATATATATATGTGTGTGTGTGTGTGTGTGTGTGTGTGTGTGTGTGTATTCAACAAAGGAGGCATGAACATACAATGGAGTCAAGACAGTCTTTTCAATAAATGGTGTTGGAAAAATTGGACAGATACATGTAAAAAAATGAAACCTGACCACCAACTTACACCATGCACAAAATAAAGTCAAAATGGATATAAAGGAATAAACATAAGATAAGAAATCATAAAAATACTAGCGGAATCCACAGGCAGCAAAATTTCAGACCTATGCCAAAGCAATTTCTTCACTGATATTTATTTCCTTTTAGGACAGCGGTTCTCAACCTGTGAATCGTGACCCCTTTGGGGGTCGAATGACCCTTTCACGGGGGTCGCTTAAGACATCCTGCATATCAAATATTTACATTACGATTCATAACAGTAGTAAAATTACAGTTATGAAGTAGCAACAAAAATAATTTTATGGTTGGGGGTCACCACAACATGAACTGTATTAAAGGGTCGTGGCATTAGGAAGGTTGAGAACCACTGTTTTAGGACTTTTTTCCAAGCTCCTCCTCAACTTCCCCATTTAAGGGTGAGGAGCAAATAAAGGCCATTTATGTTTGTTTGGTTTTTAGTTCTTATTAAACTTGATTAGCTTTGTGTAATTGTAGGAAAATGGTATGATATGAAGGAACTTCTTCCCAGAAGATTAATGCAACTGAATTTCTTGCCTACTGTGTAGTTTGTCAATTTAAAAATAATATCACCTTTTTAAAGATTATTCTGTTTCAGAACAGCATCCAGTATTTAGCATCTAGATATGTGCCTCAAGAACTTGGACTTTCTGAAAAATCACACTGTGGATTGTGATTTTTAAGCTAATAAAAAAAATATGCACTGCTCAAAACCCACCTTCTGTTTCCTGTGAGGCAAGGAATCATAGTTTGCACTGTTGCTGAACAAGTGTGAAATTTGTTGGTGCAACCTGTCCTGACAAGCTTGTACTACTGTATATTTGTAAAGGGATCAGTAGCCTCATTCTGTCTGCATGCATTGTATTTCACACAGTTATAAACAAAAAGAATACCAAGTCTTTACTGCCTGAGAACAGATTCTTTGATATGGGAATTTGTTTAAAAATTACCATTGGCCTTTTGTTTGGCTATATTTTTGAGCAAAAGATAGATCTATTGCATTTTGAATGAATTAATACCTAAATGTATTTATTAAGCCCTCATTATATTGACCACTCTTAAGACTCATTACTTACAAGAGAAATGAATCCTAAGTGTGTGATGTAGGTAATGTTAATTTTCTTGCAAATCCAGGATGAATCTTTGGTGGACATTTAACATGAGAATATCAGAAATAGAAGGTACCTAAGAAACTGTGTGGTTCAGATTTTCTAATTTTCTAAATAAGGAAATGAGGCCTGGAGAAATGACTGGATTTCCTTGAGTTGCATAGCTCATTAGTGGTAGAGTTTGTCTCAGTACAAAAAACAGGACCTCAAATAAATATAATGTTCTGCCTGTGGTTTGACTGCATTCTCTTGAACCTGAGTTAACAAATGAGGTATATATACTCCATTTGACTCCTTATACATCTGACAATTTTATAACTAAGAAAACACAGTCTAATTACTATGTATTCAAATGACCCTCTATAGTAGGTCTCCATGAAAAACTTTATAGGAGCTTTATAGAAAGAGATATGTACGAGCTTGTCAGGACAGGTTGCACCAACAAATTTCACACTTGTTTTATTATCCATTCTCATGCTTGACAGTCATCCCTCTCAGAAAGATTTCCTTACATTAGAAAGTCTCATATCTGCGTTCCATGAATCCCTACAAAACCAGGTTATGTGGGTTTCTAAACCCCCTGAAATTGTGTACATAATTTAGTTCATGTCTTTTATAAATTTCTCAAAGAACCACTACCCAAGATCAACCTGGATTCTCAGTCTACAGTTTACTAATTTCTTTTTGCCTTATCTTCCTTGGAAGATATGTCCTATATATTATAACTCTGCATTAATTAATTAATTAATTTGGAGGTTATTAATGTCTCCAAATGAAGAATTCAGATCAGTTTTAATTTTTCTCATAGGATTTTTCCCCTCTACAATTTAAATCATTTTTATGTCTGCCTTTTTATCCCTTTCAGATTCTTTATAAACCTAAAAACCAAAGAGCTCAGAATTAGAAATTATATAATTAATGAAGACCTAGTTAGGAGCTTGGATCTGCCAACACTGACTGGTTTTAGAGGGTTAGAGGCAGCAGAAGTAGGACTACTGAGATAGGCCCAGGAATGCCCGCCCCCACACTCCTCATCCTGCTAATGAAGGCTGGACAGACAGATCCTCCATGTCAAAAGAGGGTATGCAGCCAGGTAAAGGATTGGGCATATTTCAAAGTTCAAAGCATGGTAAACGGATCCTGAATAAGGAGTCAGAATAGTGAGTAGGAAACTGCTCACTGAAGGTGAAACAATCCCACAGAAAGTCTGCATGTGAACAAAGTGCCACCTTTCTTAGTAAAAATCTATCCAATCTTCCAGTATTGAGATACTTCTCCTGAGGCGAGTGCTCATCTTCTTGATTTCCCTTCTGTAACCAGGACAGCCACATCAGCCTCCAGAAGTTAGATTCCTGAGAGTTATGTTCCCAAAAGGTGTGACTAATGGAAACAGTGGGATGAGGTTTACAGCTCTAATATATGAAGTAGGTTATCAGAGTCACTGGGATTGGGACACTCTTATGAAATCATGAGTGGGTTTTCTTTCCAGAAGGGAAGGCACCAAATCTATATTATACAAACAATTTTATACAGTTTAACCAGCCCTGATTCATGGTTAATAACTCCTGGCCAAGAAATGTATTCTACATTTCTTATCTATTTGTTTCCTGTCCTTTTATTAATGTTTTATATCATTGTTTCAGTTGCTATCTGAGCTATGCTAAGGAGGTTTGGGCATGCAGTTTTCACATGTGAGCCAAAAGATTAACAGGGGAAACAGCAACATTGAGGCCATGGCACTGGGGACAATAAATATTTGAGAGCGAACCCTTGATGGGAACAGGGGTGGGGGGTGAATTTGGGGATAAGAAGTCCAGCATCCCCTTCTCACTGATGATTCTCTCTCTGTTCCTATGCTAGGATCTAGGCTTTGTTTTAGCAACTAAGAAGCAGTTTCGGCCAGCTAGAAGGGGTCAAAGCAGAGAGGGGGGAATGGGGCATATGTAATACTTACAACAATAAAGATTTAAAAACAAACAAAAAGAAGCAATTCCTTTATGAATCATGTGATGCCATACCGATGCTGAGCCAGTTAGCCTTGCATGGTTCTTATTAGAGCTGCATCTAGTTATCACACAAGGCTGGTCTGAACCCTCAGGTCCAGGGTAAGGCCTCTGGCCAGGGTAGAGTGAGGATAGAGCAGAACAAATGGCTTTGGTAATACAGCCTGAACTTCACTCGTGGCTCTTAGGGACTGTTGTTAATTTTACTCATCCATATTCACTAGCAGGTCCTCTGACTCTGTCTAGAGGTATCCTATATGATAAAAGGATAATATGCAAATTTTTCCCCCGGGAGTTAGACCAGCCAGAAGTTCGACCATTCCTGTGACTTGTGCTGACCACTAGGGGGCAGCATAGAATGAAGGAAGGCCCAGGCCAGCAGCTAGGGAAGGAAGGCCCCTGCTGGCCCTGATTACTGGCCAGGCCTAGGGACTCTACCCATGCACAAATTTTGTGTACCAGGCCTCTAGTTAAATATATGATTGAATTTAGAAAGTAATTATATAGATATCAAGCTAAATAAAACCTCATTTGCCACAATTTTAAGATCCTCTGAAACAAAGTACCTGAATTATATATGTAATAAGCAACATGTATGTTAGCTGTAAAAGATGGTAATGATTATGATAATTTTTTTTTCCACATACTCTGGTCAGCATTTGACCTTATTCTCAAACCATAGAAAATACTTTCTCTCTGTCTGGGTGGCTCAGTTGGTTGCCGTGTCTCCTGATACACCAAAAAGGTTGCAGATTCAATTCCCACTCAGGGCACATACCTAGTCTGGGGGTTTAATCCCCAGTCAGGTGCATACCGGAGGCAACCAATCAATGTTTCTTTTTTTTTTCTCTCTCTCTCTTTCTCATCTTTCCTTCCTTTCTTCCCTCCATGTCCTTCTCTAAATATATCCTTGATGAGGATTTTAAAAAAATTACATTCTATACTACTTTTTGATACTTAGTATCTATCCTAGTTTAGATGTTACTATTTTATCTTCATAATGAGATTGTGAACTTCTTCATAGACAAAGACAGGCAATATAAAACTTGCTGAATTCAATTGAAAATTGGCATTTACTTTCTTTACAAGCCACATGTTCTTCATTTTTATTCTTTTTCCTCAACAGAAAATGAAAACCCTAGCAGAAAGAAGGAGGAGCGCACCATCTCTTATCCTGGATAAAGCCCTACAAAAACGGCCTACTACCAAGTAAGCAAAAGCTTTGTATTATATATTTTGTATGTGCTACACTTTATGTTGTTTGTTTGTTTGTTATCAGCACCAGAATTCTCTGTTTAATAATAGAGACTACGACTTCTGTTCTGAGGTTATTTATGAATCAAAGCATTTTAGAGCGGGTATATATGCTCAATTGTTTTAAAACTGATTCAGAAGTGGATCTCATCACATAATACACAAAAATGCAAGTTCCACATATTGTTAAAGTTCATTTATAAAAATAAGTAGAAATCAGAATACTAAAATATGAGTTCTTTTCACCACCAGGCATATTTGGTTATGCATAAACCTTTGCCTAGTTCTTTATCATAAGATGATGCCTGTGCATGGGTATGAAGCAAATATTTACCTATTTTAGATCTAAAAAAATATTAATATCATTAAAAATGGAATGTTGATTCATTTTATGCATTTTTGGTTAAATTAATTAATTTGTTAGTGTAATTTAAAGTTGAAAAAACAATCTAAGTATCTATTGAAATGGCCATTTTACCTATTTCAATGGGTGTTTTAAGAAAGTCATTCATAATGTGTAGAAATTGAATGGATAATCAATCATTAACTTATTTGTTAATTTTTAAATGCCATTTTGACTCAGGAGTTTTATGGTCAAAGAAATCCTGTAATAATTTTCTCCTAATCTATGAATCCTTTTATGTAAGTAGAAGCCTATTTAGAGTGAGAGTATATCTGCTATTTCTATGCATGATGTGCTAGTTTAACATAAAATCTATATGAAAGCATGGTATTTTTTTTCAATGCAAAAAATATAATATAGCTAAATCCCAATTCAACTTTCAAAACCCTTAGGTCATTCTCAGGGCTCAGCAAGTTCTCAGACTCAGGCAGCCCCTATCTTCCCCCACTTCGGTCTCCCCATCACCTCTGCAAAAATTGGTGCTTATATTAGAGCCATGAATTATTCCTACCTCAGAAATATGATGGGGTTTGTGTCAGATAACCACAGGTAGAAAAGTTTATTTAAGGTGAAGTGTCATATGTTTTAAACTTCAGTTTATTTCCTATGAGTCTCTCTGGGTTTGTAATATGAGTGCATAGTGCTGGGGAACAGAACCCTTATCTGTCTGATAGAAATAATGCTTTTACTCTATGTAATGTTGGTGCTTAATGTATATGCCCCCTCACTCTCCTACCCCCTCCCAAAAAAGTCGTTGGGTATTGAATGTATACAAAATATTTACAAGTAAAGTAATCTTAGGATTGGAAAGAATCTTAAAGGTCATCTAGTCCAGTGGTTTCCAAACCTAAGTCAGTATTTTGCAGTGAGACACAATCATGTTTTTCAAAAACTCTTCAACTATTATTGTTTGGATAAATTAATGAATGAGCAAGTGACTCCATTTCCAAACCAAAATAGTAATTACATTGGCACAGTAGTTTCTGACTTTCCTTCCCTTATTTGAGCAGCCAATACAATGAGAATTTTCTTTTCACTAGTATTATTTGTGAAATTCTGGCTAGGGCAGTGGTCGGCAAACTGCAGCTCTCGAGCCACATGCAGCTCTTTGGCCCCATGAGTGTGACTCCTCCACAAAATACTACGACCTGGGTGAGTCTATTTTGAAGAAGTGGTGTTAGAAGTTTAAGTTTAAAAAATTTGACTCTCAAAATAAATTTCAATCACTGTACTGTTGATATTTGGTTCTGTTGACTAGAGTTTGCCCACCACTGGACTAGGGAAACAGGGAGATTTCTTTAAGCATAATGATTCTGAGTTATTATTAGGAAGTTATTTCATGCAGCAAAATACCATAAGAACTCATGTATGTGGTCCAGAAATGACAGACATGTTGGCATCCTTGTGGTATTTCTTCACTGTTTACTTAAGAATAAATTCAAACTCTCCTTCCAGAAATTCACTTGTTTTGACATGGCATTCAGCCCATTTTACAGAACTCACACAAAAATGTACCCACTTCTGTTTAAAATTACAATCTATTAGCACTTTTAAGTTGGTACTCACCTGTCCATCTCCATTCTTACCTCCAAATTAGTTTCTTGTGTCTGTGCTGTTTGCAAATAGATTACTTCTTAAAGCTCTGCTCACTGCTGCTGGGAGGAGAAGACAGTGCCGGAAAAGCACTGCGTCCAGCAGAAAGAGCTTGAGCCTGCGCTGCATTCACACACTGGCTCTCCATCCTGACTCTCTGTGTGGCCTCAGGCAAAGGAACCGATCTCTGAGTCTGTGTTTTCCTCTATGAAATATTAGTCCAATGCTTGCATTATAGAGTGTGAAATGAGAAAATAGCTGGAAATGCTCCAAAGATTGGCTTAGTTATTAGTTGTGTCTTTCCTTCCTTTAGATATATTTAATTTTCAAGCTTTAAACAACCTGACTCATCCAATGAAGTCAAGTTTGTTCATGCAAAGCACCTGCTCTGTCATTATAGCATTCTATAACTAAAAGTGACTCCTTGATTCTGTCTCATTATCTAGTGGAAACTGAGTCAAAGACTTGCCTTAAGTCACACAGTTAATTTAGCGTTAGAAACAGGACTAGAAACCCAGGTCTTTGGTCTTGATGAAATATTCTTTGTAGTACACAAGCAAAAGGTATATGATAATAGTGTCTAAGAACATGGATTCTAAAACCAAATTGCCAGGTTTGACTCTTAATATTGATCTTTGGTACATTTTTAAATCAGCAATAATAAACAAAACCTACCTCATAAGGTTGTAAGACAGACTACATGGGTTTTATAAGTATAGAGAAGTCTTTGGTTCTTTATGCTGAATGTCTAAAGGCTATTTATTATTGTTACTAACAATAGTAGCAGTAGTAACAACAGAAGTTGAAATACACATTATCCTGGAAGAAAGATTCTTCTCATGGCAGATGAGAAGTAAAAAATATGACACATGCCATCTGGAAGCCAGCTAGATTCTAACATTAAATTCACTTTAACAAGATGATTATAATTCTAGGTTTGGCCTGAAGCAAGATTAGCTCAGAACATTTTGGATTTATCCTTTTTTTTTAAGCTTTGAGAATTTTTTAAATTTATCTTTATTATTGAAAGTATTACAGATGTCCCCTTTTCCCCTCATTGACCCCCTCCACCGGATTTATCTTGATAGGCCCTGACAACTTCTTCCCTAGGAAGAAGGTCAGAATACACTTAGGAGGATTCTGGGAAATGAGGGCTTGGGACACAGAACAAACTGGGCCTGGTTTGCTTGACCACTGGAGGTGAAGAGGCTGTAGGAGGTTTCTAGGTGCCAAAGCCCTGAACCAAGAGCAGACACAACTGAACCTGTTGGTAAGAGTGCTGGGGTGAGAGCCCAACCAGAAGGCATCGAAGGACTAGGGAAGCAGCTGTTTGCTAATAGGCTTCTACTTTCTTTTTGTCAATTCACTCCTGTTGTGCATCACACACACACACACACACACACACACACACACACACGTGCACGCGCTCACAACATTGCCCTCTTTTGACTGTCCCCCATTATGTGCTACAAATTCCTCATCATCCCATTTCTTCTCTGTCATGTGAGCATCATAATTTTAATATTAGCCTAAAGTAGATGATAGCTTACCATACTTTCAAATGCAAGGAGAACATTTATACTTGAGTAGTTTAGTGAGGATTGTGGTCAAATTTTTCATAACAGAATGAAAAAACACCACTTCCTATGATGGTTAAGGGTGAACTATAATTGGAATAAACTGAATAACGTAAAGGCCACTCATATGCTGAGACTCTAAGAAAGTTATGGTAAGTTTGATTGTAATTTAAAGTAAAAAAATCAATTTAAAAAATAGGTTACTAGACTTTCTTTTAGAATTCTATAAACCTTTTATTCCTAGATACAGTTTCTTAGTATAAGACTTAAATAAAATTTTGAATTTTAGAATTACATTTTAAGAATATTTAAGGTCTTTTTTAAATTACAGTAAACTATAATTGACCCTTGAACATCATGTGTTTGAACTGCATGGGTCCACTCATACCTGGATTTTCAATAAATATACAGTTCACCCTCTATCCCCAAGTTTCGTGTTGTGGATTCAACCAACCACTTGTCTATATTTTCAGTGCTCAGTTTGGAAATCCATTTTATAAAAGAAATTTGAGCATCCATGTATTTTGGTAACTTTGGGGCTCTGTGGGGCCATAGAACCAATTCCCTTCTGGTATTGAGGGACAACTGTAGTTAAGTTTTGAGGGAGACAAATTTACAGATGGGTTTTCAACTGTAGTGTTCTCAGCATTCCTAACCTCTGCGTTATTCAAGGGTCAACTGTGTACCGACATGTTATCTTAGAAAAAAATCTGGCCAAACGCTATTTATTGTGCTGCCTTCCTTACATGCCATTTGGCTCTACATGATGCCCATTCCTACAGTTTTGGACAATGTGTTCTGGGGTTTTAATTGACAGACCCAAGGATAATTCAAGATATGTAGTTAGAAGAGCACAAAGTAGAAATTTATGACAAGAAGATTGCCAGCGGCCTGCAAGATCCCTTCTCTCCTTGCAAGGAACATTTTCCAAGTTGTAAAATTCAGATGTGAAGAAAAGAGACAGCAATTGCTTTATAAGGTGGCAAAGTTGGCAAATTTTTACCAAAATGGAATTCATTACTTTAAGGAAAAAGCATGCCTAGGCCTACTTAGCACTTTATTATTTTCAAACTACTTTTCATTTTCATTAAAAAGTGATCAAATATATCTGTTCCTGGTGTGCTCTGCTGTTTTCCTATGGCAGGATTCTGGGAGGAAAACTTTAGAAGATTATACTAAACCTCCCCACCTTCTAGTGGGCTGTGACAGGGCCAAATTAATTTATTTTTGCACTTGCAGAGCAGCACATCCATTTAATTTCTTCATTCCGTCTATAGCCTAATTTGCTAATTGCAGTTATGATTCAATTTTATCTTGCATTTGGCACCAGGAGAACACTACTTCATTAGTGAATGTTTATTCACCCTTCCTCACCTCTCTCCACAGGGTTAGCAGGCTGTCCTAAGACATCCATACTGTATTGGGCTCACTTCTCCAGTACAGCTAGGATTTCTCAGAGGAGGTTTTGAATTTCATGACTGACTCTCCTTCAGAACCCTGAAAATAAAAGCACACATGAAGGAAGCAGAAGAATAATTGTTACTGTTATTGAGAAGCCTCATACTATTGTGATTAAGAAAAGTGAAAGCTCTGGAGCCATTCTTCCTGGGCTTGAATCTGACCCAGCTTCTTCCAAGGCAGGATAACTTTGGTAAATTCCTTAAGCTCTCTAGGCCTCCCTGTCCTCATCTGTAAAGGGAGGATAACCTCATGGGGATTGAGTTAATGTTATAAAGTATCTGGCACATTGTATTACATAAGATTTTTATTAAATAAAATTATCCAAACTCTGACCAGGTCGTACAGTTGATCGGAGCATCATCCACTCATCAAAAGGTTGCGGGTTTGATTCCTGGTCAAGGCACATACCTAGGTTTCAGGTTCAATCCCCATGTATGGGAGGCAATCAATTGATGTTTCTCTCTCACATTGATGTTTCTCTCTCTCCGTCTCTCCCTCCCTGTCACCCTCTCTCTCTTTCTACCTCTCTGTCTGGAATTAGTAAAAACATATCCTTGGGTGAGGGTTAAAAATAATAATTAAAAAAATAAATAAAATAAATTATTTAAAATATATAAATCTTTATGCTTTCATGTCACATAATGTCTAATTTTCTTAATGTACCAGGTTTAGATCTTTTTTTCTCAGCTTGACTATCTGCTTTTTGAGTGAAAAGGACCTTGTTTTCTACTCTTGAAATCTACATGTACAGTGTCAGGTTTAGAACGGATATTCTGTAAATATTAGCTAAGCTGAATGAGGGATTCCTTTCTTGCCCTAGCCAAGTAGATCATCTCTCAGTTGGAGTGGAAAGAGTAAGAGGTAAGAGTCCACTGCTGCCTGAGAAGTAATATAGGCAGTGTCTCAAAGACACACAAAGAAGTGACAATTGTGGAGTGACCAGCTATATAGTGCATATTGATTTAACTAGAGGCCCAGTGCATGAAGTCATGCACAGGCAGGGTCCAGCCGGCCCACTCTGATCGGTGCCCATTGGTCCTGCCACAGGGAGGGGTTGCAAGTGGTTGGCCGGCTAGCCCTGCCCACTGGTTGAACTCCCGGTCCAACTCCCAGTCGAGGAGACAATTTGCATATTAGCCTTTCATTGTATAGGACTAGGGGCCTGGTGCACAAAATTTGTGCACTGGGGGTTGAGGGTCGCCCAGCCCAACCTGCCCCCTCTCACATATGGGAGCCCTAAGGGGATGTCCTACTGATGGCTTAGGCCCACTCCCACCCCTACCCTTCTCGGGAGCAGGCCTAAGCCGCAGTCTGGCTTCATTTTGTGGGAGGCAATGGGGTTGATCAAGAGAAGGCACCAGCCCCATCACCCCGGTGCTATAATCACCACAGCCACCAAGGTGGTTCATCAACACAGACTCCAGTCCCTTCACCATGAAAAAATGACAACTTTCTTTAGGCATTTTTAAGCTGTGTCTTTCATAAGATTTCTTTCTTTATTTTTTTATCCTCACCTGAGGATACGTTTCCATTGACTGTTAGAGAATGTGGAAGAGAAAGGGAAAGAGAGAGAGAAACAGCAAAGTGAGAGGAACACTTTGATTGGCTGCCTCCTGCATGAGCCCTGACCTGGGCCTTGGCCAGGTAGGAGCCTGCAACCTAGGTACATGCCCTTGATCAGAATTGAACCAGACCCTGGGGTTGGTAGGCTGAGGCATTATCTACTGAGCCAAACCTGCTAGAGCAGGATATGACATTTCTGAGCCCTCCAGCAGCAGACCCTAGATCACATATTTGGATTCTTATTACCCAAGTTACTAAGAATATTAGCAGTGGCATACAGAAAGCTTAACCAATGAGCAGTCAGAAAAGGTGTTTCCTCTGTAGTTCACACCAGTTGCCAATAGCCTTCGATCTCCAGCTCCGCCCCTGCCCAGGCCTAAAGCCTCTGTCCGATGCTTTTGGCCTGTGCAGGGGACCCCCAGCTCGCTCTGATTGCCAGCTCCGCCCTTGTCTGCTGGGCTCTGATCGCAGGCTTGGCCCTGCCCAGGAGCCACCTGGCTCAGGCCCTTCACAGGCTACTCAGGGCCCACGCGGGGCCTACCTCAGAGTGACCTGGGTGCTAAGATGTTCCCAGGACCCAAGTGCTGGGTGCCTGTGTATACAAATTAACTGCCATCTTTGTTGGGTTAATTTGCATACTCACTCTGATTGGCTATGGGCATAGAAGAGGTATGATCAATTTACATGTTTGTCTATTATTAGGTAAGATACTTCTACACATTTAACTTGTCATCTGTATTGTGAGCCATTGGTTCTCTGGTGCAGAGTTCCTGGTGTAATGCGAACACACAAAAAATGAATTCTAGTCCCTGCTCTACTGGTAGTCACCTGGCCTTTCTGCAGCGAGGACTCTTTCTCATCTGTCAATGGTAGGGGGCGAGGCAGAGTATGGTTGCTTACCAGTGGTCAGCAAACTCATTAGTCAACAGAGCCAAATATCAACAGTACAACAAATGAGAGCCAAATTTTTTAAACTTAAACTTCTGTTAATGCCATTTCTTCAAAATAGACTCACCCAGGCCGTGGTAAGTTGTGGAAGAACCACACTCAAGGGGCCAAAGAGCCACATGTGGCTCGCAAGCCGCAGTTTGCTGACCACTGGCTTAAACCCTTTACATTCTTTCTCCATCAGCCCCCAACTCTACAATTTTGTGTTTCTTTATGTATCTCAGTCATAAGGAGAATGGCAAATTGTATGAATAATTACTGCAAATCCTTTTATTTTAACTCTGAAAATATTTTCAAGAGTGTATCTGTCACACTGCTGGAGATTAACTATGCCTTCCATCATTTCAGAGCAAAAGCAAATGTTTGCTTCTGTGGGATTTTTGGTCAGTCTATTGTCATAATGCCATCTTGATAACCAGCGTCCACAGTGACCCCAGTGAGTCCTACTTCCTGGTCCCTCCCCATGTTGATTTGTGTAACCAATAGGACATTGCAAAAATGGTAGTATCACTTCTGACATTAGGTCATAAAAGACCAAGCTTCTGTTTCAGTTGTTCTCACACTCTCTCTGTCTCTGAGCACTTGCTCTGGGTGAAGCCATGTCCTGAACAGCCCTATGGAGAAGCCTACAGGGGAGGGACTGAAACCTCCAACCAGCAGCCATGCAAGTGAGCTTGGAAACCGGTCTTCCAACCCCAGACCTTCAGAGACCTGAGCCAGATCCAGCTAAGCTACTTCCTGGTTCCTGAATCTCAGAAACTGTGAAATAGTAAATAATTGTTGTTTTAAGCTGCTGTGTTTTAGAGTAATTTGTTATGCAGTAATAATCAATGTAATAATCTTCAAATTATGAAACTAGTTTTCTGGACTATTTCTTCCATGTACGATTTATGTGCTCTTATGGCTAGAGGTAGAAAGACAGGAATACGCCCTGTTTCCATGTATAAATGAAAATACTTATTCCATATATTATGTAATTTGTTAGAAAAGGAGACAGATGATATTCTATCTTTCTAAAATAGCCATTTTGAGATAGAGTTCATACCATATACTTTACCTATTTAAAGTGTGCATTTGAGTGGTTCTTAGTACATTCACAGAATTGTGCAGCCATCACTATAATCTTAAAGCATTTTCATCCCTCCTAAAAGAAATCCCATAGCCATTAGCTCTCATTCCTCATTCTCTCCCATGTCCCTCCTTCCCTTATCTCCAGCTCCAAGCAGCCACTGGTCTCTTTTCAGCTTTGCCTCTTCTGGATTTTTTTATATAAATCCAGTCATGCATTCTGTGGTCAATCCAGTCATGCACTCTGTGGTCTTTCGTGACTGGCTTCTTTCAGTTAGCACAGTGGTCGGCAAACTCATTAATCAACAGAGTCAAATACCAGCAGTACAACGATTGAAATTTCTTTTGAGATCCAACTTTTTTAAACTTAAACTTCTTCTAACACTACTTCATTAAAATAGACTCACCCAGGCTGTGGTATTTTGTGGAACCACACTCAAGGGGCCAAAGAGCTGCATGTGGCTCGTGAGCCGCAGTTTGCCAACCACTGTGACCTAGAGACTCTTCACCTCCAGTAGCTGAACAAACAAGGCCAAGCCCTGGTTCCTCAGAATCCTCTTAGACAAACTTCAAACTTCTTCCTAGTTAGACCTTAAGAGTCGTTAGGGTCTATCAAAAATAAATCCAAAATGTTCTGAACTAATCTTGCTTCAGGACAGACCTAGAATTATAATCGTCTTATTAAAGTGAATTTAATATTAGAATCTAGCTGATTTCCAGACAGCATCTTTCATAATTTTTACTTCCCATCTGCTATGGGAAGAATCTTCTGGGATAATGTGTATTTTGACTTGTGTTGTTGCTACTGCTACTACTGCTAGTAATAATAATAAATAGCCTTTATATAGAAAGTATAGATTATGTACCACAGACTACACCTATAAGAGCCACTTAGTCTGCCTTGCAACTTATTCAGTTGAAAACACTTTCAATTTTTTTTTACGTCCTCTTTGACATGTGGGTTGTTTAAAAGTGTGATTTTTAGTATGACAAGATGTTCTTGGTTCATCTTGTATATTTCCTGACTCAGACCTATAATTAATTATAATCTAGATAGTGGGTGCATTCATTACTACTAGGTTGGTATTCATTTCTAGGTCTTTTCAGTAGATATCATTAAAATATATCTTCTTTAAATACAAAACATGTCATAACTACCCTAGCTGGTATGGCTCAGTTGTTAGGCATCATCCTGTGCACCAGAAGGTTGTGGGTTCAATTTCTGGTCAGGGCATATGCCCTGGTTTCCCGCTCAATACTCAGTAGGGGGCCTGCAAGAGGCAACTGATCTGTGTTTCACTATTACATCAATGTTTCTATCTTTCCCTTCCTTTCTCTTTAGAAAGCAATAAAAATATTTAAAATAAAAAAACATCGTAACTAAATATAAATTGATTTCCAACTGAGATTCAGGGCTACAGGTGTGTGTTTCTTTTTAAATATATATTATTGATTTTTTACAGAGAGGAAGGGACAGGGAGAGAGAGTTAAAAATATAGATGAGAGAGAAAGAAATATCAATCAGCTGCCTCCCGCATACCCCTTACTGGGGAAGTGCCCGAATCCAAGGTACATGCCCTTGACTGGAATCAAATCTGGGACCCTTCAGTCCGCAGGCTGGCCCTCTATCCACTGAGCCAAACCGGTTAGTGCAACAGGTGTTTTAATTAACCTTCAGAGCAACAGTATCAATACGTACTACCACCACCAATATGATTACTGAAACTAGTTTTATTTTTTTAAGCAATTACCTTTATAGCTTATCCCAGCAGTCATGTATAATCTTATAACTGGTTTTGAAAGTAATTTGGAATATTTTTTATCTATGTTGTCATTTTGGCTAATTTGTTTTAATTTCATTTTTATAGTTTTATTAAACTTTATTGTATAAATGAAAGCTAAGATTTTAAGTTTTATAGTTTATGATACTGTGGTTTTATAGACTTATGAAAAGTGATAAAACTTTTATAGTTTTATAAAATTTATAATGGTATAAATATTTACATAGTCCATTTGAATCTATTAAAACAAGATATATTCAAAGAAATTTAGTTCCTGTTTATTTCTACTCAAACTTGTGGTTTTTTTCCTTTGCCACTGATAACTTAAAAAGTTCAATTTTATTTAATCAGATATGAATATATATTTTTATCTCTTTCTTAAAAATAATATACTATATCTCTACCTCCTTTGTTTAGATTACAATATATCTGTATAATCACTTCATACTAATATATAGAGATATTTTTCTTTCTTCTTTACAGTATTTTTGGTAATTCATTGTTTATGCATAAGTACCATGGTTTATTCAGCCAGTCCTATGCTGATGAATGATTGGTTACTTTGTTTTTACTTTTTTACTATAAATGATCCTGGAGTAAAAAAAAAAAGGAAAATGAAAGCTTGTGCTTGTGCTTGTGAGAAATGAGACGACTATATATAGTTGTGGAGGGTGCTCCACGTTTTCCCTTTGTAAAGATTGTCATTTCCATTCTCATTACTGATACAGAAGAGTCCCTGTCCTGCAACAGCTCCCTCATGAAATGTGTTGGGATCATGGATGGATCAGGATAGTTTAAATGTAAATTTCTACTGGTGTGAAGTAAAACATATTTTAAATTATGTTATGCCAAATAAATATAAACTAAATTTTAAAATGTCTATTCTGTTAAACATAATCAGAAATGTCATGAGGATAAAAACTCATCAATGCAATTGAGAAATATAAAATGTTCTTTACATAAAATAAATGCTGAATTATTGTTTCAACTATGTCAGTGTTTTAAGAGTATATTTTGTATGTGTTAATGATGAGAGTGTCTCTGAATTTTTCTTAAACTGAGAACTTACACCCAGATGTTTTCATATCAGCATTACAGTAAGAAGTAAAATTTTTACTAAATTTGCTAATTGACTCATTTTTCTTTGTAAAGGTCCTTTTTCAATGGACTTCTGGTTATGAAATCCTTGTCCTCCTGCTAATTTTCCCACTGTGCTACCTCCAGCATTTCAATTATTAGAAAAAATGAGCTTTATGGTTGTGTCTGTGCACCTGGATGCTGAAATGAACTACTAGTACTTCCTCTTGAACATAGTAATGTTGGCTTTTAATAATAAAATACAATGAAAACAAGAAAAGAAAACAAAGGAATCAGTACCAACTTATTATTTTTTACCCTCCAGCAAACATTGAAAAGATGGGATGACTTTTAAGTGGAACCACTGGTTCAACAATGGTCCTCAGATGTATTGATTTGGGAATTGTGCAAATTTCTAAACTGAATATCAGTACTCTGCAATGTAAAGATCTGGTTTTAGTTCTCATTGGGCTGAATTTTTTTAATCTAATGACAATTAGAGATAACTCTAATTTGTGGGGTGGGAACATTTTATTATTTTCTAACATTGTAAGTAGGAAAATTCTTAAATATAAACAGGATTTTATAGGATGGTACAGTGAATACTCATATACCCACTACCTATACTTCATCTGTAATTGACATTTGCCATCTTTATTTCATCTATATTCATTTTAAGTAGCTCTCCATTTGTTTATGAATCATTTGAAATTAAATTAAGACATGGTGCTTTCACCAAAATACTTATGCATAAAACTCCTAAAAATACAATATTCTTCTCTACAACAAAACCTTTATCACACTTAATAAAATTTAAATTTCCCTTAACATCATCTAATGCATGTTTATATTCAAATTCCCCTGATAATCCCTACATTTTTAAATAGTTATCATTTTTAAATCAGGACTTAAATCAAGGTTCACAATTACATTTGGTGGTTAGGTCTTTTTATCTCTTATAAAACAGAACAGTTTCTGCACCTTTTTTTAATCCTTATTTATTAACTTTTTAAAGAGACTAGTTCTAAATTCTAGATTTTTTCTGGAGAAGAGTCACCATAAAGTTATCTATTTCTGTGTAACAAATTACCTCAGTATTAGAAGCTTGTAACACTTCTAATAAGTTTGCAAACACTTATTATTCCACACAATTTCCAGAATGAGAAATCCAGAAGCAGTTTAGCTGGGTGGGCCTGGCTCATTTCTCATGAGTTTGCATCAAGGTGTCAACTGGTACTGCAGTCTCTGATGGTTTGATTGATGCTGGGGGGTCCACCACCAGTAACATTCACTCACTTGGTTTCTGTTGTTTTTGCTTTAAAAAAAAATTTTTTTTATTAAATCACAAGGCCTGCTTTAGTGACATTCTAGTCTGCAGAAAATAATCCAGTACTCTCCTTGTCAGTAACACACATGCTCAAGTTGACTCATATTTCTAAACCCCTGTGTGTGCATGTGTCCTTGAACCAAAGCCACAGGGCTTGAGTGACTATTGCTGCTATAACATGCTTCTCCTGTTACAGACCAGTGTCCACCCCCTCCAGAGGGCAGGCAGGGTGGAGAAACCTTTACATGGCAGTGAGGGTTTTCAAGTACTGCTACCCTCCCCCACTCAAAAGGAGATTCTTATGTCTAACCAGACTACTGGCCTCAAATTTGGCTCCCAGCGACAAAGCACACATATCTGCACACCCATATAGAAAAATGTTTTCTTTTTGTATTTAAAAACAAAAACACTATTCTGTTTTGTGTTATAAATGAGGACCGGCTATGAGAATTTTTTTTCTTCTAAGATAGTGCTGTCTACCCTAGCCCTTTACACTGAGCTTGCCTTCCAGTGGGGCCAGTTAGGCCCAGACCAGGGAAGCACAGCAGGTAAGAAGGCACCTTTCTACCTAAGCCCTACACTTTCCTAATTCTCACTTTAATTAGAAAACTGGTTATACCCTTTTAAGAAATGAAACTTTCCACCAAGAGGGAATATCTAATCTAACAAGGAGTAAGCCCAGCCTGTCTCCATCCCCTTTAGCTTCCTTAAAGCAAAAAGTCCTCCCCTTCCTTCACAAATATTGTGCTTACCGTAGATACACCTATTGGACAAACACTTGATGAGTGAAGGTCATATTTCCCTGTCCCCTCTCCACTAATGCATTATAACAGTGGTTCTCAACTTTTCTAATGCCTCGACCCTTTAATACAGTTCCTCATTTTGTGGTGACCCCAATCATAAAATTATGTTCGTTGCTACTTCATAACTGTAATTTTGCTATTGTTAATGAATCATAATATAAATATCTGTGTTTTCCAATGGTCTTAGGCTCTACAGCAGCGGTTTTTAATCTAGGTCGCGACCCACAGGTTGAGAACTGCTAGCAGGATCACCTAAGACCATTGGAAAGCACAGATATTTACATTACGATTCATAACAGTAGCAAAATTACAGTTATGAAGTAGCAACGAAATAATTTTATGGTTGGGGTCACCACAACATGTTGGGCTGTATTAAAGGGTCACGGCTTTAGAAAGGTTGAGAACCACTGCACTATAAAGCTTCAATGATAGGAAAGTGTATATGATGAGATTAAGAACTTGATCCCTCTTATCCTGGCCAAAGAAAGCAAGAGGTGTTAACTGGGCATGAGGCATAAAAAAAGATCTTGATATTCCACCCATTCATTTACAGCTGTTATGACAATTGAGAGGGGCCGGGAGTGGAACGGGATGAGAAGTAATTAGAAGGAGTTGATGCTGAAAGTCTAGTCCATTTAGCTTTGTTCTGGAAGGTCTCATCGCCAATTTCATTGAGAAGACACGAGATGAGAGCTTCTGTCACCGCAAAGGAGTCACAGTTGGCAGTGGGTCTCAGAGCTTCAAAGTAACCCTTCTCCTGGCCAATAGCCCAGAACGCAGCTGCTAACACACTGGTTGGCCACTCTGGCAGAAAAGTCATTGATGTTGGAGGTTTCTTAAATCCAGTGGGGCGCCTTGCATTGTCCCTTGTACTTGGAATATGAGGCTGTGGTACTGGTGCTGCTTGCTCAGCCTCTGGATGGACTGAAGTCCTCAATGTACTTTAGACCATTCTCCTCTCGCATGGCCTTGGTGCTGAAGGAGGTCTGTTTTCTGCTGTGTGGTGTCTCCATAAGGTTGCTAACAACATAGCAACTGACTTGCCCCACAGTAAGCAATCCAAGACATGCACATGCATAAATGTTTACACACACACACACACACACACACACACACACACACACACACAGACTGATCAAGCTGAAAGCTAGAGTATTTTTCATAATTTCATCTTGGAAATGACATAGTGTTTCCAAATTCTCTTGGTTTTAGGGACCAGCACTAATACAATATGTCAAATTCTCTTGGTTTTAGGGACCAGCACTAATACAATATGTCAAATTCTCTTGGTTTTAGGGGCCAGCACTAATACAATATGGGAACGCACATAAGAGTATGAATCCTATGGGCAGATATCATGGCATGCCAACCTAGAGGCTGACCATTACAGCCCAGATTTTGGATTTCTCTGATTCCTTTGCCTTGTCATTAAGTGTGTTCCTTTATTTTCCCAGTACTAGTTCTGATATACTGAAAGTTGTGTCTAACTGCTTGGTTATATTCAGGCAATCATTGTGTGCAAGAATGCTTCTTATAAGTGAAACGGTGTATTTCAGATCGCATCACTGCAGAAGGCATGTGTCAGGTTATCTTACTTGGCTAGGATGACCTGATATCCTTGTAAAGGTGTTTTTTTTCCCTTTGCCATGAGAAAGTAATCTGTGAGTTGATATTTTGGCCCTTAGTAAATATTATGTTCTTTGGGCAAGAATTTGAATTTCATGTGATTTTCCATATTGGTAGCTAACTTTTTTTGCTTTTGTTATCTGCTAAGCACTTTTAAATATATTGCTTTCACAGAACCATGAGCTAGATACTTTTAATTATCCTCATTTATAGGCAAGAAAATTTTATGCTCCTAAAGTTTAAATATTAAGGTGCACAATTAGTAAGTGGCAATACTTAATTTCAGGTATGTCTGACCCCAGAACCCATGCTGTTGGCAGTGCTGCTTAGAGAAAGAATGGGAAAACTTGCACATAGAACTTCACAAGGTGTAGAAAGAGGTCCCTTGAAAATATAGGGAGGAACCCAGGTGGTAAAGGGTGAAGCTACTGAGGTTGATATCTGCAATTTCACTATGTATATGACATTGTGAGCAGAATTCCCTGGCTTACAATCAGAATCATGGCTAAACTATTCCAAGCAGATGAGAACTGTACTATTTTAAAAATTTCTGGAGGCTAATATAATACTCAGGAACTCATTCCTTAGCAAAAAAAAAAATTCCTCTAGAAATATAATTTTATTGTAAATTTACATTTATCTGATGCATAGTTATTGTTACAATTATAACAAAGTTAAGATTAAGAAAATTATTTCAATGATTCCAAGCAGTTTTATTGGTGGGGGTGAAGGAATAGAGGGAGAAATAAAGAAATGGGCCTCAGTGGAAAAGAGAACGACTTACTCCTTTATGGTTAGACCTTGAAAGCAATGCTGACAGATTGTAATTTTTGAGATAATAAATATAATCTATCTGTGGCTAGAGCTACGATATTAAATCATGCCACTTTCAAGGTTACTTACAAATTTAAGTGGAATTTAAAGTTTCTTAATTGTTTCTCTTCATCTCAGATACATACATTTCTCTTTCTGTGCTAGTAATAAAATGTGGAGTTTTAGAATCATGGAGTTTTAGAATTGGAGGATCTTTTTTAAGACAATTATATAGATATTTCCATCAGACTTCCTTATTCCACCACTAAGGAGCCTAAAACTGAGATCGAACAGCTAGATTACACAGGAATAGGGTGTTAGACTTAAGGCCTTAATTTTTCTCTCATATCTGGCCTTAAAAATAAGAAAGTAGGTGAAAAAGAGGACAGCATAATCATGCACAGAACAGTCATAAAGAGAGCAGCAAAGGTGCCTGCTGGTTCTCTCAGGCAATGAAAATAGGCTCTCAGAAACGTGGGTAACCTCGTGGGTAAGTAAGCCTTCAGGAAACGTCAGGATGATTGTCCTCTCGACTCCACCACGGCACAGAGGTAGGACAGAGATACCATGGAGGGGCTTGGATAGAATGGGCTCTGTTCTCCCAGCACTAATGAAAATAACACGGGAAGAGGCTGACCTGACAGCACTCTTCCAACTAACCCCAGGTTAAGCCTCAGGATTAGCCCCTTTGAAAAGCTGATGGAAAAACAATGTGTCCGTCTTTCCTTTCAGTCCTTGACTTACCCTGGTATTGCTTACTCACTTGTCTCTTATTCTTAGTTCTCTGGCAGGTCTAACACACACCTCAGGGAACTAGAAGGAGCATCACTCTGAAAACAAAAGCTGAGGGCAAAGGTCCTCAGGGTATGGTCCTGGAACCAAGAGCATCAGCATCAGCTGGGACTATGTTAGAAATATTGATTATGGAGCCCCACCCCATAATGAATAAAAAATTCTAGGCCTCGGCCCAACATTCCATATTTTAACAAATTCTTGTGATCCTGATACAGGATAAATTTGAGAACTACTGTTCTAGGGCATTCTCCAGGTAAAGTCTTATTCTCAGAATGGACAGGTAGCATAGCCCAGGATGGCAAACTGCAGCTCACGAGCCACATGTGGCTCTTTGGCACCTTGAGTGTGGCTCTTCCACAAAATACCACTGCCTGGGCGAGGCTATTTTGGAGAAGTGGCGTTAGAAGAAGTTTAAGTTTAAAAAATGTGGCTCTCAAAAGAAATTTCAATCGTACTGTTGATTTTTGGCTCTGCTGACTAATGAGTTTGCCGACCACTGGCCTAGGGTAATAGAGTTAAGATTCAGGAAATACAGTTAATCCTTAGCAACACCTGGAGGTCAATTTCCAGGCCTCATCAGGATTACTAGATATCAGAAGCAAGCTATTGGAGGCTCTAGTAGCCCAAAATAAAAGCAAGCAAACAACAACCTTTTCTTGACTTCATTATTTAACTGTGTGTAAGACAACCAAATGAACTAAATTCCAGAGAGTGATATGCCCCTTTTAGAAGGGATAGGACACATACATCGTTTCAGCTTTAGAAGAGCATAGAATGAAAATGTATCAGCGTCACAATGAGCCTGGTTGGGGAGGTTGGAGACCTGGGCCAAACATTAGTCCTCAGTAAAAATTGGAGGTATTGCTGAACAGTATATTCATGTTTAAACTCTATTTGTATTATTTGAACCTGGGCTTAACTCTGCCCTGTAAATAAGAATAATTTTTCAGCACATATTCTGCTTTTTACCTTCTTCCCCTCCTGCATAGACCAGTGAAACAGATGAAATTAGTAGTTCTTCCTACTTGCCTAGTATAAATTGTTACTCGCTGTTTCCAAAAAGAGGAACTCTCTTCTGGGCTACTTTTAAATATATATTCTAGTTTTTGTGCCAAGGAAGAGATAGGAACTGTAATATCTTAAGGAAAAAGAGGATTATACTCAGGCTACATGGAGGCAATTGTTTTTCTAAAGGAAACGACCTCTCTTGACTTCTTAACAGTTTTTAGAAAAGTCCCAAATAGCCACTGCTGTATGCCCATGGGGTGTCTCTCCCTGTGAGGGGAACCACTCCTGGTAGTAGTAACAGCCATTACATGCGTTCCAGATGTGCTTGACTAGTACCCTAGGTGATGATCTCATTTAATCCTCAACAACAATCCTGAGACGTAAGCATTAATACCTCCATTTGATAGACTGGCAAAATGCATTTTAAAGGGCTTAACCAAGTGTCCCAAGTCATACAGTCTTGAAGTAGCAGACCAGGTTTGAAACTCAAGTCTATCTAACTCTAAAACTTATGCTCTTAATCCTCGTCTCTTGGTTCTCTGTCACCATACCTTCAATCCTAAACTTCTGTGGTTTATTTACCTCCTTTTTCTGTGAAGATACTCCCATCTGCTTCTCCACGTAGAGAGCAACTTCAAGGATCAGTTTAATTTATACCTCGTGACACATTTTCTCCTGGATATTTCTGTCTTCCCTCTCACGCTAAAATTCTTATCATGATTTTTTACTTAAGCTCTATTACTTCTCTCTTACCATGCATTATAACAGTGGTTGACAAACTCATTAGTCAATGGAGCCAAATATCAACAGTACAATGATTGAAATTTTTTTTGAGAGTCAAGTTTTTTAAACTTAAACTTCTTCAAAATAAACTTACCCAGGCCATGGTATTTTGTGGAAGAGCGGTGGTTTGCCGACCATTGCACTATAACATAATCATTTCTTTCAGGACTGTCTCTCCCAATCGTCAAAAACTACCTCATAGCCAAGTTTAATTTCTTATTTTAGTTTCCTGTAGCTCTAGCCTACATTTATATTTCCATCCTACGATAGTCTCAGAATCTTAGAAATTTAGAACTGGAATGGACTTAATCTAAAAGAAGAAGAGGGAGGAGAAGAAGGGACTTAACTTGTATCTTTAAGGACCAAGAATTGAAAAAAAATATTAAATGGCTTATAACTGTTGCTTTCCTTAATAAAAATAAGTCCTCAAAAGATCATCATTTCTATCATAACAATGAATAAAAGTCATGTAATCTTCAAAAGTATAACTTCTTTTGAATTCATTAGTGAACTGAGTTTTTAAGACAACCAAGTGAACCAAATTTGAAAGAATGGCAAGCCCTTCTGAAAAGAGATAGGACACATAAATTATTTCACCTTTGGGAGAGCATAGGATGAAGCTGTAACCATCATCAGAATGAATAAGAAGAAATCTACTGAAAGTTTAATGCAATTCTTAAAGTGTTCATTTAGAGTAACTGGGAGCCCCATTTACTTTCTTTTTCATGGGTCTTTACTGGTTTTCTTATAAGAAAGTTTAGAGGTAAATCAGGAGATGAAAAAGATGCATGCAGAATGGTACAGGCATGCAAATATTGATTGGTTTTATCTGTGAGATGGGCATGTAATACTGCCTTCTGCCTCCTAACCTTTTTTCTTAGTAACAAAAGCCACAAAGGAAGGGATAGCAAACCCTGTCACCTTCAGGTTCGGGTGAAGTTCCATTACTTCCGAAGAGAGTTAGAAGCAAAGCCCATCTGCCTGTTGGAAAGGAACATCTTCCTCACCTACAGGACTTGGGCAAATATTCCCTGCTCTGGATGATCTACCCATATGGGAAAGGCAGAAAATCTTCTTAGTTCCAGGATGGTACCAATAAAAACAAGAGGTCCATTACCACTTAGGGGGAAGTTAGGAACTCTTCTGTCCAAAATCTGTCACAAATTCAAGGCAGAATTTGGCTGCCATAGGCTTGAGGAAGGAGTGACAAGAATGTGAGAAGACACTACCTCAGGTGCACATGCCCTGCCAAAAATTGAGACAGACCAGGAAGACTGAAAATCTCATGTGTCCCCATGAAGCATCTAATGCTGAATAACAAGCAGTAAGAGTCTACTTCCAGAGCAAGAGGAGGTGCTGGTGAAAGACACCCATCTCTCCCTATAGAGAGAGGCATTCGGGAACTACTAAAAGCTGAAAGAGGAGCATGGGCAGTATTTCAGGCCTCATCCTAAGCATTAGGCAACAGTTGTTCATCACTAGAATCTAAAGTCTGTACACTGAGATTAAAGATAGCAACAACAAAACCCAAATACAACTCAATGACTGACTAAATTGCCTCAGCCACTCTTGCTAATGATATAACAGAAGAAGATGCAGGCCCACTTCCATGAGTAAAGACTACCTCAGTTTCTATTGTTCTTCTATAACAGTGTCTAGTAATCAATCAAAAGCTTCATAACATGTTAAATAGCAAGAAAAAACCCACCTCTGAGAGATAAATAGCCAACCAGATTGAGAAATGATACAAATACTAGGGGCATTAAAACGACTATGATTAATATATAAAGACTGTAGTGGAAAAGATAGACCACATTCATGAACAGCTGGGAAATTTTATCAAAATTTATTTAAAAAAAGAATCGAATGCGCTATCAAAGATGAAGGATTCTTTCAACAGCCTTATCCTCAGACTTGGCCAGCTGAAGAAATAATCAGTAAACCTAAAGATGGACTATCAAAAATTTTCCAAAGTGCAACACAAAGAAAATGATGTGAAGCATCCTGGAGCTGTAGAACAATATCAAACATAAATGAAGCAGAAAAAATATTTGAATATACAGTATGATGACCAAGAATTTTACAAAATTAATGAAGAAGCTCAGAAACTCTCAAGCTGAATAACTAAAACTTAGATCCTCTTACTGTGATGGTAGAGGGAGAACTTCCAGGCCGGGAGGGGCACCTGGAACTCTAAATTCCATGCTGTCCCTTGACTTTCATACACTACTGAGGATCTCTCTCTGGTTATTACTGGTGTCAGACACTGGAAATTTATGACTCTGACCCAAGTGTTGATATAGGAATCTTCTCTTAGTGCCAGCATCACAGCCAGGAAAAAACTAAGCAAAACACGGAACTGCATTTCTGCATGTGTGTCCAATGTACATGGAAAACTTCTGTCAGATGTTCAGGTGGGGGCAAGAGTTTCTCTGTCAATTTTCACCGTACATAATAAAAGCTCTGGAAATAGGAAGTAAAGAAACCTCTTCAATCTGGTGTTTCCTGCAGGGTTCTTTTCCTGATATTATGTATTATGTCTTCACAGAATGTAGTAAACCATAGAAGGGATAGGATTTTGTTTTTCTTGTTAATCTTATAACAGTGCCTGGCAATTGTTAATTTATTCAACAAACATCTGTGACAACTTTCATGTGGTGTACATTCCAGTGGGAGGATGTGGATAGCAAAGCACAAATTAGAATATTAGTAGTATCTGGTATTAAAAAATAAAAATGAGGCAAGAGAGAGTGTGACTATGTGGGATTGCTGGGCATCTATTAACGTCTCATAGAAAAGACTCAGACAAATGCTTGGCTTTAAGGGAAATAGAGACAATGGCATACCATTAGAAAATGTCACTTATAAATCAGGCCTTGTTCTTTTCTCCCTTTCTCATGCCAGTCTCAATGCCAGCCCCAAGTAATTCGTGGGTAAGGTACCAGATCACTTTAGACACCTGTCTCTTCCCATGTCAGTACCCTTACAACATTTGCCACCTTCAGAGAAGACCCATGACTTGGCCATAACAAAATAGACATTCATTATCATCATTAATTCAGCAAATATTTGGCACCACTAGGAATATAGCAATAAACAAGAAAGACTAAAGTCCTTATTCTCATGAAGAGCAGGGATCCTGACTTTGTCCTGGTAATATTTTGGACACATTAAGCTATGGTTCTAGAAGACAAGAAGGCTGGCATCCCCACCACTTGCCATCACCACCACCACCTTTCTTTTGTTTCTTCTCTTTCCAAAGGCTCTCCACTTAGTTTTTTAGTTACTGAAAGCGTAGAATCTAGGCAGCTCAAATGTAGTTACTTAGTCTCTTTTTGAGGAATACTAACATTCCTTTTAAGATATCTGGAGTTGAGTCAGTGGAGAAGCCTTTTCTGACGAATGAGAAGAATGAAACTTTTATTGAAATTCAGTTGTAGTCTGTTTCAAGATTTATCCTTAAAACTTCAAACCCCTAGATTCAGAAACTTCTAGAGTGAATTTTCAATATAATTTTATTTGGAATGATAGAAATGGTAGAGCACTTTCCCACTAACCTCTCTTTTAGGCAAGACCTCTATGACAGAAAATTTTGCTTTATCACTTGTACAAATGGTCACAGAAAGTGTGTTATAGCCCCACTAAAATTTTCACATCCTGGAAATAAACTAGGCCACATGTGTGTTTGCTCAGCTTTACCAACACAGATGCAAGGCATGCTTTCTGCTTTGTTAAGGTAATGATGTCATTTTAGCTATGTGAAAAATGACTTCAAATGTGGTTTGGTTTTAGTTGAGCTGTCAATTTTTATTTTGTCTAGCTTTTAATTTGCGGGTTTCATGCTTTAACATGCACCAGCAGTTATTTATAAGTATTCCATTTATTTCTGGCATTTTTTAAAACTGAGTAAAACATTTCTTCCTTAGCCTTGATTTATGATCATTGTGATCAATCTCTTATCATTTGAACTTGAGGAAAAAAATAAGAATGACAAAGGGATTTTTAATATGACTGTTCCCCATAACTGGTATTCAGCTGGGGAGCATTTTAATGCTTCTTGTTTTTCTTTAGTTCAATTGGATTTCAGTTCAGCAAACATTTATTCAGCACTTTCTAAGGAACAAAACTGAAAGGTTTGCCCTTGCACCAGGGGTTAGACTTCCAAAACCATGTAGGGCATCTTCACACATGCTATGGTACATGTGCACAGAACTAAGTCTTTGGGAGGGTAACTCTGAAAGTCTATTAATTTTGGAAAATGAGATGATTGGCTTAGGTTAGTTCTAATAGCTTTTAGTTTTTTCTCACTTTTTGGAATGCTTTGATCATTGAAAAAAACCCTGCCACTTTGAACTAAATTGTGTGAAGTCAAATGTTCATCTTTCTGGAATTCTCCATTCCTCTTTTGTTTTTATTTAGGGCAGTGACGGAAAAAAGTTCCAGAAATAGAGTGACATGGGAGGAAAGGTGGACAGCCATCATGATGTTAGGTAGAGGACAGAAGTAATTAATCAAATGGGTCTGCCTTACTTGTGCTCACTGGTAAAGAAAGTAACCCTCCATCCTAAGAGGGAAGGCCCACCTGGCTAAACAGTATTAATACCAACACAGGTTCATAGCAGAGTTGCTCTGGGTTTTGGTTTTAGTTTCTGAGTGATAAACTCATTTCTCCACTTTACTTTTGTAGGTGGAGAAGAAACCAAGGACACTTTTGTTTGCTTACCTATTTATTCTGGAAACATTTGAGTCCTCTGTGTAAGTGATAGTTCTAGAAACAGGGGTTCAGAAATAAGGCATGGATTCTACCTTACTACACAGTGTAAATAGGAGCATATCATTGATGTATTCTCACCAGGGGTGACAGCCTTGGGTGAAAAGGGTTAATATTGGAAAACAGATCATTTCTTTTATAGTAGTAAATATAAAAATCTCTTAATCTTTAAAAATGTTTAGCGTATTTGTTGTCGGTATACTAATATATTGTATATGTTCAATGTAAAGCTTTTATTTTAAGGCTTAGGTTTACTTTTGTTTGAAATTGGAAAGTATGTTATCTTTTAATGTTTTAAAGGGTTAATTATATTTCCTAGCAAATACTTGCATAAAACACTTGAGATATACTATGTCAGCTCTCTCTAAAACAAACTACATGATCTTTTTAATATATTGTTTTTATCCTATCTACAGTTAGTGATTTTTAGTACAGTCAAACAACCAGATTATCTGGAAAGCTCAGTTACTTGAATTTTGGGATACTTTTATCAAAAATAGACAAATAAGAGTGTTTTATTGCAAGCTAATAGCTGAACTTTGCTTATTTAAAAAGCATTTCATGTTATGGTGTGGGACTTAATGAGCCTATTCTTTTTGCTGGAATCATAATGACTGGCGTCCCTAACAACTGCAAAGGCCTATTCAAGGCCTTAGTCATCTGTATGTGTGTGTCAGACTGTGGTAGACAGGAAGGTTGTTCAGTCCCAAAGGTTGAAACAAAAAGCATCCTTGGCTTTGTGGTAGTTATTTAAGACTTTCATATATAAGGTAATTTTAAATCTTCTTGAAAACTGAAATAGACTAGCTGTCAAAGAAAGTGTTCTGAATCTTTCCTCTATTACATACTCACCGATTCTTGACTTCAACACCAATTTTGTAAAAAGCTTCTAGTGTTTGATAAAAGTTGCTGCTGCTGAGCACAAGAAAGCATGCTTTGCATTCTCAGACAGAAAGCACTTTCTTAGCACTGTGGGGGACAGTGTCCTGGAATATATGAAAATATCTGCTCTAATTATGAGATAACTTTTATGCTCTATTCAGAGTAGTTGTCTCATCTGTTATAGTGAGAGAATAGCCTTAGAGCTTTGTAATAGTTGTACTAGATTATGGCCAAATTCATTTTATGAGCACTTACTTGGATTTAGGAACTTATTTTGTGTCTTTCCAGTTTTGTTTTGTTTTTTATTTTTGTTTTTGTTTTTGGAGGGGGTGCATTTTTTGACAATTCTTTTCAAAACTGACTATGGTCTTAGACTCTGCAGAGTCATCCATTACCTAAAAATTGATGTAAACCAAATTGAAATCATCTATAACAGTGTTGGCAAACTGCAGCTTGCAAGCCACATGTGGCTCTTTGGCCCCTTGAGTGTGGCTCTTCCACAAAATACCATGGCCTGGGTGAGTTTATTTTGAAGAAATGGCATTAGAAAAAGTTTAAGTTTAAAAATTTTTTTAAAAATTTGGCTCTCTAAAGAAATTTCAATCGCTATACTGTTGATATTAGGCTTTATTAACTATTGAGTTTGCTGACCACTGATTTA
The DNA here is from genome assembly GCA_011751065.1 of Lasiurus cinereus. Lineage (NCBI taxonomy): Eukaryota > Metazoa > Chordata > Mammalia > Chiroptera > Vespertilionidae > Lasiurus > Lasiurus cinereus. The sequence continues at coordinate 27,983,615 of JAAGEH010000005.1, forward strand.
TAATAATAAAAGTGTAATATGCAAATTGACTGAACAGCCAAACAGCAGAACAACCATCTGGACGACCTTCCCGATGACCTTCAGGATGGTCCACGGCTGTGATGGCTGGCCAAGGCAGACAGGCTTTGAGGGCCTACTCTTACACAAATTTTGTGTATCAGGCCTCTAGTCTCTTTCCACCAGAATTGTTCTTCACAGGGTCACTGGTGCCAGCCTTAATTCTAGGTCCAATGGTCAAATCATCTTCCTAGACCTTTCTAGGACACCCTAATCCCTCCCTTCTTCCATGGACTTCTTGTTCTGGTTATTGACACCTAGCTTATTCTACTTTGTCAGTTTCTCCATCTTTCCCAACTTCTAAATGTTGGTGTGTCCTGGGACTCAATATTTGAACTTGTTCTCCATCTAATATTAAAATCTCTATTTTGATATCTGATAAGTAATTTAAATTTACTATATCCAAAACCAAATTCCTTATCCCCACCCCTACCCCAATTAGTTATGACAAAAATAAGCCTACCATCAAATCCTATTAGATTCTACCTTTGAAATATATCTAGTATAGAACTATTTTTAACCACTTCCATCACTACCAATCCACCGTTATTTCTCTCCTAACTTAACACGTTTCAAGAAGCATCTAATCACTTTTACTTAAGGAACTTAGTCAACTCATTACTGTGATTTTATTTTAAAACTTCTTTAAGCAAGTGTTTATTGCATCCTTCCTCTTTGCTTCCCTCTGTGTTACTTACCTAGTAGATCCTGTCACTTTTCTGCCACACCATCTCCTCTTCATATTTCATTCAGAATAAAAGGTGAAATTCTTCACATGTCCCTGGCTACTTTGTTGGCTGCTGTATCCCCAGAGCCTTAGTGCATTTTAGGTGATCATTATTATGTAAGTGACTGATAAAATTATTAGTAAATATGAATATGCTTTGGGATTTTAAAAATTAAACATCATGAAATAATTTACCATTTCAATATAGAATAACAACACATTGAATTTGAAAGTTCCTTTAATATTCAACTTTATATTTAGCATTCACAAAAACTTGTTTCTCCTTTATTTTCCAAATTATTTACTTTGAAATAAATTTGTCATACCAAAATGTGCTCAAAAATTTATTTCAAAACCTCTAATGCATATTTTCTCTTTTTAATTTGTTTTTAATTGATTTCAGACAGAAGAGGGAGAGGGGAAGAGGGATAGAAACATCAATGATGAAAGAGAATCATTGGTCAGCTGCCTCCTGCTTGTCCCCTACTGGGCATCAAACTTGCAACATAGGAATGTACCCTGACTGGAATCAAACTATGACCTCCTGGTTCATCGGTTGATGCTCAACCATTGAGCAACTCTGGCTGAGCAAGTATTTTCTTTCAGAGACTTTAACCAGCTAATTGCTGTGATTTCCTTAAAATGTCTTAAAGGAAGAATTATATATGCATACAAACTCTTTAGTTGATCTCTTCCCACCCACCCACACTCCCCCACCTTCCCTCTGAAGTTCTAGTCTGTTCCATGCTTCTTTATATCTGGATCTATTTTGTTACTCAGCTTATTTTGTTCATTAGATTCCACATATGAGAGAGATCTTGTCATACTTGTCTTTCTCTGACTAGCTTATTTCGCTTAGCAGATCCAGAAATTATAGTTAGAACTACCTTAAATCAGGTATGACCCAAGAATTGTAGCTAGAACTTACCTTTAATCAGGTATGACCCTTTTGTTTCCTTCAGTGTACCATTATATAATTATTACCTGAACCAAACTACTCAAATTACTGAAGTGCCCAGTCAGCCTATTGTTGACTTGGTTCTTTATTGAATAAATAAACATATTCAGACAAATGTATTATCATATCACATTATAATCACTACACATATACATTTCTTTGAATAGACAAGCATGTTTGGCAATCTTATTTAAGATGACTCAAACCAATTTACTTAATTGATAATTAAGATGTACAGTATTGTGAAGTCCACACAAGTGACTAAATTGAAGTTCTCAAAGTCAGTAGTCACAAGATCATGTTCTCTCCTTTCTTGTAAGTCCTTTCCTGTCAAGTGTTTTTAATTAAGTGAATTCCTAATAGCTATTGTTGAGAAACTTCTGTGTCAAGGCTGTTAAGAGTTATATAGTTTACTCCCTTTCTTGAAAACAATATCTATGTTTATGGATCTTGCTCTGTTAGTGTAGCTGTTTATTAGTGTCCTCTATCCTTCACACTCTCCTTCCATATTGCTATTCTGTTATTCTGTCTTTGCTTATTTAATAGTTTGTTTTCCTTGCTCTTTAAATATTAGCACCATTGATATAAGATTTTTGTTCTCATTATGTCACATATACTGCCTGTTCCAGTCAGCATTTTATTATAATTTAAAGGTTTTAAAGGTTCTCTTTTGTATTTTTCTTGCTTTAAGGCCCTGCTTATTTTATTTGTCCAATTATTCATTCGTATAACTGATAACCCCTTAGCCTAGCTTAGTTCTTTTTGATCCTGGTATTAACATGATCACTAGGCTCTATTCTATAATAGCAAGTCAGAATTTGGACTGTATAATATGAGCTACATGATGCATCATTCAATCATTGATGCTAATTTGGAAGTGGAAATAATAGTACATATTGTATTCAACCACACCATGTTATAATCTCTATACAGAGTTTTCTTTAATCATTTGAATGTGATTTTATTTAGATGATGGCTATAGAAATGTAATTGTACATTTTCATCCCATCAGTAAGACAGATAATTGTTTTAGACTAGAGTTACCTGAAATGTGCTTTGAATGTTGAGATGTTTCAGATATAAATATCTAATGGACAAATTTTTATTGCTGAAAAAGATAGAATTTTTTATGTTGATAGTGTGTGTTATTTAGCTTCATCTCAGTAGTCATCTCTTTTTGTTATAAATTACTTTTGAACTAATTTATTCTCTAAGACTCAGTAGGGTTACCTTTACACCAATAATATAGAGTTTAATGTGACATATCATCATAACCAGGTAGGGTAAAGCACAAACTAGATCTTGAATGCTAGATTCATGAGTTGAGCTTACTCTTTAGGTAGTGCACATGCCATGATCATTGATAATATGCATCAGAAAGATTAATTTGAAACAAATGAGAAGTGAGTATTATAGATTGAAGAAGAGAGAGCAAGGAAATAGAGTCCAGTTAGGAGTTCATGGCAAAGTATAGTAAAGGTTATGAGGATCTAGACTCAGGAGATTTCATTTTGTAGTTAAATACCCTGTAAACATCAGGTGTGATTTTATGTGGAGAATGAAAGAAAAAGAGTCAAGCTGGTGGGAATGTAACATGGTCTAGCCACTGTAGAAAACAATTTAGTGGTCCCTCAATAGTTTAACATAGAATTACCAAGCATTATACATTTTTAAATGATAAATTTTAATTTGTGTGTATTTTAACATTTCCACTCCTAGGTATACTAAAAAGAAATAACAAAAGATGTTCAAACAAAATATGTACATGAATTTTTATTGCAGCACTACTTACAATGGCCATAAGATGGAAACAATCCAAATGCCCATCAGCTTATAAATGTGTGAACATATGTGCTATATCTATGCAATGGAGTATTATTTATCAACAAAAAAGGAATGAAGTGCTGATACATTCTGTGGGTGAACCTGAAAACATCATGCTAAATGAAAGAAACCAGGCACAAAAGACCATATGAAATATCCGAAGTGGGCAAATCCATAGAGACATAATGAAATTTGTAGTTGCCAGATATGGATAGAGTAGGCAATGTGGGTGACTGCATAATAGATACAGATTTTCCTTTGGGGATAGTGAAAATATTGGTAACTAGATGATTATACAAGATTGTAAATATGCTAAATGCTACTGCATTATACATTTTTAAATGATAAATTTTATGTTGTGTGTATTTTAACATAATTTTTTAAAACTCAAAATTAAACTAAGTTAAAAAAATGTAACCCTATATGCATTTATGCATAACCCATGGACACAGACAATAGTGTGGTGGAGGGCTGGGAAGGATGAAGCCAGGATAGAGGGAGGCAATGGGGAAAGAAAGGAGAGATCTCTAATACTTAAAACAATAAAGTTTAAAAATTATCCCTTTCCATTGGCACTGCCATCTTCCAGTAATTTGGAAATTACCAACACAAAGGGAAAGAGTAGAGGCTCCCGCTGTATATTCTGTAGGTCTTTTAGAAAACGTGCAGTTGTTCCTTTGGCCACATACATGTGCGTTTATAAGGAAAGTGATAATGTAGAAATCAAGGGAACATGCACTGCTCAAAAAGAATGCCCCACAAATGTTCCCATGGCCATACTGGAGGAGCCTACATCACCCAGCCTGCATTGGCCATTGTTGTAAACCAACAAGTTAAGGGCAAGATTCTTGCCAAGAGAATTAAATACATATTGAGCATATTAAGCACTCTATGAACCAAGATAGCTAGCTACCTGAAGGTGTGAAGGGAAATGATCAGCAAAAGAAAGAAGCCAAAGAGAAACCTGGGTTTCATTGAAGTACCCACCTGTTCCACCCAGAGAAGCGCACTTTGTGAGAACCAGTGGAAAGGAGCCTGATCTGCTGAAACCTGTTCCCTATGAATTTATGGCATGATACGTGTTAAAAAAATAAGACTTCTGCACTGTTTTTAAAAGTAATATTAGGGCAAGAATCACAGACTTAAATGCTTTCAAATCCCTGAGAGGTGCGGTAAACAAAGGAAAGAATTGGCAAGAAAAGGAATGTGGTGAATCAGACATTTGAAGTCAAAACTTCTGTGTTAGCTACATAAAATATGACTGTAGGCTGTAGTTTTCAATCTCTGCTACAAGTGGAACTAAGCAGCAATGGCAGGTGATATCAAAGAGAAAGCTAATATTGAAACTAGAATCAAAATTCCGCAAGAGGAGAGGATAAATCTAAGTTATTTACCCCATATCATCACCATTGAGCATGAAGTCTAGCCAACACATAAACATATAGGTACAGCAAGCATTTGTTGGATGAAATATAAATAAGTAAATTTTAAAAGGTTAGATAATGATTCTGTATTTTTCTTAGTCAATTCTGTTTTCATCTCAACCTCCACAATTGATCAGTTTATAAATTTTATCTGTTGATATCTCTCAAATATGTTTTTTCTTTCTTCTTCTCACTGCCAACTCAGTTCCATGATATTTATTTTTTAAACATATTTTATTGATATTTTTACAGAGAGGAAGGGAAGAGGGATAGAGTTAGAAACATGGATGAGAGAGAAACATCGAGCACCTGCCTCCTGCACACCTCCTACTGGGGATGTGCCCCCAGCCAAGATACAAGCCCTTGACCGGAATCAAACCTGGGACCCTTGAGTCCGCAGGCCAATGCTCTATCCACTGAGCCAAACCAGTTAGGGCCAGTTCCATGATATTTCTTGCCTCGGATTACTGCAATAAATTCCTAAAAGTCTTCCTTCCTCTAAGCTTTCCTTCCTCTTCAGAGTATTACAAAACAAAGTATCTTGCTTAAAATATTATAGTGCTTTCCCATAAAACCTGAATGTGATAGGAAAAACATCCATCTGCTGCTGCCTTTCCCCAAGCCCTGCCACTCAGCCTTCAGCTTCCCATAGTAACTGAGGCACACCACACATATTTGGTGTGCTGCTTTCCACTTAGACTGCTTTCAGCCTTCCTTGATCTGTCCATTCTTTAAGACTTGGGTTCCTTCAAGAATCTTTCCTAGCCAGTCTAGTCTCAGATAGGGGCTCCTTGTTTTGCTCTTTTCTGTGCCCCTGGTACTACTCTGCATTTCTTTGATCACTTGCTTCACTGGTTTATCGCTGTGCTTATTTGATTCCTATATCACATTGCTAACTAGTTGAGACTAAGGACTACATGGCAGACACCCAGTAAATGCATCCCTGATCACTATTAAAAACAATTACATGGTGATCATACATTCAATATATGTTGAATGAGAATATTTAAGAGCTTCCAGGTAAGACACAAGAATCAAATATTCAACTGAGCCCAGTCTGGGTGGCTCAATTGGTTGGAGCATCATCCCATCCAATTAAAGGTTGCGAGTTCAATTCCTGGTCAGGGTACTTACCTCAGTTGTGAGTTCTTTGATCCCAGTCAATGTGCTTGCAGGAGGCAACTGATCAATATTTCTCACATCAATGTTTTTCTCTCCCTTTCTCTCTTTCTAAAATCAATAAAAACATATCCTCAGATGAAGGGTTGTTTTTTTTTTGTGTGTGTGTGTGTGTGTGTTTTGTGTGTGTGTGTGTGTGTGTGTGTGTGTGTGTGTGTGTGTGTTTTTAAAGGCTTCAACTGAGAGAAAATTTTCATGGAAGAGATAGCATTTGGAATGAGCAGGTCTTATCTACTACTTGTCACCCTAATCATTCACTTATTTCCATATATAAACATAGACATTTCCAAGAAGTATTCTATTGTATATTTTAGTTTCATTTGTGATTGAAGATGAAGCAACACCGCCTCTAAAATTGTACCTAAACGTGGACTTACTTTTAGGATAAACCTGAGTAAAAACTATGAAGAGATATTACTGTGGGTGAGTTTTTTGAGAACTATTATCTAGTTTTAATTTTATATGATTAAGGTCCTAAGACACCCTTTTGCCTTTCAAAAATAGCTTCACAAAACTATTTTAAAATGTAATTTTAACACATAAGTCCATAGGTTAATTCTTATACTGCTTGTATTCGTTAGCTCATTTTAGTGCTCTGTTCATTATAATTTGTAAATCCTAATCAGGCTATACTGAGAGGCTAAATAGAAGGTTATACTCTTACCCTCCTCCCCATTTCCATACCCTAAGACACTAAAATAAACACATCTACATTGCACTCAGAATAAAAACAAACACATCAGAGTCACATAATTGAGAAATACATTTGTAAGTAGCAAACGCTGATTAAGATTGTAGCTTTAAAAAGCACAAAGGTTATTTGTGTTTTTGTTTTCTCCTACAAAAGAATTTTTTCTTTTTAAATTATGTGAGTACTGACATGTTTAATTTTACTCAAGTAAATTCTACTGCATGAGTGGTAAGGCATTTTAAACCAATGCTTAGGTTGCTTAAATTGTGAGATATCTCTTATCATCATTGTATGTAGATCTTTAAAATGTATGTTAATAAATCCATACTAAAAGAGAAAAAATAGTTTAAACTCATAGGGGATTCTTCCCCCGACCCTCATATCAACTCTACTTATTTGAAAGTATTATTATGAGATGGAAAATGAGTTAATATATATAAAAATTCTTTGGGATTGCTTTAAAATGTAAATCATTTAAAAATAGCCTAATGAACCTTTGGTCTATGCTAACCCCAAGCAAAAATAATAATAATAATAATTCACTAATTGCTTCAGATTCACCATTATTTACAAGCATTTAAATGTTTTAAAAGTATTGCATAAACCCATAGCCCATATAGGCTGCCTATTTTTTTAATTAAAGTTTTACTGGGTCCCAGCCACACCTATACGTTTAGGTATTGTCAATGGATGATTTTCTGTTACAATAGCAATTCAAATTGACAACAGAGACCATATGACCCATGAAGCCTAAAATACTTATTATCAGACCCTTTGATAATAAGTAATAATTTGAGTAATAATTTGAGGATCCATGGTTTCAGCTATACTGCTAGTTAATGCTTTAATCATTGTAATAAAAAAGCAGTTACTTATTGAATAACTAAAATCAAAATGCAAAAGATGATTTTTCCCCTGTCAGGCAATTATATAAAATGCTATGTTGTCCATTCCTTCATCTATTTATTATTTGCTAGCCCTGTTCTTACTCAGTTTGCACAAGAACAAGTGAAATTTCATTGTTATTTTCTCTAAATTTGAAATCACTACATGATGAAAGATACCATTATGCCTCCTCCTGCTCCCCCATACCAAAAGAATTTGAAATAGAAAGAATTTTTTTTATCTGTGATGGTGGTTATGGACTTTTTCTCTATGCTTAGTTCCCATCCATACTATCAAATAGAAATTCCCTTTCCCCCTTTCTTTTTCATTGATTGATTTACTTGCCTTGTTATTCACTTAAACATCTCATTAAAGTATATATAGCATGTACTTACCTAGTCATTAATGAGAATAATGGAATTTACATATTAGGAGAGGTAGTTTATAGCTCAAAATACACAGGGAATAATGGAACAACTCTGAGAAGTTCGACTTTTCTGAAGTAAAAATATATGCTACTTATACTTTAATTCACAGTTGTAAAATTTTAGAATGTGTTATGGAGTCAGAAATAGTTCTCTAACTTCAGTGAGCATTAGAATCATATAAATGGCTTCTTAAAATACAGAATGATGTGCCAGCCCTCCAGTGTTTCTGATTAGTAAAATGTTGATGCTGATGCTACTTGGGGGAGACCACACTTCAAGAACACCTATATCACAGGAAGGGATGGCTGACCAGGCATTACCTCAGAGAGTTATCAGGACAGTGTATGGTCCTCAGCCTTTTAGCATACCCAGGGGAGATCAGATACTGTGGCCTATATTCTTCAAACACAGAAACAGAACTAAGCCAGACTTAATAAGCCCCATTTACTATGGCTGATTGTGAACCAGGTTCTTAGGATGGCAGGACATGGCCTCTTCCACCCTATACTTTGATGGAGAGCCTGAAAATTCTATGATTCTATTTATATGAAATTTCCGAAAGAGGCAAAACTAACCTTCAGTGGGAGAAGGGTTGGGGGGGAGGGATCACAGAAGTAGTGGTCACCTTGAGGGTGATAGTATGGAGATTGACTTTTGTAAGGAATTTGAAGGATTTGGGGTCTGATCTAGGAAAAGGATATGACCATTGGATAGGCTGCATGAGAAAGAAAGTCCCTCACAGCATGAGACTATCTAGAGGTTTGGGCCAAAGGGCCACCATCTGGAAGGGGAGAAGGGCAGGGTGTCCCTGAGGAAATGAGATTGAAGAGGGGTCTCTGGAGATCACACATCTAGATGAAGTTGCTCAGTAGCAAGTTCTGGAGTCTCTGGGTCACAGAGCTCCAAAGGGTGGTAGTGATATGGCATTTTACAACCACAAGACTTTATCTCATCAATGGATAGTAAATGTTGAGCACAGTTTTGTGAAGTATGCAAAGCAGGCAAGCTATAAATGACTAAAAATTCTGTTTGGGCTAGTTTTAAAAATAATTGGGTGCATGAAAATTTGAGTTTGGTTCCAGCAGACTTTATAGCTAATGGGTCTCAGTCTGCAGTGAAGAAATAAACAACCCAGGAACCAGTAAACAGATACCATCTTCAGCTAATTTATATAATAACTGAGAAGGGAGAAGAGGAAATTGTTTGGAGAGGTAGTAATGTTCTCTATCCTAATAAGGGCTTAGATTATACATTTATCCAAACTCAGTGAATATACACCTGAGATTTATGCATTCATTGTGCATAATTTTGTTCAAGGTTTCATGTACATTCATTTTATTAAATTTTTTGAGTTAATATTGGTTAATAATATAATATAGATTTTCATTACAAATATTCAACTCTAGTTAATGATATCTATGCTGAAGTATTTAAAGGGAAATGTACTGCTGTATGCAGTCTACACTGAAATGCCAAAAATAAAATGGATCAATGGGTGGACAGAAAGACAGATAGTTGGAAAGATATGTTAAAGCAAGTATAGAATGTAGGTTGGGGTGAACCTGTGTTTATTATAAAACTTCAGCTTTGCTTTATGTTTGAAAAATTGCACAATTAAATGTTAAAGACTACTGTGTGGAGATAGACTGGGAGACCAGTAGGAAAACTATGCCATCACATTAAAAAATTTATAGAATTTGTATTTCTTGACCAACTCAAAGCTATAATTTTATGTACACTCAGTCCTATGTGTGATCATTTGACTAAGGGTCTGTGGTGTTGGCTGTTGCAGGGACAGTCCTTCTGCTAGCATGGACACAGGTGCCTTTCTGTCATCATCTATGTGCTCCAATAGAACTCTACTAATTGATGGCCGAGTAGAACTCAAACGAGGCCTGCAAAGGCAGGAGCGGCATCTTTTCCTGTTCAGTGATCTGTTTGTTGTGGCCAAAAGCAAGTAAGTATACTCTACACTCTCCCAGTTACCGTTATAAAATTGCACTTCCACTGAAAAAGAAACCTTTTGGGTCAGAGCTCACTCTAAGAATGTCTGGGTTCCATTACTGTAGCTAATATCTAAAAGGAGTTTTATGTTTGCTTTGTTTTTACCAAATAACATGTCAACTGTTTATTCATTCAATAAGTGTTCATTTAAGTCCCCCTCTCTGCATACACATGGAAGACATAATGAAAAATATTATGGGTATGGTCCCTGTTTTTTTGGCACATTCCTTCTAATGGTTTTAGGAGGGCAGTAATTACAGATTATGGTTAGTGCTATGAATAAAATAGGGTGCTACATGAAGTAAAATGGGAGACATGTTAGGTAGTTGTAGTCAGGGTAGGGGGGGAATCATTGAAGGATGAGAAGAAACAGCCATTAAGATATTAGGAGGATGAGCAGTCTAGGAAGAAGGAATGCCAGGTGCAGAGATCAGGGGGAAGCTTCGCCCTTGGAGGAGTTAAAAGAAGGCTTCTATATGTAACTGGAGCACAGTAGGCAGGAGGAGAGTAATCTGAATTGAGACTGGAGAGATAATCAAGGAACAGGTTATGAGGACCTCTGTAGGCTGTATTAATTATCTATTGCCATTAACAAATTACCCCAAAATATAACAATAGGTAAGCACAAACATCTCATACAGTTTCTCTGAGTCAGGAATCTGGAACTAGTTTAGCTGTAGTTCTGGCTCAGGGGGTGTCATGAGGTGCAGTCATCTCAAAGTTCAACTGAAGCTAGGGAGTCCACTTCCTGGCTCACTCAGGTGAATGCTTGCAGGCCTCAGTTCCTCACTGATACTGGCCTGACACTGCAGTTGTTCTCCACCTGGGTCTCCATAGGGCTCAGTGGTTCTCAACCTTTTTTTAATGCTGTGACCTTTTAATACAGTTCCTCATGTTGTGGTGACCCCCAATCATAAAATTATTTTCGTTGCTACTTCATAACTGTAATTTTGCTACTGTCATGAATCATAATGTAAATATCTGTGTTTTCTGATGGTCTTAGGCTCTACAGCAGCGGTTCTCAACTTGTGGGTCGCGACCCACAGGTTGAAAACTACTAGCAAGGTCACCCTATTAGGGCTGCTCATAACATGGTATTGCTTCCATGGAGAGAAATGTCCAAGAGAGTAGGCAAATGTGCTAACTTTGGAAGTGGCATACCTGATGTATTCCATGGGCCACACAGACACCGTTGGCACACTGTGGAAAGGAACTGCTCCAGAGTGTGAGTATCAGGAAACACAGCTCACTGGGGGCCATCTTGGAGGCTAAGTACCACAAGGCTATCATAAAGATTTTGTATTTTATTCTATAAAGTGTAGGGTAGTAGCATGATATGGTTCCTAGTTCTAAAATATTGTTCTGGCTATGATAGTTCACGGTGGTTTAGAGGACAGGCATAGGGAGAAGCAGAGGCTTGGCAGGAGATTATTGTAGTCATCTTGAAGAGAGGCAATGAGATCTTTATCTGGGGAAATGGCACTTCAATGGAGGATACAGACATATTTGGAATATATTTTAGAAGTTACCAAAATAATTAATTTTTCACTCAATGCTAAATGCCAATGTGATTAACATCCAGCTAGAACATGGTGGCTACTACTTGATCCATCCCCTATTTTCATTAATTATGAAATATCATAAAAGATAGCAGCATTTTAACAAATCTAACTCATTAAAGAGATTTTTAGTCACCAGAGAGTGGTAATGACTTTTTTCTACTATCTGCACTCTCACATCTAAGTTATGCCATGTGTTAGAAATAAGACATGAGCATGGCTAAATAATAATTTTGTAAAGCACTGTATTTCCTCAGTGATATTTCTCTCTCTAAAAAGAAATAAATAAAATATTTTTTAAAAAGACTGAAGATGTAGAAGCTGAAGGAAACTTCTCAGAAATATACTCCAAGCCAGGACTTTGGATAGATGTATAGTGTTTAAGATTGTAAATAAGGCCAGGAGTACACATTGCTCAGACTCCAGCTCTGTTAATTAAGCTGTTTGAATTTTGGCAGATGTTTTAATCTGTCCATGACTCTGTTTCTTTTTTCTTTCTTTTTCTTATTCCTCACTCGAGGATATTTTTCCATTGATTTTTATAGAGAGTGGAAGAGAGAGGGAAAGACAGAGAGAAATATTGATGTAAGAGAAACACATTGATTGGTTACCTCCTCCATGTGCCCAACCAGGGACCAGGCCAGGGAGGAGCCTGCAACCAAAGTATGTGCCCTTTCCTGGAACTGAACCCAGGACTCTTCAGTCAACAGGCTGATGCTCTATCTACTTAGCCAAACTGGCTAGGGCAATGACTCCATTTTTGATCTGTAAAATGTTGGAGGATTAAACTAAATAACATACGCAAAGTGATTATAATAACTTCTGGCACATAATAAGTTTGTAATAATATTAGCCATTATAATGGAAATAATTTTTTCTACCTTTAGACACCTCCTTGTTTTATATCAGTAAATGGATAATCTTGGCATCTTATTGATCTAGGGAAAGGATTGTTAGAATGACTTTTTTTTAGGTCAGTATATGTGGCCGTTCCCACATGGTATCTAAATTAGCCTATATAATAAAATGCTAAGTGTCTGGCCTGCCAGTAAGCCATTCAACTGTAACATGCTAATAATATGCTAAGGCTGCTCAATCACTCTATATGACGTGCACTGACCACCAAGGGGCAGACAGTTCTGATTGGTAGATTAGCTTGCTGCTGGAGTCCAGCCGATGGGACTGAGCGAAATGGGCCAGACAAGCCCTGGAGCCCTCTACGGTCCCTCCCCAGCAGGCTAATCTCCCATGTATCTCCTTGGCCCCAATTGTGGACTGGCTTTGCACCCTCTCTCAATCCAGGACCCCCTCGGGGGATGTCAGAGAGCTAATGTCGGCCCGATCCTGCTGGCCAGGCCAAGGGACCCCACTGTTGCATGAATTTGTGCACTGGGCCTCTAGTCTAATATAAAAGAGACCTGCATTAAAAAACACAAAATGCATAAAAACATTCCCCTCCAAAATATTTGTAGATTCAGTTTTATATTGTCTAAATAGTTGCTATCAAGAAATAAGATTTTAGCTCAGCTGGCATTGCTCAGTGGTTGAGCATTGATGTATGAACCATGAGGTCATGGTTTGATTCACAGTCAGAGCATATTCCAGGGTTGCTGACAATCCCTGATATGGAACTTGCAGGAGGCAGCCAATTGATGATTCTCTGTCATCACTGATGTTTCTCTCTCTCTCTCCCTCTCTGAAATCAATAAAAATATTTCTTTTATAAAAGAAATAAGATTTTTAAAAGAAGATTTTATTTTCAATTGAATATTTCATTAAAAAAATCAGAATATGCATAACAATAGGGCACAAGGATTGAAGTGATATATAGAAGGAAGGCTTTATGCTAGCAGGTACTTTTCTATTACACTTAAGTGTACCCTACGGAAAGTGTAAATGAGGCTTTGAATCTAGATTATCTTCATGTATAGTTCTAGCAAAATCCTTTTCCATTTTATAAATCCTACTAAAGAGTTTTAGCTCTAACTATTCCTTGAGGAGCCCTGGCCAGTGTGGCTCAGTTGGTTGAACATCATCCCATGCACCAAAAGGTCATTGATTCAATTCCTTGTCAGGGCACCATGCCCAGGTTATGGGTTCAGTCCCATTTGGGGTACATAAAGAAGGCAACTAATCAATGTTTATCTCTCACATTGATGTTTCTCTCTCTCCCTCTCCTTTCCTCTCTCTTCTGTAAAATCATATTTTTTTAAAAAATAGTCTATGAGGAGTTTTAGGAATACTTCCATATGAAGTATCTTTTATTTCATTTAGCTTTTAGTGTTTCCAAAAGTGATTCTGAATGATAAGAAGTACCCAACTTTCCCTTGGCATTCTTTTTTTTTTAATCTTTATTGTTCAGATTATTACAATTGTTTCTCTTTTTTCTCCCCATAGCTCCCCTCCACCTGACTCCCACCCCAACCTCTGCCCTTACCTCCCGCATTGTCCTCATCCATAGGAATATGATTTTGTCCAGTCTCTCCCTGTACCCCCTTCACCCATTTCCCCCTGAGAATTGTCAATCCACTCCCTTTCTATGCCCCTGATTCTATTATATTCACCAGTTTATTCTGTTCATCAGATTTTTTATTCACTTAATTTTTAGATTCACTTGTTGATAAATATGTATTTGTTATTCCTAACTTCTATCTTTACCCTCTTCTTCTTCTTCTTCTTCTTCTTCTTATTCTTATTCTTATTCTTATTCTTATTCTTATTCTTATTCAAGAATATCTTTCAGCATTTCATATAATATGGTTTGGTGTAGATGAACTCCTTTAGTTTTTTCTTATCTGTGAAGCTCTTTATCTGCCCTCCAATTCTGAATGATAGCTTTTCTGGATAGAGTAATCTTGGTTGTAGGTTCTTGCTATTCATCACTTAGAATATTTCTTGCCACTCCCATCTGGCCTACACAGTTTGTGTTGAGAAATCAGCTGACAGTCCTATGGGTGTTCCCTTGTAGGTAGTTAACTGTTTTTCTTTTGCTACATTTAATATTCTCTCTTTGTCTTTTGCTCTTGCTATTTTAATTATGATGTGTCTTGGTGTGGTCCTCTTTGGATTCCTGTTATTTGAGGTTCTGTGTGCTTTCTGGACTTGTAAGTCTATTTCTTTCACCATGTGGGGTGAAAGAAATGTTCAGTCATTCTTTCTTCAAATAGGTATCAGTATTTTGCTCTCTCTCTTCTTCTGGTACCACCATAATTCTGATGTTGGTATGCTTGAAGTTGTCCCAGAGGCTCCTTACACTGTCTTCATATTTTTGGATTCCTTTTTCATTTTGCTTTTCTGGTTGAGTGTTTTTTGCTTCTTTGTATTTCAAATCTTTGTGTGATGCTTGTGTTCCTCTAGTCTGGTGTTAGGTCTCTGTATAGTATTTTTTTATTTCAGTCAGTGTATATGTAATTTCTAGTTGGTCCTTTTTCATGTCTAGTTGGTCCTTTTTCATCTCCTCTTGAGTCTTGCTAAATTTATCCATCTTTTCTAGGAAATTCTTGAAAACCTTACAACTGTTTTGAACTCTGAATCTAGTTGTTTGCTTTCCTCCATTTCTTTTATTTGTGTTCTTTTTCTTTTTTTTTAATTAAATCTTTATTATTCAGATTTTACATTTGTTTCTCTTTTTTCCCCTCTATAGCACCCCTCCACCCAGCTCCCACCCCTCCCTCTGCCCTTAGCTCCCTCCCATTGATCTCATCCATAGGTGTATGATTTTTGTCCAGTCTCTCCCTGTACACTCCTCACCCCTTTCCCCCTAAAAATTACCAGTCCACTCCCTTTCTGTGCTCCTGATTCTATTATCTTCACCAGTTTATTCTGTTGATCAAATTTTTAATTCACTTAATTTTTAGATTCACTTGTTGATAGATACGTATTTGTTGTTCATAATTTTTTGGCTTTTACCTTTTTCTTCTTCCTCTTCTAAAAGAGTACCTTTCAGCATTTCATATAATACTGGTTTGGAGTTGATGAACTCCTTTAGCTTTTTCTTATCTGTGAAGGTCTTTATCTGCCCTTCAATTCTGAATGTTAGCTTTGCTGGATAGATTATTCTTGGTTGTAGGTTCTTGCTATTCATCACATTGAATATTTCTTGCCACTCCCATCTGGCCTGCATCGTTTCTGTTGAGAAATCAGCTGACAGTCGTATGGGTGCTCCCTTGTTTTTCTCTTGCTGCTTTTAATATTCTCTCTTTGTCTTTTGCTCTTGGTATTTTAATTATGATGTGTCTTGGTGTGGTCCTCTTCGGATTCCTTTTATATGGGGATCTGTGTGCTTCCTGGACTTGTAAGTCTATTTCTTTTAGCAGATGTGGGAAGTTTTCAGTCATTATTTCTTTAAATAGGTTTTCAGTATCTTGCTCTCTCTCTTCTTCTGGCACCCCCACAATTCTGATGTTGGTATGCTTGAAGCTGTCCCAGAGTCTCCTTACATTATGTTCACATTTTTGGATTCTTTTCTCTTCTTGCTTTTCCAGTTGAGTGTTTTCTGCTTCTTTATATTTCAAATTTTTGACTTGATTCTTGCCTTTCTCTAGTCTGCTGTTAGGACTCTGTATAATATTTTTTATTTCAGTCAGTGTATGGTTAATTTCTAGTTGGTCCTTTATCATGTTTACTTGGACCTTTTCCACCTCTAGTTGGCTCTTTTGCATCTCTAGTTGGTCCTTTTTCATCTCCTCTTGGCTTTTGCTAAGTTTATCCAACTTTTCTAGCATATTCTTGAAAAACCTTATAAGTGTGGTTTTGAACTCTATATCCAGTCATTTTTTTCCTCCATTTCTTTTCTTTGTGATCTCTCCCCTTGTCTCGGCATTTTCACTATGTTGGGGAAACTTCTGTGTTGGATTCAGCCTTATGATACCAGACTTGCAAAACCGAAGAAGCCTCTGTTGAGCTTGGGATGGGTGGAGTCTCAGGGCTTACAGGACTGCCTTGCCTTCCAGTGGGCCCTGCCCTCCACAGCCCCTGAGTCTCATGTGACTGGGTAATCCCTGGAGCGGTCCTTGTGCGCGCGCGCCCGCAGTACCTCTAGACCTCTGCCTTTCCAGCTCCCCTGCGCACTAGGACCACACGAGTCTAGGTCTCCAGGGTTTTGCCCGAAACAGGGGCGCAGTGGACTCAGAAGTGGCACAGTTGGGAGGGTCTGTCTCCCGCCCACTTGCGAAAGCCAGCAGCACAATCAGCAATCAGTCCTCCGCACAGCGCCGTGCGCGACCAGGCCTCTCATCTTTTGCGACTCCCCTAAATTTCCGTGCATCTCTCCCTTTTCACAGTCCACACTCCCCCCATATGAGTTTCGGCTGGATCTGGGGTTTAGTGTCGTAAGATAAGGGGTTCAATGCCATTGGGAGTCTCCGTTTCCCTCCCGCCAGAGAAAGCCAGCCAGGTTCTCTGGCACCCGCTCACTCCAGATGCGGGTCTCCGTACCTCAGCTTTTGGCAGCTCCTCTGGGTTTTTGTGAGCCCCTCTCTTTCCCACTAGTTGTAGAATTTCCACTCAGCCAGATTTCCTGTGGTTCTGGATGATGTCCGTTCTGTCTTTTAGTTGTAGTTTTGAAATTGTTGTGCGAGGCAGCAGTGTAGGTGTTTACCTATGCCGCCATCTTGAATTCTCCTGTCTGTGTTCTTTTTCTTTTTCTCTGCATTTTTGCTGCTTCCCTGAGTTGGTAGAGTAGCTTTGTGTGCTAGGTGTCCTATGGAGCCCAATAGCTCCACCTCCCCAGTTACCTGAGTTGATCACTGTTGGTGCACCCCTTTGTGGACTGTGTGTACAGCCTTGTTGTAGTTAAGTCTTTTTTTAAAAAAATATATTTTATTGATTTTTCACAGAGAATAATGCAGAGAGATAGAGAGTCAGAAATATTCATGAGAGAGAGATTTCGATAAGCCACCTTCTGCATGCCCCCTACTGGGGATGTGCCCACAACCAGATACATGCCCTTGACTGGAATCAAACCTGGGACCTTTCAGTCCCCAGGCTGACGCTCTATCCACTGAGCCAAACTGGTTTTGGCTGTAGTTAAGTCTTGATTGTTGTTGGTATCACTGGGAGGAATTGACCTCCAAGCCAATTGGCTGTGAGGATCAGCTGTGTCAATGCCCGGAGAATTTCTGTGCTGGTCTCCACCTTAAGACTTGCAAGATTGCAAAAGCCTCTGTGCTAGGCATGGATGGGGTGGAGTCTCAGGGCTGAGCAGATAGTCTTAGGTTCCCGTCAGCCCCTGGGGTCAGTGTCTCTTGGTAATCGCTGCAGCCCTCTCTGTGCGTAGGCGCGTGCCTCCACATCTCTGCCTTTCCTGCTCCCCCGAATTTCCGTGTGCTCCAGGGATTTATATGAATCTGGGTCCCCTGGGTCTCACCCAAAACTGGGGTTCAATGCATTCCAACCTGGATTTTAGTGCAGTTGGGAAATTCTGTCTTCCTCTCGCTAGAGAAAGCCAGTGGCACAATCAGCAGTCAGCCCTCTGTGTGCGCACATTCGGGCACATCTCCAGACCTCTGTCTTTCAGGGCTCCCTAAGTTTCCCTGCACTCCTCCCTTTTCACAACAGTCCAGACTCCCCCGTATGAGTCTCACCCAGAACTGGGGTTCAGTGCACTCAGAAGTGGGGTTCAGTGCAGTCGGTAGTTTCCATCTCCCTCCCACTAGAGGAAGCCAGCCAGGCACTCCACCCCATCCTCCCCATGGGCACGTCTCTGTACCTAAGCTTTTTGCAGCTCCTCTGAGTCTCTGTGAAGCCCCCCTCTTTCCTTCTAGTTGTAGAATTTCCACTCAGCTAGCTTTCCTGTGGTTCTGGATGATGTCCGTTCTGTCTTTTAGTTGAAATTGTTGTGTGAGGCAGCAGTTTAAGTGTTCACCTATGCCATCTTTGTTTCTCCTTCTTTGGCATTCTCTTTATCCTTCCCAGTGCCTGCTCACTATTTCATTCTTAGATCCATATGAGCATTAAATATGTGAACTAGGTCAAGTTATATGGGTGGTGTCAATCTTATCAAGGAGATTAGATAGAAATTGTCAAAAAGCAATTTCATTATAGACTTAAACTAGATCACCTTCTGGGTCCCCAGAGATAAATATTAATTCTGTTAACTCTACTTTAATATTTTCTGGCCTCTTTTTTCCAGTTTAATGTACCGTGTGTTTTTAGGCTAGTTTTTAAATTTTAGCCAGAATGTAAGAAGAAATGGTATGAACAAACCCTTAAGGAACCCTAAAATAACCTTTGCTTCTAAAGAGTAGAAAATCTTGTAACCACTCAAATTGAAATGCATTGTAAATTCCTCTAGTTAATTTCAGGTTATAGTTTTTAGTATCTCTATTCTATTCAGGTGAAAATTTTCTAAATATTTTAATAAATAACATGTATCTTAATCTTTTGTTCAGGTACTCAAATATTTTTGGAAGTAAACAAATTGTAAATAATAAATGAATTAATTTTTTATAACAGCAATAAATTTAAAATCGGGATTTCCACCCAAATGCAGTGCTCAACATACAGAAAAATATTCAGTTTATGGCTGAATGCAGACATGAGGACTAATACACATAATGTTTCAAGGGCATTTTGGGGTAAGGGTAGCCAACCATTTTACAATTCACTGTGGTAAGTAAACACTGAAGATAAAAACAATGAATAAGCCATTCTTTGTCTCCTTGATTAGTTTAAGCTATTCTCTTATCACAAATTCAGAAAATCTCATAAAATTTAAGAGACGAAATAATAAGTCTTATCTGGTTGTTATCTTTTTAGGTATAACAACAACTTTAAGATAAAAAATAAAATTAAATTAAGTGACATGTGGACAGCAAGCTGTGTGGATGAAGTGGGAGAAGGCAATACCGATGCCATGAAATCATTTGTAGTGGGCTGGCCCACGGTGAACTTTGTGGCCACTTTCAGGTAAGAACATAGCTTGTACACAGGTTAGCTACTATGAAACACAGTCTTACTATGTAATTTCTAGGATGGATAGAAAAAAGTTAATTTTTTTCTAAATGTTTAAGGAACATATTTTATTCTGATTAAGTTATTCTGAAGTCAATTACTCATCTTTTTATATACCCCCCAAATAAAGACACTTGGAGGCCAATATGTTTCTCCCAAAAATCTTTTTATTAAAATATACTAGAAGTAATGTAAATATCGAGAACTCTGGGAGTCATTTATCTTGTTTGATTAGTGATTTCCAAAGGGGTTCTACAGAAACACTTTCAGGACTATGGGAGAGGAATAGAGTATCAGAGCTCAAGACCCCCTCTCAAAAACCCCTCTCCTAATGTTTAAGTATAGTTGTACATATTGAGCTTTTGAGTTGGACTTTTCAAACCACTGAAATAAATATTTACCAAAAGAAATTTTATAAAATAGTTTAATTACATTTGAATAAGTGCTTGATATTCCCAAATTTTCTAAAGAAATTGTTTTTAACTACTGAAATGAAATTAATGTCATGATATAAATTGGTACCTGAATTTTACATCAGGTTCTGACTTAGTATCTATAGAGATGTGACTGATTAAAAGCAAATTTATGCTTCAAGAAGTTAAAGTAACTTTTCTAAGACTTACTCCCTGGCTAGGATAGAGTTGGAAAAATTGTTAATAGAGAACCTTTGTCCTCTTATCCTTAACATGCTAACTTGGCAATTTTCAGTGCAGGATGAGCACGCCAAAACATGTAGTTGAGATTTTTAATACCTGCACCCGCATGTCCAGTATTTGTTTTACCCTTAAGGAGGTGTTGTTCATCACAGGCATGTACTGTTTTTCTTCTTGCTTCTTCTCACCCCACTACCACCAAACTCCTCAGGCATCATCTTAAAAGCCAGATCACTAAAACCCAAGCTACTAATTTTCAAATAAAGGAAAGGCATGTAATTAAATTGGGTTGTGCACTGTTGGCCACCACAAGATTTAAGAATTTATTTGGAAGAAACATGTGTTTTTATCATTTTCTTCATATCTTCTTTTCCATGATGATTTCTCTAGATATTATCATTTTCAATTGCTTAATCTCCTAGGAGTTATAGATGAAAGAAATTAATTTTGAGTGAGGGGGTGGGACTACATGATATCTTTAATCAAGGAGTTTCCCTAAAACTTCTTTTAAGAAGAATGGAAAATACATAAATAAATCTTAATAAACTAACCTGACATACTTCATACTTTATAATTTTTAAAGTAATGTATGCTGTCCATTCAAACAATGGAACATTATATAGCCAAGAGAATGGGTGGTCTAAAACCACATGCAATACTATGTGTAAGTCTCACAAACATGATGCTGAATGAAAGAAGCCAGACACAAAATAGTGCATACTGCATGGTTACATTTATGCAAACTTCCAAACAACAAAACTATCCTGTTCTGCCAGGACAATGGGAGGTAGTGCCTGAAAAGGAGCACATCAGACCTTCCCAGGTGGTTGACTGTCTCACAGTCTGGGTGCTGACCACAGGGGTGTGTTCCCTGTGTAAAAATTCTTCTCAAGTTGTGCATTTGAGCATTGTACAGTTTTCTCAATGTATTTTATATGTCAATAAAAGTTAAAAAAAATACTGTTTTTTAAAGGGGCATTTCTTTAAGTGTTCTGAAAAAAATCTGCTGTTTAAGAAGGGAGAATACATCAAAAGGTCTTAAGGAATTATGAAAGATGAAAATTGCATGGTCACTGGTAAAAGGTATAATATACTTCCTGATGACCAGTCCTGGGAGATGGCCAGGGAGAAAATTTCTAAGCAACAAAGTTAAAAACAAATTACAAATATTTGTTAAATATATTTTTCTGTAACAAGAAAATAGGGTTTCCAAGTTCTTTAGAAAGTTTAAAAATAAGATTTTAAAAACTAGTGAATAACAAAACCATAGAGAAATAAACTTTAAATTGTTTTTAACTTTAGGACTTCAAAAAAATTATTAATCAATACTAGTTGAGTTGTAAATGAACAGATGTTCCTCAAAATATTACAGTAATGAAGTTTTCTATGCATACCTAAGGTAGGTTGAACAGCTCCTTCACTGTGAGGGCAGAGTTGAGACTGGCGCTGCCGCCGTGATACGATGATGGTGTCGGTAGACCTGCCCTTCTACCATGAGTACCTTCTCCTTGCTGGTCACCCCCTCCATTCCCTGCCCTCTCCTCACTGTACCACACACCCCATTGTAAATGGAGGCAGTGGTAGCACTGCAGCATTCTGGGCAGCAGCAATCACAGTGACTGGACACCAACCGCTGGGACCAGATGGACTTGAAAGCCCCCAGGCCAGGACCATGCAGTGCCTCATGGCCCCTTGGCAGTCAAGACCCAGCGTAAACACCTCAGAGGGCCTTCAACCAGCAACTCCATGTCAACGCCAAACCCTTCATGCTAACATCCACCCAGCTGATTCCTGCCATCCTGCAGCCGGGCCCATCCTCTGCCACCCACAGCTGGTGGCCTCCACCAACAACCACAAAGCCAGCAGCTGAGGAAGGCCCTTTAGTACTTGTGGAACATTTACAAGAAGAACAGCAATTGTGTGAAGGTTCAAATTCAGCTGATAACATGGAACTTCCAGAACTTGTTATAGAAAATGGAAAGACAGAAATGTCCCCAGAATAATCATGGGAGCACAAAGAAGAAATCTGTGAAACAGAGCCAAGGGGTTGGTTCTTTGGGATATGGGAGGTCCCAAGGAGATACCCAAGAAATGATGGAAGAGGAAGAGGAAATACAAAAACCTAAGTCTGTGGTTGCAGTCACATGTGCTCTTAAAAAGAACATGTATATGTAGTATTTATTGGGCACATAAGATACTGGCAAGCCAACTGTTAGAGATCAGATCATGTATTTAACTAGAATGGTTGACAAAAAGGACACTTGAGAACTATGAAAGAGAAACTAAAGGAAAAAAAAAGAGAAAAATTGTACTTGTCTTAAGCCTTAGACACAACTCAGGAGAAAGGAGACAAGGGTAAAGCAGTAGAAGTGGGTCATGCCTATTTTGAAACTGAAAAAAAGCATTTCACAATTCTAGATGCCCCTGGCCACAAGTGGTTTTCCCAGAGATGAGTTGTGGTCCTTCTCAAGCTGATTTGGTTATATTGGTAATCTCTGCCAGGAAAGGAGAGTTTGAAACCGGATTTGAAAAAGGAGGACAGACAAGAGAACATGCAATGTTGGCCAAAAAAAAAATACCCAGCAAGTATAAAATACTTAATTGTGCTTATTAATAAGATGGATGATCCAACAATGAATTGAAGCAATGAGAGATATGAAACCATAAAAAAGAATCAGTCAGAAATGAAGGATATTCTATGAAATGAAGATTTAAGTTACAGGGAATCACTAGTAGAGTAGATGAAGGAAAGGACCAAATCAGCGATTTGGAAGATGAGGAAGAAAACAGAACAACACAAAGAAAAAAGAATACATAAAAATGAGGGTAGTTTCAGAAGCATCTGCGTTAATTTCAAACATACCAAGCTTCACATCATGGGACTGCCAGAAGAGAGAGAACAAGGAATTTATAACCTATTTGGAAACATAATGAGGGGAAATTTCTTTAACCTGGTGAAGAAAATAATCATACAAGTCCAGGAAGCACAGAGACACCCAAAAAAAAGATGGACCCAAAGAGGCCCACACCAAGACACTTCATAATTAAAACACCAAAGATTAAAAACAAATAAAATCTTAAAAGTGGCAAGAGAAAAGTAATTAGTTACCTACAAGGGAGCAGCTATAAGACTGTCACCTGATTTCTCAACAGAAACTTTACAGGCCAGAAGGGAGTGGCATGAAATATTCAATCTGATGAATAGCAAGAACCTACAACCAAGAATACTCTATCCAGCAAAGCTATCATTCAGAATTGAAGGGCAGATAAAGAGCTTCACAGATAAGAAAAAGCTAAAGGAGTTCATCATCACCAAACCAGTATTACAAGAAATGTTCAAGGATCCAGAAGAAGAGGAGGAGCTCAAATATATGAATAATAAAATGGCAATAAATATGTATCTATCAACAATTATTTTAAGTGCAAATGGATTGAATGTTCCAATCAAAATATATACTATGGCTGAATAGATAGTAAAACAAGACCTTTATTACATATGCTGTCACTTCTGATTAAAAGACACACAAACTAAAAAGAATAGAGAAAGGTATTTCATGAGATGAAAATGAAAAAAAAGCCAGGATAACAATACACCAGACAATGTATCTACCAAAACAAAGGCTATAGCAAGAGGAAAAGAAGACTAGCAATTTTACAAAACATGAATTAAAAAGACATATACATACATTTGTATGTTCATTGCAGCATTATTTATAATAGCCATGATATGGAAGCAGCCTAAGTATTTATTAATAGATAAATGTATAAAAAACAAGTAATGCATATATGATACAATGGAATATGACTCAGCCATTTAAAAAAATGAAATCTGCAGCAATATGGACAGACATAGGGGTATTATCTGAATGAAATAAGTCAGAGAAAGAAAAATGTGAATCTATAAAACTAAATAAACGAGCAGAACAGCAGACTCACCAATACAGAGACTATTTTAACAGTTGCCAGACAGGAGGGGAATTGGGGGATGATTGAAAAAAGTAAAGGGATTAAGAAGTACAAATTGGTAGTTACAGAATAAGTATGTGACTATAGCATAGGGAATATATTCAAAATATTAAAATAACTATATATAGTATCAAATGGGTACTAGATTTATCTAGGTGATCATAAGTTATATAAATGTCTAATCACTGGGATGCACACCTGAAACTAATATAATATTGTACATCAACTATAATTGAAAAGTAAAAAAAAAAATATTTAAAGAAAAATAAATAGAAGAAATGTTTTAGATGTATTTATTTACTAAATTACAATTCTAGTATATGTATGAAGAAGTAAATGCTACTTTTCCTGGCAACAAACTGGTTTCTTGGCTAATGGTATGCAAAATTTCTGTTTAATCTCTTTAATCTCAAGTTAAGCATACCTTCTGTTTGTATGCACTTACCACTACCAGACTCTCTGAGATAATTAGCCCTGTTTCACAGATGTGGAAACTGAAGTTTAGAGATGTTATGTGATTTTCCCATCATCATATAGTTTACATATGTCCTTGAAATCAGATGCTTGGATTTCAAATCAAGTGCTCCTCCCACTATAAGAGTACTACTTGTAGAAGAGTCATAAAGTAGGAAAATTGGTCTTTCTTAGGTCCAGGAGGTTTTAATAAAACTGTACTTGACTATACAGTTTTTCCTAACAGGCAGTTTTACTTCAGAGGCAAGGTTGCAGTAGTATGCAGCTACGTCAGTAAAACAGGCTGTGGATACTTCATTGACTGAAATATATTAGCATAAGTATTTTATGAGGTTTAATTATTCTCTCCCATTTTATTTGCAGTTCCTCAGAACTGAAGGACAAATGGCTCTCTCTCCTTCAAAGGTATTTTTTCAGCATGAATATTTTTAATCTTTAACATAGTTAAATGAATTAAATTCATCTCTGCAAAGACCCCAAACTCTTCCCCTTTTCCTTAGTAGAAATTGTTCATTTGTCCTCAAAATAAGTTGTTATTTAGACTTTGCACTAGCTACTACATACTATAAATAATGTTTTCTCATGATATGTATTTCTTCCTAGGGAGAACATTGAGTCTGGTTACTTATTTTAGACAAAAATTAGTAATGTTTTCCATCTCTTTTCCTGTCCCCAGCCTACCAATTGGAGCTAACAGTTCCCTCAGAGCATGCATTAAGTTTTCATATATGGAGGGTTTTCTGCTGAGCACCTTAAAATCAATAACTATTCCTGCCTTTGAGTGTACAGACTAAAATGATCAATTTAGGTTCATCTCATATTCTTATAGTTTTTCCCTCCATTCTTTCCTCTCTCCCTTCCCAAGCAATGGGATAACCAAGATTTACCCTCTCCTGGAGAGCTGAGTGAGAAGTGAAAGACCATCACTTTGCTTTGGTCTAGTAAACTATTGTGTGTTTTTCTATACATAAGTAATGTGCTGGGCCTATCCAGAGAAGGGAGGGAAGCTTTGAGGGTAAAACATCACCCAGAGATGCCTAAACCTGACTGAGATCACTGGAAGTGGATCTCCTGTTCTTTTTTGTGCCCATGCCTAATGTCCTGAGAATTTTTTCTCTTCCAACCCATAATGTAATCTGAGTTTGCTGAGTCTTTCCATCTGTCTTTTTTAAAATACCATATAAGTATATTGAAAATATTAGCAAAATAGATTGATTTAAAAATAAGCTATTTAGCAAAATCCATCTGACTCAGTGTTGTTTTGGGTTGTTGTTGCATTTGATTAGATACATCACTCTAGAGAAAGAAAAGGACTGTCCGAAGAGCATTCCCCTCAAAATCTTCGCCAAGGACATTGGGAATTGTGCCTATGTAAGTGTTTCTAAGCCAGAAATTAAATTCCATGTCCCTGCATAAGGCAGAACACCATGCACAAAAAAAGAAAAGAAAAGAAAAAAGAGAGACAGGCAGGCAGGCAGACTGTGTATCTGCTAAGCAAGGTAGGCATTTAGAAATACCAATGTGGCAAAACACATTTTCCTGGGCATGTATGTGCCTTTATATACATGTAACATAAACCTTAGAGAAAATGAAGAGAAATTCATGGTAACTTTGGTATTTAACACTTATACTTGGAAGGAATATTGCTTGTCAGATGTCTGTCTTCCCTCTGCATTCATGTTCCTCTGGATCCTTTCAATGGCATCTGCAGAGGTTTGTACTAAAGCCATTCCACAAGGAGCCATTTCCTATTAGTATTAAGGAGATTTTTTGCAACTTAACATTTCTTAAGTAGAGAGTGGTTTCAAAAAGTTCTTCATTCTTTAGGTTTTTAGGGAGACTTCCTCAGGTCAATAAGTGGGTGAGCTGAGAAAGGTGACATTTTTAGGGATCAGCATATTTCTATCACACTGTTTTTATTATATTGATCAAAGAAAAATTAAGTCTAGTTAATTCTAGTTATTATGTGTAATTTGAAGACTGCAGCATAGTACATGTGTTAAGATGTTATCAATGATGAACAAAATGGAAACTTGTCATACTTCATAGCAGCTCTAGATCCCACAGAATTATTTTGTGTGTGGAAAAATATGTAATCCAAACAGTTGTGTTTGGGCCAAAAGCAAAAGTTATGCAAATGTTCTGACCAGAGTGCCAGATGTTATTGCTTGAGGGAAATACTCAGATTTTTATGTATAAAGACTACAGAGATCTCTAGCAAAATAGCAAAAAATAAATAACTATATGAAACCATCACTCTTTTTCTTCTGGTTTTGATTCAGTTGTGGCAATTGGTTACATTCAGGATTTTCATGGAAAATCCCTTGAACTTTTTTTAACCCTTTCAGTGTATTGGAAAAGTGTGCTTGAGAAAGGACTGGATGGTCACTGTCATTTGGAAGAGAAGACATGCAAGGTGTCTGGTGCTGAGTCTTCATCACTAATGCCCTGGTTAAATCAAGGATATGACACACACTCCTTTGCTGTCTGAGGTTGCTTCCTGATAGGGGTCTCCTTTCAGAGAGTGCATATATGGGAAGCATTCTTTATCCTTCACCTTTAGTTATATAACCTGTCAGTGAATTCTGCTTATGTGAAAAAACATAGCCAGGTTTTCAGTTTTGTATGTTGTTTTTGTTTACTAGCCAGAGAGCACTATCTGGTGAGATTCATTTGTTTTGTCTACCAGAAAGGCATGCACAGAAAAATACTCATCCTGTAATTACTGTCTTGAACATATGTGCCTAATATTAAGAAAAATTCTCTTAGAAACCAGTCACCTTGGGAGTAATTATTAGTATTTCAGGATAGATTCCTCACTTCATAAGAGTTTCTTTAAATTAAATGGAAGTATTTACAAACTTTAAAAAAAATAACCATTTATTTTTGAAATTATATATCAAGTTAAAGCCCAATATATAAAACATCTTTGCCATTCTGGTCAAAGACAAACACTGGGTTGGATGGTCTGAGCCCTCCCTGTTAGATTCTGAAGCACATTTGCATAATCCTTGGACCTATATGGAGCTCAATTTGAAATCAATAAAAAAAAACTTGAGGCAATTTGTCATGTCAAGTGGTTCATAGAAGAACATGCCTTAATTCCTGATTTATTTGACCATTAAAATAGTAAATATTTCTTTTTTGATAGTATTGCATTGAATTCAGTTAACATTATAGCTATCTCAGAATATTGGTACTCTTCTTGTTTGTTGCAAACTGTCTTTCTGTTTTTAAGCAGTAGTTTCTCAATTAGTTTAGCATAGAGCTATTATAGACAAACCTATTCAAAGGCAGAGTTGATAACAGAATTAAGCTTTCTAAAATTTCAGTCCTCTCTGCTAGTCTCATTGGTTTTAAGGCCTCTACAGATTGCAACAATGAAAATCTCAATAGCCACAATGCCTGACATATAGCAAATACTCAATAAATAATGGTTTTTAAAAATTATAAACTGTAAATATTTTTAATAAGCAGTTATTTTTGTAATTTTATCTAAATTGACTATTTACCATGCAAATAAATAAAATCCACACTGTGAAAACAGTACTCGGGAAGAAATAGAAAGTGACCCAGATATCTCCCTCTTTTATCACATGTTGCATTATGGAAATACAATTCTGGAAGTGACACAGGGGCCCAACCTCACTGATTCTTTTTGGTTAAGAGGATGGTCCATATACTTTCTCTGAAATACATTTACTCTCTTTCTTGCTTTCACTCTTAGATTTGTGAGCCACATATTCTTTATCTTAAGATAAATAGATGTTTTATTATAACAAGAGTTGTTTTCTAATTAAGTCATGTGCAACGCTGGAAATCAAGATTTGCCTTGACAATAATCATTTCTTCTCCTGTTTTTAAGTCCTTTATTTATAGCTGTATTTCTTTTTTTTTTCTACAGTCTAAAACTATAACAATAACGAATTCAGACACAGCGAATGAAGTTATCAACATGTCTCTCCCAATGCTAGGGATAACTGTAAGTCACTCTGCTGGATAGCCTAATCAACAAACTTTGAAACCTTACGTTCATGTAGATATCATTTCTCTCATCATAAGACAGTTGATTGCTAGAGATACAAAAGTCATACTTTGTCCCCAAAAATGTAGAAAATAAGGACAGTATAGCTTAATAGTGGGTGCTATTCTTCTATTCCCATTTTAAAACCTGTGCAAACTAAAAAGCATAAGATTTTACACCAATTTTAGAGTGCTAATAACTTATATGTATTTTATATTGCATATGCTATATATATATACAGTATGTACATTAGAGTATATACGTATACTCTAATTTTAGAGTGCTAATAAAATAATATGTATCATACTGTATATGCTATGTACATATACATATACATTGGGGAGTTTGGGGGTATAAGATTCTTAATAAGAAAATTTCAACCACTTTCTCCTTTCCCATTTGTCGCTATCTGACTATTCATTCCCTATATCTTCTCCTGGTTCTTTTCCCTTACCTACTAATCTTATTATCCCAAGAATCAGGAAGTCTTAGGGTGAAGAATTCTGAAGGATTTGCTATGTAGTAGAATTTTTACATAAAGAACACATAGCTAGAAACCTGCAGGTCCAAAGGATGAGATGGCTGTTACCTCTAATGAATTGGTAAATTTAAAAACAAGTTTTGAATTGGATCATAGATTTAAAGAGCTTTAGTCTGCATGCCTCATTTCTCCTTATTTTGCTTTTAGCTTCTTTCTGATTTATTGGGCAAAGACACATTTTGAAATTTTATTAATGGTGCAGATTGGAATATTTGAGGATGAGGTAGGGGGGAAAGAACTAGAAAATTCTTCTTATCTCCTCCCTACCAGTATATAAACACCATTCAGTGGTTACTTTTATTAAAGGGAGTGACTTTCAGAAGAACAGAAACTAAAAAATGTGCTTGACCAACACCATTTCTTGAGTGAGGTCCTCTATGAAAACACAGTGTCACTATGAGGTGACATATGTCATATGGTCACTGTGCGCTATAGTCTTATTAATTATAGATTTGCTTTTACATAATGCCATAGTAAGCCTTTAAAACTTCAGGACTACCAAAACTTAGGATAAGAAATCTGATTTATTTTAATTAAATGTAATAATATATGGTAAATCTAATTACATTTTTTTATTTGTACACTATGTTTTGTGTTCATCACCCCAGTCAAGTCTCTGCCCATCACCATTTGTCCCCTCATTCCCTCCTCCTTATCCCCTCACCCCATTAAGTTTATATGCATTGAGTAAAGAATGTACCTCTGCATTGACTTCTAAGCTTATATAATTATGTCTTAGAAGAGAATGAATTTAAAGGGAAAGAAAGGATTAATTCAGACATGACTCATTTTCTTATTTATGCTTTTCCTTTGGATAAAGTGATCCATGTCCTCAGACCAAAAGTGTTTCTATTTGGTATAATTTTTACACTTCTAAAATATTATAGTGTTTCCAGACATTACCCAAAGAAGAAAGGATTTTTATTAAATTTCTCTTTCTATTCACAATAAAATTTCTTGACTGGGGATGAGGAAGAAAATGACAAATAGACTGGGGAGGGGAAAGGATATATATTCTCCATAGCCATTCCCCTTCATTATAAGATCAGGATCATTATTTTTTTCTCTCACCAGAAGACATGGTTTTTATTAATTTTAGAGAGAGAGAAACATCAGTTGGACCCACAACCTAAATATGTGCCCTAACCTGCAACCTTTCTTTTTTTTTAACCTGAAATCTTTGGATATACAGGATGATGCTCTAACCAGCTGAGCCATCAAGCCAGAGCAGGGCCATGATTTTTAATCAGAAGAGAAAGGCCAGATATTAGTATTGCTACTCTTTTCTGGCTTCATTTTAAACATTTTTGCTTTATTCTTCTTCTAAAGGATACAACACAGTTTGTGTCATTTAGTGTTATTCCTTTGAAGTTCGGTTATAATTCTGCTAGTGAACAATTTCATTGTTTCCCATCACTGGGTCCATTCTCTAGACAGAATTCTTGTCCTCTCTATCCCTAGAACTGAACTTGCTTGCCCAAAACAAAGCCATTGTAGATTGTGCCAGCTCCCTATCTTCTCAAAGCCTCTTGGTCAGTCTTCTGCTTAGAAGCACTGAGCTCATAGTCAGCCTTTGAGAATTTCAGTTTTTCATCACAACAACAACAGTGTCTGTGGCTTCCTGGATGACAAGGTTGTCTTTTTAGGAGCATTTTGGAGATTAAATCAAATATTCTCTGAGATGTCATAGCTGAAGCCAGGACTCTGAAGACCTTAGTCTTCAGATTTCTTATCCTTAGAAAACCAGGAAGTTTCTCTTCCTTTGTGACTGCACATTCTGTGGGCAGCCCATAAGAGTGAGGTTCTGATTCCGTTGCAGCTCTTGGATTCCGAGCCATTGCTAGAAAAGAGGGCCAGATTCCTGAGTACTTTGTTGGTGATTGGAGAGAGGGGAAAAGGGTTGTAGGAATTAGCATATAATCACTCCCATGAATCTGAAGGTATTTATATCGTCTCCATTTTTTGTTGCAAAACATAAAAATGCCAAAAAATGTGTCTTCATTCAATCACCAGACTTAAAAGGAGAATTGTTAATTCTTTTATTTCTAAGGGCTCTGACAGAGATTACCAGTTATGGGTCAATTCTGGCAAAGAAGAGGCACCGTATCCACTTATTGGTAAGTTCCTGTGAAGATCTAAGATAGGATAGATAGAATTGATTGTGTTTTATTTATAATCCTAAATGTCTCAGGGATCTGATCATATCTAAAATTTGAATACTATTACATATTGTATAAAATTCATTCTTTTAATAAATATCTATCAAGCATTTTCTATGTGCTAGACAAATAATATCTCTTCATTCACGCAGCTAATAGTATGGTAAGGAAAAGAAGTGTAAATTTTCCTCTATTCTTTTA
This sequence comes from Lasiurus cinereus, assembly GCA_011751065.1. Taxonomy (NCBI): domain Eukaryota; kingdom Metazoa; phylum Chordata; class Mammalia; order Chiroptera; family Vespertilionidae; genus Lasiurus; species Lasiurus cinereus. Next base: position 28,015,322 of record JAAGEH010000005.1, read on the forward strand.
CTTGACAGTGCTATCTTGCCAAAACTTTTAAAATTGTTTTCTATAAGAAAGCAATGTGTATTAGTATTACTTTTCTCCTATATTTTTGTTTTTACATTTGATTCTTAAATTTCCTACTCACTTTCCTACCTATTAAGTTGCCTCTATAGTAGGCCATCCAGAATCCAATCATGCCTCTTAGTCTCACAGAACTTGACTAGATGCCATAAAGAAAATGAGATTAATCTATTTAGATTCCAAAGAATCTTCACTGGCTTATTGGCTACCTAACACTTACAGTTGCTATTTCTCTCATCAAATTTCTGTGTTTGTTTTAAGGAATTATTGGTAAATAGTTCACCTCACCTTATTTAAATCATTTAACTAAAAAATAATTATCAGTTAAGTTCATTCAATGTGCTTAACAAATTGAGCAATTAAAATAAGGGACAGTATAAGTAATAGATCTTACAGTGATGATGATGAGGAATTCTTTTAATTTTTAAATGCTTACTTTCTGCCAGACATTTTTCAAAACATCCTTTGCATTTATCTCTTATAATCCTTTCATTTACCTGTGAGGTTACTGTTGTGTAATTCAAATGTTTCAAGTGACCTGAATAATCTAAAATCCAACTTTTCTACTAAATCAAACTCTTCTACAAATGTTTTAGATTTTCAGACTGAAAAAAAAGTAATCATTTCCTGATTCTTTTTTAATGTTATCATTTTTTAAAAGTCATTGAGTAACAATTACAAAGTTGTGCTTAAATATCAAATAAATACTTAAAATTAGTTTTAATGAAATTAATATACAGTGGTACCTCGAGATACGAGTGCCCTAACATACGAGATTTTTTAGATACGAGCTATTTTTGCTTTGAAATACGAGCAACATTTGAGATAGGAGTAATCGAGCGGATCGGCCGGCTGCACACGACCCACCAGTTTACCGCGACTGGAGCGTCTCATAGTTTCCCACGCCTCAAGGTTACAGAACGAATTAAACTCGTATCTCGAGGTACCACTGTATTTTATTAAATATCATGTAAATGGTAACTTTCAGGCTTAAAACAGCTTCAAGCTTTATCCCTAACTCTTGCTAAAAACAAAAAACAAAACAAACAAACAAAACAAAAAAAACATGGACTTAGGATGTGATTGTTATGTAACAGCAGGTCTTCATATATTTTAATGTGCCTTGCAAACCTCTATTGTAGATTTAGCTAATCTGAGTTTGTTTTAATCCCTGGAACCCTTGATATTAATGGAATATTGTCATTGTATGCCTATGCCAAACACAAAGGGAAAGGAAGTATTCACTGAGTCACATTCAGTGATAAATCAGGAATAGAAGAGAACTTACTCTCTATACTTCAAAGAGACTGAATCCACAGCACAGTGGTACTTGAGGATTAAGTTAAGAAAATGCAATTACTGAGAGTACTCACATTTCAGCCAGATGTCCAGGATTTAGTTTCTCTAGTTTACAGGGGTTTTTTTGCATCTTGTTTCTATTTCTAATGCCCTGTAGTCTCCCTTCTGATTGTTGGCTATGAACACCACGCCCAGAGAGCAGCAGTGGGAGGGAAGCATAAACCAAACAAACCTGTGCTGATGCTCTTGAATAACTGATTGTATAACTAATAAAAAGTAATGCAACGTCTTTTTCAGACAGACATCTCGTGTTGAATAATAGTAATGAGTCATGCTTGAAACACATACTATTTTTTCCTTATTATTTAAGTTATATTAACCACTGAAGTTTACTTATTTGATACTTATAATACTGTGTGTGGGTAAGACAAGTATATTAAGTTATGGATTTGAGGGTGAGAGAGATCAAGGATTTGCTGAAGATTTACAGATATAGTTAGCATCAGTGAAAAACTGGAATACTTTTAAATGTTCTCAGATGGAAACATAGGAAGCATCCACATTGTGCAACTCACACACCAATCTGTGCATTCCAAGTAAAATACTCTTTAAAGGTTAGCTTTTTCCCCTCTCCCTCATCCCCTTAATACTACTTTGGTAGGGCCACCTGCATTATGCAGTGGTCTCCAGCTGTAAGAGTGTGCATGGTGATCATTCAGTCAACAAAAGGACTTTTTATACCAGAAGTCCCAGGGGCAAAGTGCAGTCCATTCCAGTATGTAGCACATGTGCTCAGAGTACCAGTCAGCATAAGGTCCACATTTAGATCTTTTTTTGTGCAGGGCATGAGTATCCCTACGGAATCAAAATGAGCCATCTTCGAGACTCTGCCCTCCTGACACAGGAGCCAAAGGACTCCACCAACCCTTCCAGCCTCCAGGAGTCCTTCCTCATGGAGCAGCTGCCCCGGGAGATGCAGTGCCAGTTCACCCTGAAGCCCAGCCGCCTGGCTGCGGCCCAGCAGCTGAGTGGTGAGTCGCTGCTCTTCCTTCATAGAGCCTTTTATCAGTAAAAGTTTTTATTCCTGAAAACAAAGTTTGCACAAAAGCAAAGACCCAGACTTCAGCCAGATGAGGTATTTTTTTCATTTGAATTTCCTAAGTGTTTTTGAAGGGAAGGTTTTGAAGATATTTTGAAAATCAGCAATAGGTATGACTAACTTAGAATCAGTAGTTCCTTCTGTCGTCACTATTCTTTCCCCTTTAACCTCATGCTCACTACAGAGCCAGAGGCAGGAGGCAGTACTGCAGGTGCCTCAATGCCTCCTTTGTACTATAACACATTGCACTGTGTGTTCCCCTAAATAGTCTTCTTATAAAAAGGAGACTGTCCATGATGGGAACCAGGAGACTCTGATGCCCTATGTGGATTTGGTACTGATGAATATGCGAGACTAAATGATTTCCACAGAAATCTCCCCTTAATCTAATCTGAATTGTTTGTCATATAGCCATCTCTTACCCTCCTCATCATAAAGAATGATAATGATGTTCAGAATAGGACTGTCATTTACCCTTAACACAAGTTTGAGCTTTAAGCCCTCAATCAATCGGAAGGTAAGAGAGTATAAGAAATAGAAGAAAAAGGATACCAACAAGTATTAATGAAATAGCAGAAAATCAATACTGAGTCTCTATAACTGTTTTCCATACCAACTGGGGGACCAATGCAGTGGCAGCTATTTTATATTCACCTCCTCACACATGATCATCCAACTTTATCTTTTCTTAACTATTTTTATTGTTGATACTATTACATATGTCCCCCATTTTCCCCTTCCTTTACCCACCTCCATACAGCCTCCACTCCCCATCTCTCTGACCATCACCACATTGTTGTCTGTGTCCATGGGCTATGCATACATGTTCTTTGGCTAATTTCTTCACCTTCTTTCATCCAGTCCCTCCCCCCACCCCATTTCCTCTGACAGCTACCAGTTTGTTCCATGTATACATGCTTCTGGTTATATTTTATTCATTAGTTTATTAGATTTCATATGTAAGTGAGATCATATATTTGTTTTTTAGCATAAAGTCCATCCATGCTGTCTCAAAAGAGTTGCTTCTTTTTTTATATAATCGTGTAGCATTCTATTGTGTAAAATGGGCCACAGCTTTTTTACACAATGGGTACTACTTGAGCTGTTTGCACATTTTAGCTATTGTAAATAACACTGCTATAAACATAGGGGCGCATATATTCTTTCTGATTGATGTTTGGGGATTCTTAGGATATATTTCCAGAAGTGAAATCTCTGATTCAAAAGGCTGTTCCACTTTTTATTTTTTGAGGACATTCTATATTGTTTTCCACAGTGGCTGCTCCAGTCTGCATTCCCACCAACAGTGCACAAGGGTTCCCTTTTTTCCACATCCTCGCCAGCACTAGTTGTTTGTTGATTTATTGATAGTAGCAATCCTAGCAGCTGTGAAGTGATATCTCATTGTAGTTTTAATTTGCATCTCTCTGATAATTAGTGATGTTGCACATTTTTCTAGCATTATCCTAATTCCAAAAGCAGATAAAGACACTACAAAGAAAGAGAAATATAGGCCAGTATCTCTGATGAACATAGATGCTAAAATCCTCAACAGAATATTAGCAAATCAGACACAACAGTATATTCAAAAGATCATATACTATGACCTAGTGGGATTTATTCCAGGAATGCAAGGCTGGTACAATGTTTGCAAGTTAATAAATGTGATATATCCCATAAACAAAATGAAAGATAAAAAGCACATAATTATGTTAATAGATACAGAAAAAGCAGTTGATAAAATTCAGCACACGTTTATGCTAAAAACTCAGTAGTGGGAATAGCGGGAGCATACCTCAATGTAATAAAGGCAATATATGACAACCCAATGGAATAGAACAGAGATTCCAGAAATCAATCCACACCTTTGTGGTCAATTAATATTTCACAAAAGAGGCAAAAGCATACAATGGAATAAAGACAGTCTCTTCAATAAATGTGTTGTGAAAATTGAATGGGTACATGCAAAAAAGTGAAACTACTTATACCATACACAGAATAAACTCAAAATGGCCGAGACTGGTTTGGCTCAGTGGATAGAGTGTCAGCCTGCAGACTGAAGGGTCCCAGGTTCGATTCTGGTCAAGAGTATGTACCTTGGATGCAGGCACATCCCCAGTGGGGGGTGTGCAGGAGGCAGTTGATAGATGTTTCTCTCTCATCGATGTTTCTAACTCTCTATCCCTCTCCCTTCCTCTCTGTAAAAAAATCAATAAAATATATATTTTTTTAAAGAATAAACTCAAAATGGATAAATGTAAGTCATGAAACCATAAAAATCTTAGAAGATATAGGCAACAAAATCTTAGACATCTTACGTAGCAGAATTTTCTCAGTACATTTCCTAGGGCAAGAGAAACAAAGGGGAAAATAAACAAATGGGACCACATCAAACTAAAAAGCTTTTTGCACAGGAAAAAAAAAATCAGCAAAATGAAAAGGGAACCCAGTGTATGGGAGAACATATTTGCCAATGATACAGATGATAAGAGGTTAATTTCCAAAATATATGAAGAACGTATACAACTCAACAAAAGGAAGATAAACATGGGCAAAGGACCTGAATAGACACTTTTCCAAAGAGAACATACAGATAGCTAGTAGACACATGAAAAAATGTTCAACATCATTGCCAACTTTCTATTGAATTTATCAGGCATCTTGCCAATATCAGCTATAAAAACTTACCTTATATTTGTACCATTCATCTGTTCTCCCATAATGGTAATTTGAGTTCTGAAATTTAAGGTTTTTTACTCACATCTATAGGCCATTTTGAAGGGGAAATATAGTGATGTAGTATTCCATCCACTAAAATGTGAGCTCCATGAAGGGAGAACTTTTGGTCTGTTTTGTTCATTGCTGTGTTTCCAGCACCTGGAATAGTGCCTAACATATGTAAATAAGAACTACAATATTTTTGAATGAATGAATTTATTAGTAAGTCTATGTTACTGATTAAAGATACAGAGGGAACATTGCCTTTATAACTCAGCTGAGGAGAATAATATTTTACTCTCATACCCATGTTTTGCAAATTATTTCTCTGGGTCTCTTGTCAATTTTATTTTAATTAATTTGACTTATAAGCAAGGTCGAGAATCCTAAAAGCCACAACTAGAAGAAAGACTTAACTTTGTATCACCATTTCTGAGGTATGCTTTCTCTAGTTAGCTTAAGGAAAATATCTCAGTTATCCAAAATAACCAGAGGTGAGCCTAGTTAATCCCAATCTGTTGTTCAAATTTTGCCTCAATGGGGGAAATCTAAACAGTGTAATATCATACTGAAAACAGAGTAGCAGTAGACATCTCAGAAGGCTACCCTTGTGACTTAGATCATTGTGACTCAGTTTTGGGGTGGCTGATCCCCAGTGAAACAGCTCTAGTGTTAATTAGGGGTTCAGGATATAAACATTAGAGATCTGATTTCAAGACCCAACTCAAATCACTTCCAGATCTTTGTTCCTTCAGACAGGTAGTTGCCCCCTTCTCTGTGTCTCTAGAAAAATTTTTACATCTCTAATGTAACACATAAAATTACATTATAAGGATTTCTTTACATGTCTCATTCAATTGTGAGCTTGCTTTAGTCCTGGGACTCATAACAGGGCTTAGTCCGGTATATAGAATAGAGAAGTTATACAAAAGTTTGAGTGGCTTAGTCTCCCCTATTATGGGAAAACTTGCATGAAGCGGAACTCTGAGTTTGAAGTGGCATCATTGGGTAGTGGTCTGATGTAGCTCCTGAAGTTGTAGGCTGAACTGGACTCCCAGTCCTGCACCCACAGAAGCTCATTCTGCCACATGTGTTTCAGACCCAGGACTAATGGACCTGAATTTTTATAGTAGATGGTAAAATATGGAATGCAGCATTTTTCTTCTACCTGTTTGCTATATGATTCTAATATTCTCCTGTATGTATTTCATACTCTGAAATGGGGGGAAAGGGTAAATTTTTAATTTGGAGAGTTACTTGGCTAGAATAGAATTTCTAATTAAGATTTTGTTATTGTGATTATTGTTCTTCTATAAGCACAAATTTTTAAGAATTGTAATATTTAGTATCAAGTTCCCTAACTTAAGCATGAAGAAACTCTAGCTAAGCTTTCCAGGATTGTTTAGGATAGTTAGACTTACATGAAGTTAGTTTGTTCTACATTTACAACACCTTTATATTTTTAATAACAATAGCATGATTTTCATCAGCCTTTGACATTTAGAAAGTAAGAGCTATGTGTTAAAAGCTCCTCAAGAAAGTAAATTCTAATGAAATTTGTTTCCTCTCCACCCCAGAGGTAACATGACCTCTAAACTTTGAATGTTGTACATAACAAAAGGCATAGCTGCAACTGAAACTATTTTTAATACAGCACAAGACTCAATCTCTGCTTCATCCTCTCTCTGCACTCATAGGATAGCTGGGTATATAACTTTATGACTTAAAGCATTCTTCCTAAGAAGTGTATAAAAACTAAAAATCAAATAAATATGTTACTTTAGAAATAATGAAACCAGGTTAAATGTGAGGAAACTACACTGAGTACAACTACTCAACACATACATAGGTATTAAACAAACATTTGCACAAATTGAAATTGCTGGGCAAATTGGAACCCCCTCCTGGATTTAAGCATGCATTTGGTTTCCTTGTCTGTTTTTTCACAATGGTACAGGTTGGGAATGTCAAGGCAAGAAGAAAGCACTCTGGATAAACAGAGCCAAATGGAGAGTGGATATAGGGGAAAGTCCTCTTTGTAGGCAAGAGATTGGTGTCTTAGCAACTTTAATCAAGATGACCATGACTCGTGCCGAAGTTCATGCATTATCTTACTTAAGCCTCTCAATAAGCCTGTGAGAGGCAGAGGGCGAGGGCGGGCTATAAGAGATCAGTGGGGGAAAAGGGGAGACATATGTAATATTTTTAACAATATTTTTAAAAGACAAAGATTAAATAACTTTCCCCCAGGTTAGTGTCAGAGACCGGAGTCTAACTGGGCTCCTAACTCTAGAACCAAGGATTTTACACCTGGGTGTGTGCATATTGATGATGCACTGTACCTGTCCTGAGGAAGCCAAGGTGGGTGGTGGTCTGGAGCCTATTCAGTAAAATGTCACTTTTTGGTTTATCCTGCCACAACTTGCCTTTGTTTAGTATTTGCTTTAAATTTGGTCATTTTGTGGAAATAAAACATATCATGACACTGCTGACCCTCTCTTCCCTGAAAAGCTCATCTCCTCCTGTACCCCATTGAGTACTTAATATCAACTTGGGTAGTATGATTGGCTGTCAGGGACATGCAGCAGGGACTCGGTAACTAATTGCCTTGCTCTCTCATTGGAGAAAATGGAGTCAAACCTTTGTGGGTACCACTGAGGACTATGGCTCCTGAAATCTCAGTTCCATCAGCTCTAACTACAAGCTGTTTTGAATCTGCCCCACACCTCGGTGCTTTGGGTCTGCAGAGATTTGAGCAGAATTTATGCATAGCATTTGGGGCTCCTACTATTTGGTTTTCTCCTTCTAGGACCTACAGCTGCTGTGGAAACCTCCCCTCCATTCTCTAGTTTTCCAAGCCCGTGGGAGTGCAGGTTCTTTCCAAATTTCAGTCACCCCACCATCCTGGGGCCTGTCTTTAAGCTAAAAGCTATAAGAATAGAAAACTTACCCAGTGCCATGCCATTTCCTTCCTCCAAAGTGTCACCTTTTATCTCAAGTACTAGTATTTCCCTTCTTTTGTTCCCTCTTTAGTGCCTCATGTAGGCTTTTTAAAATTTTTGTCCAGAGTTTATATTAGTATTGTGTGTAGATGTTGAGGCTATAGGACAGAAGAGAGTGGCAGAAAGGTCTGAAAGAATCCTTAAAGAGCTGTCCTTGTAGCTGTCAAGTCCTGTGCACATCCATCACTTTCCCCTCCTCCTCCTTCTCCTCCTCCTCATTTCTGTCTCACAATTTAATTGTAGTCTAATTTAATATCTTCAACTTTTTTGTGTGCCTGGTCTCATCTTTATATGTTGGCATGAAACATATATACTTTTTGCTTTAAGCTGTTACAGTACAATAAGCAACACTTTCTTTCACCTTTGAGAATTCAGTGCCAGAATTCATGTAAATAAACCAATGATGTTCCAAAAATGAGTAGGGAGATAACTCAAGCATTTGATTCTTAATTTATAAAATATTATAATGAAATTTTGTAGGTTGAATTAACAGTAACAAAGGATACCTATAAGTAGTTTTTCTCTTTGAGTCATAGTAATGAATGTAACATAAAAATAGAAACTGTAGAAATAAGGTAAAGTGAGTTAAACTGGTTTTTCTACCTCACTTCTTCCTTAGATTCAGGTCAGAAGACATTTAAAAGGAGAAGATCTATCATCAATTGGGCCTTTTGGCGGGGTTCTGGCACTCTCCTGGATAACTTGCCCATGTCCCCAACCTCTCCTATGACAGGACAGCTCTTTGGAGTGTCTCTGCCAAATATCTGTGAGAATGACAATCTGCCCAAACCTGTCTTGGTAAGTCTCATTCTGGCCTGGAACACCAATGGGAAGGGAGATTTGGGGAAGGAGAGAGCTCTGAGAGGCAAATCTATACCCAAAGGAAAATATAGACACCCATGGCTTTGGCTGAGAATATTTAATATTATTACTTCAAAAAATAAAAATCTGATTAGCTATTAACAGAATCGTATGTTAGACATAATAGGAAGAGATCATCTAATCTCCTTGTCTTAGAATAGAGCCACATAAACTGCTCAGATAGATTAAAATTTGCTTGGTAGAGAGTTTGCATTATCCCTCACATTTCTCTCACTTCCTTTCTTGAATTCTGCATTGTTCTGAAAATCTCCTTTAATCCCTTTAGCAGCAGAGACTATTCAATCATGTGCTTTTTATAAATCTTACATGTGTTTTATTTGTATTTCAAGTATTTACATATAAAGATACATCCTCTGGCTTTTAGTTATCTTTCACCTGTATAGAGCATATCAGGTAAAAACCACTGCATTTGTCTTATCTCCAAATGACCATTGTTAAGCAACATTTATTGAGTATCTAGTATCCTCTAAGTACTCTACTAGATGTATGCATTTTATGGTATATTGCGCATCTCTAAGTGCTAGACACTAGCCTAGCCACTCTATCAACTCATCTGCACAACAGAGTTAGGGGATAGTTACCATCATCAGCAGCATTGTGTTCCCTCCCTCCCTTACAAATTTATTTTAAAGCCTCAAGTTTATCCTAGATCACACAGTAAATATGTGCTATAATTAGGTTTCAAATCCCATGGGTTGCTTGTCTCCAACACCCATTCTTTTCCTGCCCTGAAGGCAGAGGATGTACAGCTTGAAAGAAAGCAAAACGAAATATGAAATATGGCTGAAATGAACTAGCATGAAGAAAGCCTCCTGAAGGGAAAGAAGGAAGTAAATACAGGAAGTAGAATAAAGTATGAAGATGCATTAAAAGAAAGATAAGCGAGTGGAGAATGAGTTTGACAATAATATTTCTGGATTTGGGTAAAAGAGTTTGTATTGGAGAATAATGGGGGAGAGTAGTGAGATAGAATAGACCAGGTGACAGAGACCTTAAAGCAAAGAAATCTGAGTTTTAAGTGGCCGTTGATTCATTGAAAAGACAGTCTCCTTAAAGCAAGTGTTTGAGGTAAAATGGTTTTTAAATGTTGAATAAATGGAACAACAGAGATTTAGAGATACCAAAAAATAAGTTGACTAATTCCTCTAGCACTCCATCCGGCTGGATCCCCAGAGCCATCCATCCCCTCATCCACCCTTGCCGCTGGCAGAAAGAGACTGTGTTAAGTGCCTTTTCCCCCTTTGTTTCCCCCATAGGATATGCTTTTTCTCCTTAATCAAAAAGGACCCCTCACTAAAGGCATCTTCAGACAGTCCGCCAATGTGAAGTTGTGCAGAGAGCTGAAGGAGAAGCTAGACGCGGGAACAGACGTGCACCTGGACTGTGAATCCATTTTCGTGATAGCGTCTGTTCTGAAGGTAGGAGTTCTCCCTCCATCACCCCACAGTGCGCCTCTGGAGAAACAACTGGTTCCTTTCATTTTGACGTTATTCCCATCTGCAAAGAACCATGATAGATTAGAACCTAAAAAGTGTTAAAAATACTTCACAAAGTCAAGATTGTTCTTTAAAAGCCACGGCCACATGGGAGTGGGGTAGGGGAGCAATGGGAAGATATGTACACAAGTAATACATTAATTTAAAAAATTAAAAAGGTAAAAATAATAAAAGCCACAGCCAGTGAATGGCATGGCATGGCATGTCAGACATACTTTTTAAATTTTTCTATCCCACTCCACTCTTCTCATCATGACTTCTGCTGTCCCCTGCAAAAAAATATAAATTAAGTTAAATTTAAAATAATCAAAACACATACAGCAAATTTACCAAAACAAACATCTTAGCTATGATGACTTCCGCACAATCTCACTACTTTCCTAAAAAAAATGCAGTTATTTCAAAAATATATTTTATTAAAGTTTGAAAAAGAAGTTTACTATACCAAACATGCATTTGCCTAACAACCAAAACAAAAATTACTCTTTGAGGCCCCTGAAACTTCCATTCATTGATGCATTTGTGATGCCTTCCTTGTCCCTAATGTGTTTTAAAGTAAAAGTGGGGCAGGAGTGGCCCTGGACTTGGCTTCCTTTTATGAAAACCTTCCTTGACATTTTTACGGTTCTCACCCGCACCCCATGGTTACTTAAGTCACATCCACACTTGGCTTAGAGCACTTCTAAAATGGTTTCCTCCCACATTCTTGAAAATGCCTCACATTTTTTGAAAATGTAGAGTCAAAACCAGCTTTCAGCAGAGCTTTTGACCTTAGAGGTAGCTTCTGCAGACCTGCCTCAGGCTTCCATCTCCCAGCTGGGTGGGAAGCACCTTGCCAGGGCAGAGACAAGGCCCAACCGCATCCTGGGACAGGAACATAAAAACCAAATTAAGGAAAACATGGTGAAGAAGACTCTCACATACCCTACTCCTCCCCTTGCTTACAGAATCCTTCTTTATGACTTAATGCACAGTCAGATGATTCTTGGTAAATGGGCCATGTCTGCTCTTAACCCTGCTACAGGCTGTAAAGAGCACTCAGAAGAACAGGGAAGCTGGAGGCCGGCTCATCCAGTTTGTATTGCACAGGGTCTGTGATTACTCTTCAGCCCTGAAACACAATGAAGATATGCATGGTGTGCCCGGCCAGATATATGTCTGGGAGATACATACGAATATACATACACAATGACTTTTTCTTTTTTAATCATCTAATTAGACTTTCTCCCATCTCTTCATTTAAGAAGCTAAAGCCTTTGTTTTAGAACATTTTCCTTACCATGCTAGTCCACACTTCTTAAGATTTTGTGCTCAATTATTGAGGCTATTACAAAAGCATAATCCTAGAAGAATTTGAATGCATTCCAAATTGGAGAAGTATTACTTGTACAAAAATAAGCAAAGGACAAAACTAATGCAAATGATTGAAAAATATGGTTAAATAGGTTACAAGTAGTTGACATTCTATAACCATGTAACTGCATTTTACTCTCATTTCTTCTAAGTGGCTGTGGAAAGGACATACTTTGTGCCAAAAGTTAAAGTTTTTATTTCGATTCTTGTTTTTAAGACTATTTGGAAGTGCTACTTTAGGTTTCCTTTAAATGTTTTACTTCTGCTGGTTTTATTTAAGTATAAGCTCAACTCTTCAAACTATAATTGAAAGAAAATTGCTTGAGCCGCTGTAACTCTGATCCAAAAGACCTTTGAGGGAAAGTTCATTTTTAGCCCTGCAGGAATCTCATCTCAGATGAGCCTGGTAGTTCTGCTGGTGACCGGGGATCTGGTTTGGGAGGGCAGGAGACTCGGCTGAGTGCTGGGAGTTGGTGATTGTAATTCAGGACCAGCTCTCATGTCCTTTCTCAGCTGTGATGGCAGTTGTATTTCATAACTTGTTATTGCAGCTGTGGAGAGTTCATTGCGATGTTACGACCTATTATCCTTCAAGTGTAGGTTTAAGATTTAATGATGTTTTTCTTCAAGACAGATCACAAGTATGTGTTCCACTGAGATTTAAAAAGAGTGCTATTGTCACTGCCCCACTTTGAAATAACAGAGTTTGCCTCTTTGAATCTGACTTTTAAAGTAGGTGCAGCAACTAAAATTAGTTTGGAATTATGAAAATTCAATGCCTTTACCCAAAAAGAGGTAATTTTTGTAACGACACATCTGAATCACAAGTATCCAGGTACATTTATACTGGAAGATGTAATAGAACAGAGAAACATATAATAGAATAGGAAGAATCAGTCATCTTCCCGCTTGTTCATCACTCTGAAAAAAATTGTATTGTGATAGGACACATGACTACAAAAGAGGTTTTTAAAATTATCTTGAAATCTCAATTATAATTAGTTGGTCTTCCCTTGTCCTCACTAATATTTGTCCATATGCAAATAGCAACAGCTCTGTAATATCCACCACTGTGTGAGTGTACGAGTGGAGAGTGAGGGTCTGCTCCTGCCTTGGGGGACTCATGAGCTACTGGGGAAGAGACACATGTAATCAGCTAACTATAATAGTGATATGTCTCAGCCTTCATATAAGTAACATAAGCATGACATATAAGTAACAAGCTGTGTTGTCTTTTGTAAAGTTGCTGATTTGGTTTTCCAGCAATATTTAAATTGCCCAATTGCATCTTTCACCACTTTCCATGAACTTGCAGAATGATAGCCAATCGTGGCTACAGTGCTTAGACATGAAATTGAGTTTTCTCTGCCTAAAGTTTAATGAAGCAGAGATCAGACTTTGCAAGCTTAGCTTTGCAAATACCATTCCCAAAGCAACAGGGAAAGTTGGCTTAAAACAGAAATGAACATAGCACCAGAACCAAATTTAGTTTATTTCTAAGCTTTTTATAAACAAGGGTCAAACAACAAACATCCTTGGCCATAAGTATATGCATTATGATCTGGTCTCACCACACCCAGCCCTACCAATGGTTCAGCAGAACAGAGTTTGAAAAGCCAGAGAGGAGAATGTGTTGGGCACATGTTAATCAGTGTACATCAGGCACAAGGTGCCTCCTCAGGCTCCCAGAGCCTAGTCACTGCCTGGAATGCTTTTTCTCCTCAAATAGTGAGGACCCTTCCATGGGGAATAGAAGAGAGAAACTCTGATTATCTCTAGATGGAAATTGCTCAGCAATTCTGCTAGAATATAACGTTTTATTCACTGCTCTGTCCCTAGTATCTGGCACATATGAGTAAATATGTATAGAATGATTGGATGCTGATTACATTAGGAACCTCACCAGTATCTTTGTGCATTTCTTTGAACCAGTGATTTGAGGGAGACGGGGGAATTTAGGATGATTTGCCAGGCCCTGTCACATACACTAGTTCATTAAAATGTGCACAAACAGGCACTTTCAGCCCAAAGAAGTTGTTACAATCCAGACTCTAGTTGCTCCTCTGATTTTTGCTAGAAAAGAGTCAAAGCATGTGTTTCTACATGTGCACATTAGTGGAGAGTTGGACCAAGAACTATGAATTCCAAAGAAGGGAAAACTTAACTCTTTCCAACAAAATGTTTTATAATCACTCCAGTACATGTTTAGCATGAGAATAATGATTTAAAATATTTATTTTCCCCTCTCTCTCAGGATTTTCTACGACATATTCCCAGAAGTATTTTCTCATCAGATCTCTATGATCAATGGGTCTGTGTAATGGATCAAGGAAATGATGAAGAGAAAATAAATACAATTCAAAGGTAATTATTCTAATTTGGTCACATCTCAAAAAGACTTTTTAAAAATCATGTTTTATAAGCTCATCTCGTGAAGTAATGATATCTCTGGGGACCAATTTAAAAACAGATTTATGCTAGCCCTTGTCATTATTATGATTGTTTATTCCCTAATGTTATTAACATGGCACACGACCATTGTACACCTTCTGTATGTCTAAATTTGAGAGGATTTGACAAAAGGCAATACTATAAACCCAAGTTATGATCTCATTTTTGGTAAATATTTAACTAGACAACCCCTTCTATATCCTATTCATCAACTGAATTCTCACAGAGAATATTTCCACCTTCAAGGAACTCACAGTCTGGTAGAGTGCACAGGTAAAGCCAGAATTACAATTGCAGTTCTGTATAGTCAGTGCTATAAAAGAGATACATGGAGGAGAGCATTGTGGGAGCACTGCAGAGAGGCAGGTAGCTCTGGAAAAACGTCAAGGAAAGGGAGTTGCACAGATGCAGTCAGATCACAAGGAGTGCATCGTCTATACTCAGACAAAGGAAGCTTCTGGCAGAGCTCACCCCCAACCCCTCCATATTTCCTGCATTATAAGAAAGCAAGAAAGAATTGTCCATCAAAAAAGCAATACTTCCAGCTCTTTGAAAATCCAAAAATCCCAATACCATTTTTTTCCTATGTTTCTTCAATACAGTTTTTTTTCTCGAATAATTTTAAAATATGTTATTATCTACATCCTGCTATTGATAGACATCCCTTGTTTGTAGAACAGGGTACAACTGTTGGAAACAGAAAGCAAAACCTTGTCACAAAATACTCTGCTTCCATTATGGTTTGGTGGAAACTACTCAGAGATAGTGAAGGTTAGATTCTGTGCTTGTGGCTCATTGTCTAAAACTTTACACCCTATTGTTTAGGAGATTCCCTTAAAAAAAAGAAAATGTAACCCTATGACTCTCATATAAATATAAAATGAACATGTGTAAAAGGTTTCATTTAAATCGTTAATTAACGAAAGAACTGATAAGAAAGATATTGCAACCAGTTCAAAGGAGATGTCAAACTACACAACTTATGTAGTTGAATCAGAAATTAATTTATAAGTAGATGCAAAACTGGCTTTCTCTACTGAAGCATTGGTAGTGGGAAGGCACAAATAAATCATTCGTCTTTTGACCATTCAGAATTTTTAATTCTGTGAGCAAGTGTTAGGTGCACTGTAAGTCATCAATAACTTACAGAGTTTGTAGAGTTAGCTTAAAGGCTTAGGGCCTCCATAAAACCAGATAACCCAAAGAGTATGATAGACAGTTTCTCACTTTCCATTGAGCATACTCAGCATTCTTTTGGTCTGTTTCAATATCTCATAATTTGTCCCTATAAACTACACTCATTGTGAGTTCATTGTACTAAAGAAATGCCTCTGTTTTTTTGCAACAGAAATCAGACTAATTTTCTCCTCTTCGTTGCAGAGGTGTTGTTTTAAAAAAGTGGCACTTCAATTTTGTCCCTTTTTGTACAGGTTACTCTGCTTATTCAATTTCTGATCGAAAATTGCTATAGAATATTTGGAGAAGAAATCACTTCCCTTTTTGGAGAGGTGTCAGTGAGGTGTTTTAAAAAAGCAACAACCATGATATCAACATATAAATTTTCTGGATGGTAGTAAATATTATTTTCAGTGAATGGTAATTTAAAAACTTCTTATCATTTACAAAAGGAGAACAGTAGGAAACAGACTATCATAAGTTTGACTTATATGTTAAAATGATACCAGTGATATGAGCCTTGGGACAAATTGACTTTGGAAGCTAGTGTAGCAGAGCCTAAGCTCTCAGAATGAACTAGGCATTCTTAATAGCTCAAGTTTGGGTTCCCACCAAGAAATACACTTGGAAATAAAGGAGCACTTTAAGTTTAATGGTTGTTGAGTTTCATCAGAAAGATTTTATGGGGTTTTGGTGGAAAATATTCTAAAATGTTACAGGATTTAACTAAATTAAAATACATTATATTAGTTTCAGGTAAATATTTTGGGTGGCATTTTTTGTGAACCATTTTTTGTACAGTCTCTTACATTTTCATTGAGTTGTGAAGACAGTGTACAAAATAAATAGCTAAATCCCCAAGCTAATTTCTCTCTCTCTGTACAGGCAGTGCTCACTTTGCATGGTACCATGTTAACTGAAACTCCTGCACATCTGGACTGTTTTGCTTTGCATGTGGAGTTCATGGAAAGCGAGGGTTGCCTGTTTATACAAATAGTTTATGAAATGTCTTGCTTAAAGAGTGCCTTTTTCTTCTATCTTCAGGCTATTAGACCAGCTTCCGAGAGCCAATATTGTTCTTCTAAGGTACCTTTTTGGGATACTACACAACATTGAGCAACACTCCTCATTCAATCAGATGACCGCATTTAATTTAGCCGTGTGTATCGCTCCGAGCATTCTTTGGCCTGCTACTTCCTGCAGCCCAGAATTAGAAAATGAATTTACAAAAAAGGTAATGAAGGTTTTCATTTTTATGTCCTGGGAGACTGAGTCCCCATTTTGAAGCTAAAATTCAGGGTATTAATTCTGAAAGACTTTTTCTTAAAGAACATAAATTTGGGTTTACTAACTGTTTTATCCTATCCTGGTAAACTATAGAAAAGTGGTTTCTGAAGCAGAAAAGTGCTAGCAGTTGGGTCAGCTCTCTTTTTCCTTGAAAGAGGCAAAAAAAAAAATGTGACTGACTTCAACCACAAAATGATAACCAGTTGGTTGGAGAAAAGAAACAAGAACTTTGAAGTTAGACAAGCCAGGTTCACATTTCAGCCCCACTACTTGCAAGATGTACACTTCCAGGCAAAATTAGTTATACTGACCCAGTTTCTCCTCTGAAAAGTGGAGGTGGTGATAATACCTCACTCATACAGTGGTTACTTGAAACCACACCTCTGTGGTGCCTGGCATGCCTACCATTCTATTTGCTCCTTTGCTCAGCTATTGGGGCAGGGAAACCACAGGGAGACTCCAGTATAGCTCAGTGGAGGCATACAGCTCCCTAGTGAAGTCTCACCTCTTCTGTGGGAGCCTCCCATTAGGGAGACTGCGGGAAGGAAGTGCCTAGGGAGAGACCAGTGGGGCAAAATGCAGGTTTTCTCTCCAGCTGTCTCTCTCCTTCACAGTCAACCCATAGGGGATGCCCTCTTCCCAGACCCATGACAACTGCCTCATATATAAGAAATACATTCATATGTCTGTCTAGTGATGCTTCACGGACTTTAATAATTAAGTGTATTTCTTTACCCCAAACACTGTAGAGAATATATAAAACTACTCTAATTTTAAAGACAGAACCATTGGGATGAAAATGTTAGTATTAAGCCAAAGCCACAAATAATAACTTTAGTCCACTGATTAAAAAGTGTTTGTTTTTCCAAATTACTCTCGTCATAGCTTTTTAGGGGAAACTCTTTTGTATACTTTTAAAACAGATATGATTTTTTTCCTCAGGATTCTTTTGCATTTTTGTTGAAATCAGCACTCATATGTTAAGTATGGTTTTATAGATATGCTGTATGGAAAGTGGCACTTCAATTTTGTCTCTTTTTGTACAGGTTACTCTGCTTATTCAATTTCTGATTGAAAATTGCTGTAGAATATTTGGAGAAGAAATCACTTCCCTCTTTGGAGAAGTGTCAGTGAGGTGTGACAATAGAGAGAATACCTCAGGTATTATGACTAATTGGATGGTTTTCCTATGAGAAATAGACACGTGTCTGTGAAGGTGGTGGGACAGTGGTTATCCTGGATCCCACAGCAGCTCTGGTAAAGGGAGCCACTGGCCTGGGTCAGTGGGCCTAGGACTCCTTCATTAGAAGGTCTGCTGGTATGAACACTGGTGGGGTTCATGTAGATAAGAGAGATCTCCAAATTCGGGACCCTGTTAGCACTTGTTGATGTTAATCTTTTTTGTAAACAGAACTTTACAAGGAATGCTTAATATACATCATAGGACTGGAGTTAAAGCTGGACAGAATGCCCAGAGGCTGCAGAGGCAGCCAGACTTTTTCTCTCTCCCTTTCCTCTGTATCCCTGGGACACTGGGATGCTGGTGGCTCTAAAACCATTTCTAAGCAACAGCATCTAGACTGTGAAGTCCTGTACCACCAATGACTAATTAGATCACCTTTGGTCATTATTCTCTGCCACTGAACATTGATTCTGTATCTATAAAATATGGATACCCATAATGCCTAACTTTTATAGTTGTTTTAAAGATTAAATAAATAATGGATATTAAAGAACTCTATCAAAGAGAAGTTGACAGGATTAGTAAATGGTTGCCCTGAGAGTGAATTTCATGTATTCACCAGCAAGCCACGCTAGAAGGCAGTCTCATGCAGAATCCAGGTGTACTTGGCATTGATTCCTTTATTTTTTTGTATCATTTCTTGATGTTATGACATGTCTCTTTGCTTTGAGGAAATCCCATTTCTTCAGGAACTGAGAAAAATCTAGTACACCCAAACAATTTTATTTTGTATTCTGCACTGACAAATTGAGAGATTATGAAAGATCTTGTTTTCCCTAAGTATAAAAATTTGAAAAATCTACAAAAAAAGAGAATTAAACTAAGCATCACAGTTGTGTTTGTTTTTTTTTTAGGCAGCATGCACTTGGAGTATTTAACGATGTTATCATGGTTTGATTTCCCGCAGATATCTCTTGCTTACAAATGACTGACTCCTCTTATGACAGCTTGGAAAATGAACTAAATGAGGATGCTGATGCTCCGTGCAGTGATTTGGTAACAACCCTCGGCCAGGGGAGCAGAAGCATGGACTCCGTCCTCACCCTCAGTGACTATGATCCCGACCAGCCCGATCTGGAAGGTCTTTTAACCCTGAGCGACTTTGACCTTGACTGTCCTAAACATGAAGACATTCAAATGGAAGAACCTCTCGATTCCAAGCCAGTGACTGTTACAGTGCTGTACGGAGAGGACACCCTACAGGACCATGCCAGAGCCCCATCCGGCACAACCACACCCAGCTGTCTGTCCATGGCTGCAGAAGATGCTCAGAAAAGCCCTCAGCGACACCGGCGCTGCTCAGAGCCCAGCATCAACTATCGAGATGCAAAGCTTTCCTCTTTCCGGGAGTTTTACCAGAAAAAGCTACGCAAGTCCAGCTGTGATGCAATTCTCTCACAGAAAGGTGAGGGCCATCTGAAGCAAAATGAACCCCCACAGGAGGAGGGTAAGACGTATTTTAAACAGGCTCTAGACACAGGCACTGATAAGAAAAATGCTTCTAATAAAAATGCTAAGAAGAAGGGCTTCTTTGGTCATGAAGGAAGCCATGTGAAGCTCCCCCCTCCCTCAAAGCCAGTGGCCATTTCTCTGGCATCTTGCAATTATATATCCTCACATGATTGTCCCAAGAGTCAGCTCTCAGATGCAGACACACCTGGACACGCCCCGCCACATACAGCAGATGCCCCCAAGAGTTCCAGGAGGCACCGGTGCTGCTCAGAGCCCAGCAACAACGACCAGCACTCCAAGCTGAGCTATCTCAGGGGGATTTTTTCAAGGAAACACAGTAAAGCCAGCTATGAAGTAGGCCCCTTGCCTGGAGAGGAGGAGTATCTCCAGCAGCATAAGTCTTTACAAATGGAGGGGCAAAAGCTCATTAACCAGAGCTTGGTCATGGGGATCGAGGTGGGCAAGAGCAGTGCCACAAGCCAGAGCACTGAGAAGCTTTTACCCTCAAGTTTAAGCATTTGCCCCAGGACTAGCTGTTCCAGCTTGTCCTCCCCAGGCACCTCCCCATCTGGCTCCTCGGTGAGCTCCCAAGACAGTGCTTTTTCTCAGATTTCAGAACATTCCGTGTTTACGCCCACTGAAACATCCTCCCCAATAGATTGCACTTTTCAGGCCCACAGCCAGCAGGGAGAACCTTCCAACCCCGGCAGCTCCAGACTCATTTCTGGAGTGTCTGGTCCCGCCTCTGGGCAGGCCAGCAGCTGCCTGACTTATACAAAAAAGGACACTTTAGAGCGACATTCACAAATGCATTCTGTAACCCTTCATCCCAGCACATGGTTAAGAAATGGTATGGCCAGTTTAAAAAACTGGTCCCTCAAAAACAGAGCCAGGGCAGCCAAACCAGAGGAAAAGAAAACAGCTTCCCTACCAGGACCTGCAGAGCCACCTCCACATGCTTCTGGGGTTCCAGAAGCCAACCCACAGCAAGAGACACAGAAAGACATGACCCTGCAGGCACCTGCAGGACTTGCAGCTGTGCCGACAGCCCAGCAGCACAGCTCCGATCCCAGCCACATCTCCGAGCCTCACGGGAGCTCTCCACCCAGCCTAGTGGAAGGCACATTGGAGCTTTGTCTGAAGTCACAGGAGGAAGGAGAGAGTAGCGGGCAGTGCTCTCCGGGTACCCCGCCCTGTGAGAGATCCTCACCCAGCTCTTTGGTCATGGACGATGAGTCCAGCCCAGACTCAGGGCCTATAGTAGTGTGTGATGTTGCGGACAACCATTCAACCAAAGACATTTCACCACAAGAAGAACCTGATGCCTAGAAGAACAGAAAGTGGCCTAATAATGACATCGAGACAATAATCATTATGACCCCTTTGTATAAAGTACCTGGAATAGGTAGCATAAAGATAATTATTGCTAATACTTAGGACAATAAAATAATTCTTTTTACAAATACCATGTGGCAAGAAGTTTAACTATAATAATTAGTTAGAGCATGGGAATGGGCCTGTCATGATTTTGGAGATACTAGCAGAGAGAGGAAGTATCTTTTTTTCCCCTTTACTTTTTTTAACTTAATTGAATTTATTAGATAACATTGGTTAATAAAATTATATAGGTTTCAGGTGTACAATTATATAATAGATCATCAATATATTGTATTATATGTTCACCACCCAAAGTCAAGTTTCTTTCCATCATCATTTATCTCCCTTTACCCTCTTCTATCACTCCCAACCCCTTTCCTTCTGGTAATCACCATACAGTTGTCTGTGTCTATAAGGTTTTTTTGGGGGGAGTACTTAATTCCTTCACCTTTTTCACTCGGCTCCCCAATTCCCATACCCTCTGACAGCTGTCAGTCTCTATGAGTCTATTTCTATTTTGTTTGTTAGTGGAATCATGGGGTATTTACTTTTCTCTGACTGGCTTAACATTTAGCATAAAAGGAAGCATTCATTGTACCAGGTTAGTCTCCTGAGAAGGTCAGGGTATCATTAGTGAAGAATGGAGACTGTAGGGAGAGGGGAAGGGTGCAGACAAACAATCCACATTCCAAGGAATGTATTCAATAAATAATCAAGGAAAATGTCACTAATAAAAGTCACTGGGAAGAAAAGCATGCCCAGTAATGAAGGAAATCATGTGAAACATTTCCCTTAATCCAAGCCACTGGCTGTTTTTGTGACTTCTTAGAGTCATATGTCCTCACAGGATCGTTCAGAAAATAGCCCATGATGTAGCTGGGAAAAAGGAGATTGGCTCAAGAGCCATGAGTATCATGATGCCATTTTTTGTTGGTTGTGTTGCTTGATTCATTTTTCCTTAGCACTGCATTGCTTTGCAAAGGCTCTAGTAAACAGCTGGGCAAAGACGAAATGTTGCTCATCTCCATGTTCTTAACAGAGGGACTTGTGCTGGGAGTGTTGTCCAGAAACACAGCTTTTCCAATTAGAAAGTGACCTGAAAGCACTTGTTAGCTAAGGGGGGGTTAGAAACTGCAAAACAGTCCTTTCTCTGTTACACGAATGCTGTCGCCAGCATGTGAAAGCCGGGCTCCTCTTTGCCAAAATGATTTTCTGCAGCCCCGCCTCTTAGAGTAGTCAGCCAGAACACATTACTGATAAGTCATCCTTTTTCTGATTATCATTTGGCCATGGAGAGAGCAATTTTGAGTTTACCAGCTTATGAAGAGTTGCAGAATAGAATACTCACCAAAGTGGCTATCGGGCCTTCTCAGTCACTGGCTTTGGATTTCTCTACCTCCAGGAGTTTTTACATACTTTTGACCCAAATGTGACTCATGGTATACAGATAGTGTATACTCCACCCCATTGGTTTATATCCATGGACACTGCTCTCTCTTGCCTTAGAGGACACTGGTACATCTGCTGGATTAACCCCATTGATTATTAGGTCTTGCCAGCCTGTATGGAGGGATAGAGTCAGGAAGTGATGTGCATCTTTCTTCATTTCAAGTTGTTATTTATAAGAAGCTTAGAACCCACTGGGTCTTTCTAGTCCACCATCAAATGGACCTTTCTCCCACAAACTAGCTTATTCCGAACTATATTTTTGAGCCATTAGGAAGATTTCATGTTAAGTGTTTTTTCCCTGTTGTCTTAAATGTTGTTTTGTTTTGTTGTTTTTTTTGTTTTGTTTTGTTTTGTTTCAGTGAAAGGGAGGTAAATGTTTTCTGGTGGCTCTGGCCAGGTAGTTCAGTTGGTTAGAGTGTCATCCTGATATGCCAAGGTTGTAGGCTCAATCCCTAATGAGGGCACATACAAGAATTAACCAATGAGTGCATAAATAAGTGGAACAATGAATCGATGTCTCTCTCTCTCTCTCTCTCTCTCTCTCTCTCTCTCTCTCTTTCTCTCTCTCTCTCCTTTCCTTCCTCTCTCTCTAAAATCACTAAAATAAAAATAAAATGTTTTCTGTAAGTTATACCAAATCTTTTCAGTATTAGCTATTGGTGCTACCTACCTCTAGGGTACATAGCCCTGTTTGCCCTTCGTATTATAATTAGCAAAAAATATTATAAATCTGGGTCCAAAGAACTCCTTCACAATACTGGCCAATCTCAGCCACAGGTGTGAAGTATATTTCACTTTATCCTATAGTTAGACCTCTAAGAGTACATATGCAATTTTTGCTAAATAGAAAAGCAACAGGGATCTCCCATACCCTAGGGCAAAACTACTGTCAGAACTGCAAGATGTGAATGAAGCTCTTCCAGCTTCGAATGTCTTTTTGGAAGAAATTTCTTCTCTACTTAATAAGATATTAGTTCTAGCCTTTATATTATATATATATATATATATATATGTATATATATATATATACATATATATATATATATATAAAATCATCCACTCAATTTGAAGCATAGAAGGAAATAGATATTGAGGTTTTTAAATAATTATTCCTACTCTCTGTGTTTCCTTAGATTCTCCTGTAATACTTAATGTAAATAGTTTGTTAATACTGCTGTAAAGTATATTGTATGATTTGAAGAACGTCATTTTATTATACTCTGTTGATCTATAATATATTAACTCATGCTTTATCTAAAAATGTTTTGAGTTTGTATAATATATCCTGACAGATTTTACTATCCTGTTATGTAATAAATGTGTATTTTTGTACTTGCAGAAATTGCTGCTAACTTTTAAAGTTGTTTGGTTTTCAAGGCACTGATAATGGATATGTATGAAGTCCACGCTGTCTATTAAAAGAAATACCATTCTCCAAAGTTAACAATCTCCCCAGAGCAATGTTCCCTTTGTAGAATTGTCCTACTTAATGAGCCAAATTTCTGCTTATCATTGGAAATTTCATAAAATGCTATTAATGTAGAATTGGAACTTTGAGATTTTAGTCATAAGTCATGGTCTGTCTTTCTAGAGGGGAAAAAAAAGCTTTTCTATTTTTCTAATCTTACCATTTACCAAATAAGACATGCTTTAAACACAGTCTTCATTCGCTAAGCATCATGTTTTCATTGTGCTTCTAGAAACAGATTTGGTCCTTATTCTCACCTCAATAGAACCATCAATTTGGTTTAATTGGTGGTATGTTATTTTCTTACCTGAATTTAAACCATTTTGATCAGATTGACCAAGTTGCTCCCAAACATATACCCAGACATGAATACTTCTGAGATCATATAAATGTATTACTGATTTCTCAGGACTTCTGCATCTTTACTTGTCAGAGTTCATTGGGGTTCACTCTCTACGTTTAACTACCATTTCAAAGAGATGCAAGAAAATGTACTCAGTACATAAAAATGATTTGTTCTAATAGCACTGATTAGGTGCAGGAGGTGTGCATATATACTGATGTTAATTTCTTCCTAAATTTTACAGAAATACAAAGATTACTGTAAAAAGAGAGTCTTGTTGTACTAAAAACATTGGGTTCAAGAAATTATCTCATTGTGTTTTTCTACTTTCATGGCATGCCATTGAATTGAAAAGATCTAATGTTTCCTGGAACCAATGACATATTTTGTTTGTTGAAAAGAAACTCTTAGTTTGTATCTTAAGCCAAATTGTGGTAGTAAGTGTTTAACTTATCTTTTCCTACCTAGTCATGTTTTAATGACTTAACAGAAAGTCTTTGCAAACTGCTTATTTCAATACAAGGGGAAAAAACTGAATAATAAAAGTTGAGTAATATGTTAACTTTAACATCTATTCTGATTATGAGGATATCTTGTAAGCTAAGTTTTCTACTGAAAGAAAGAATACTGCTGCCCTGGCCCTCAGACCCAAGGCTCACAGGTTCAATTCACCACCCCAGTCAGTTTGAGCAGGAGGCAACCAATCGATGTGTCTCTCCCCCTCCTTACCCTCCCTTCCACTCTCTAAGAGGTCAATGGGAAAACTATCCTTGGGCGAGGATTTTAAAAAAAGAAAAGAATACTGCTGAGTTCTGTGCTATCTACCCCAAGTTTGAGTCCTCTGTTTCAGAGCCACTTGTGAATATAAACCTTTCATTTGTATTATTGTTGTTTTACACACAGTGACCTCCTTGAACTTCAATTCTTCATTTGTGTGGTAGAATTAGAAGATGGCTCTGAGGTATAATTTGGAAATTTTTGTTTTGAAGTCCCAAAAAAAGATACACAGATGATGATATTAGATGGATAGTGTTACTTAATTTGTAGTGTGTTATTGTGTAGTGCCAGAGCATGCATACAATTTTCAGATAGTTCAATGTTGTTTCTAATCTACTTAATTTGTTAAGGCAAAGTAAATAATTTTCTGGAGTTCAATATTACATGGCAATGTATGGTACAGATTTGGAAGACCCTAAGGTTTAAATGCTAATTATTTTCATATAGGTTTTATTTTACATTACAGTAATTTGGAATTAAATTTAGAACTTCTTCTTGCAACCTCTTCATCTATGATGAAGAGTGAGTAAATTGGCTAAAAACCAGTATTTGTGCTAAAGCGAAATAAGCCAGTCAGAGAGAAAAGTATCACATGATCTCCCTTATATGTGGAATCTAAAGAACAAAATAAGCTAATGAACACAATAGATCCAGAGACATAGAAGCATGGGACAGACTGATGAATTTCAGAGCAAAGGCAAGGGTAGATGGTTGGGTGGGAAGAAATTAACCAAAGAACTTGTATGCATACATGCATAACCTATTAACACAGACAATAGTGTGGTGAAGGCCTGGAGTGATGGGATAAGGGGTCAATGGGGGAAAAGGGGCGACATCTGTAATAATTTAAACAATAGAGATTTTTTAAAATCCAAAACAAAACCAAACAAAAAAAAACACCTATATTTGTGAGATAGGCCTATTACTCTCAGTAAGTAAAATGGATGCTTTAAAGGAATACTTCTTTTCTGCCAGGTTACAGGGGCTGTGATTGTTACTGCATAAAATTCAGGAGAAAAAGAAACATATCTTTGCCCATGAAGGGGATGATTGAGAAATAGAGAATCATCAAAATAGATGAACATAGAAAAACTTATTACTTGAAGGCAAAGCAAATGAATAGGTAGGGGGAAGGAGCCAAAGATGAGCTAATTCAAGCAAGAAACTGAATCACAAAGAGGTCAAAGAAATCTGAAGATAGGGAAAGAACATGGCTGGGAGGAGGTAGAGGTGTTGCAAATGATATAAATATTATTCAGGCCATTTAATGCCAAGGACTATTCTAGACCCTAAAGTTGCAATGTGAAAAAAGATTATTTCTGTTCTCAGGGGCTTTAAACAACTAAGGAGAAAATGGGCTCTATAGACGAAAGGGAAGATTAACATTTATTGAGCATATATTGTTGCCAGCATATATGAATGCATACATGTATTTTTTCATTTAATGATTAAAGTAGCCCTCAAGAGTGGGTACATTCATCTAGAACCTTATTCTGACCCACAGGGCTCTTTTTTTCTTTTACCCTTGAACCTTAAAATAGAGATTAAAAAAATACTTTCTCCATAGTAAACAGACACAATTTATGGGAAGTCAATCCAAACTTATCAAATTATAGTGTCTTGCCTTGATAGCTCCAACTTAAAAAAATCATTCAGTATCAAACAATTCAGAAAGCCAGAATAAATGTAAAAATAACTGAAAATTTGGTCCAGACAAAACGGTATAGATTTGTGTCTCCTTGCTAAATATAACCATATGGTTAAGTATAATCATAAATCCTCAAAATAATTCAAAAGATGACCAAAGGAGAATCCTAAAAGGTGGTAAGAGAAAGGTAAATTGGTCCAGAATCCTAGGACTGGAGAAACAACACCATAACACAGCATCTTACATCTCCTCAGCCAATAGAAGGCAACTCAGGCCTGACTTTTTCCAACGTAGCACCAGAAGGGTGCCCAGATATGTTCATTCCTCCTTTTGATCAACTAAAGTCCCTTTGACACTACTGGGTAAGCCAGGCACCACCTACAGGAGGGATGGATGTTAGTGCCCCACAAGCATTAAGTGGTGGGGGCGAAGGCAAAGAATTATCCTTTCCTGCTGAGCCTGAGGCTCCTCACCCACACTAGGAGGCAACAATAGAGACTTAGACACAATGTTATGGAATTTACCAGGTAAACAAAAAATACACAGGAGTACTTGGAGATTCTGGAAAATCCCACTTATTTTCAGATGTTTCAGATGTCCTGGTACTGTGACTCAGGGGATAAGTTTCCCAAATCCTGAGTCCTCCAATATGGAGGAATCTTTCCCTTTATACTCTTTGCTTTCTTTGTCCCTCAAATATGAATAAGACTTCTAGACCTTTCACAGACTTTGCAAAAAGCTCCATGTGTTGGGATGGAACTGTGAGACCACACCTCAAGGCTTGGCCTGGCACCAGCACTGATAACCCTTCCAGGGGTCGTGTATGATTCATGGTTTATGGCCTCTGTAAAATGGGAATATTTAGGTAAATACATCTTGCAAGACCAGATAATTAAGGAAAGGGCAGTGACTTGATTATAGGCTAACAGGAATATGCATTAGGGATATTGATTAACTAGATACAGAGTCAGGCTGTGAGCTTCCTACATTCTTTCACAAATGGGATTAATTATAGGCAAGCAAGAGCGTCCATTAGAAGGCAGGTTACTGGCACAGATTCAGATTGCTAGCCCCCACCAAAAGTTGTATTTTCTCCATCCTGCCTAATAGAGAATATGCTAATTGACCCTCACACCATCACAAGTATGACAGCATCCACAGCCAATAAGGAAGGAATATGCTAATTGACTGCCTCACCCTCAAAGATGGCAGTGCCCATAGCCAATAGGAAGGAATATGCTAATTGACTGCCATGCCCTCAAAGATGGTGGTTCCCCCAGCCAATAAAGAGGAAATAAGCTAACTGACTACCCTGCCCGCAAAGATGGTGGTGCCCACAGCCACAGGATGGCAGTGCCCAGTCCCCTCAGCTCTGCTGTGGCTGCCTCCAGAGTCCCCCAGTCCCCTCAGCCCCCCAGCCACCCAGGGCCAACCCAAGATACAGGCAATCCTTGGATGGCAGCTGCCCAGCCATCCAGGGCTGCCTGAGGCTCAAGGGTACCAGGGCCATCTGAGACTTGTGCTGCCAACAGTGGCAGCAGCAGAGGTGTGATGGGGCGTCGCTTTCCCCTGATTGCCAGGTCACCCCCTGCCCCTGGGGGCTGGACTGTGAGAGGGGGCAGGCCAGGCTGAGGGACCCCTCCAGTGCATGAATTTTTATGCACTGGGCCTCTAGTCAACAATAAGCAGCTCAGCCTGGGAAGCATCTTTGCACAAATGCTGAGGGCAGGCCTAAGACTCCTCTCCCCCAAAACACTGGGATGCCCAGACAGCATAGAGAAGAAGGTTCTACCACAAAAAGCACCCATCCAGGGGATTATCAGCCCATGGGACCAAGAGGCTTCTCTGGTAGAGAACATATTAAAATTTCACCACAAAGCCCCTGAAAATTAAACTGTCCTTGTGCCCATAACTCCCAGTTATAGGCCAAGACCTATCTGCTAAAATGAAATAAGGTGACTGCTCACTATAATAAAGGATTTAAAAAGGACCCAGATTCTCAAGACATAATATATTAAATGTCCAAACTGTAATAGAAAATCACCTATCACACCAAAAAAAAAAAAATCACAATCCGAAAAGACAACTGGCACTAAGATCAAGATGATTTTGAAACAAGCATCTTTAAAAACCAAATACAAATTTTCTTAAAACAAATGATAAAATAGAAAACCTCAGCAAAGAAAGACAAATAAAAATTATAGAACTGAAAAATACAGTTACAAATTTTAAAAACCCATGGTGTGGATTCATTTGTAGAGTGGAGATGATAGAGGATAGAATCAGTGAACTCAAGGACAAACTAAATTTACACTGTCTGAACACAAAAAATAGATTGAAGAAAAATTAACAGAGCCACAGAAACCTCTGGTACAATAACAAAAGTTCTAATTTTATATTATCAGAGTTCCAGAAGAGGAGTTCTTAAAGTTTAAATAGTATTCCGAGAAATGATGGCTTCAAACTTCCCAAATTTCATGAAAGATACAAACCTACACATTTAAGAAGCTGAATGGAACCCCAACTAGATAAATGCAAAAAAAAAAAAAAGACACATGGTAATTAAATGTTTGGAAACTAAAGACAAAAATTTTGAAAACACATAGAATGATACCTTACCCATAAAGGAACCAATTTAAATAATAGGATTTATCATCTGAAACCATGGAGGCCCATAGAAAGTGGCACATTTTGCAAGTGCTAAAAGAATTGTCAATCAGAATCCTATATCTAGTGAAATTATCCTTTATAAATAAAGGAAAAATAATGACACCCTCAGAAGAAGGAAAAAGCTTAAGAATTTATCATTAGCAGACATACTCTGGAAAACCAGCTAAATGAATTTCTTTAAACAGAGTAAATGCTAAAAGGAGATTTGAACATCAGGAAAAAAGAAGAGACAACAAAAAAACAAAAACAAAAAGAAGAGTACATAATAATAGGCCATATTTCTCATGAGTTTTATAAGTCATATTTGATGCTTAAAACAATTGTAATACCATTTGATACTCAAGACAATGATATTTAAAATTGAGGAAAACAGCCCTAGCCGATTTGGCACAGTGGACAGAGTATCGGCCTGAAGGGTCCCAGGTTCCATTCCCACAAGGGCACATGCCTAGGTTTTAGGCTCAATTCCCAGTAGGTGACGTGCAGGAAGCAGTCGGTCAATGTTTTTCTCTCATCATTGATGTTTCTATCACTCTCTCCCTCTCCCTTCCTCTCTAAAATAAATAAAAATATATTTTTTATTTTTTTAATTAAATCTTTATTATTCAGATTATTACATTTGTTTCTCTTTTTTCCCCTGCATAGCTCCCCTCCACGCAACTCCCACACTTCCCTCTGCCCTTACCTCTCTCCCATTGACTTCATCCATAGGTGTATGATTTTTGTCCAGTCTCTCCCTGTACACCCCTCACCACTTTACCCCTGAGAATTATCAGTCGACTCCCTTTCTGTGCTCCTGATTCTATTATATTCACCAGTTTATTCTATTGATCAAATTTTTAATTCATTTAATTTTTAGATTCACTTGTTGATAGATATGTATTTGTTGTTCATAATTTTTTGTCTTTTACCTTTTTCTTCTTCCTCTTCTAAAAGAGTACCTTTCAGCAATTCATATAATATTGGTTTGGAGTTGATGAACTGCTTTATCTTTTTCGTATCTGCGAAGCTCTTTATCTGCCCTGCAATTCTGAATGATAGCTTTGCTGAATAGAGTATTCTTGGTTGTAGGTTCTTGCTATTCATCATGTTGAATATTTCTTGCCACTCCCATCTGGCCTGCATGGATTCTGTTGAGAAATGAGCTGACAGTCGTATGGGTGCTCCCTTGTAGGTAATGAACTGTTTTTCTCTTGATGCTTTTAATATTCTCTCTTTGTTTTTTGCTCTTGGTATTTTAATTATGATGTGTCTTGGTGTAGTCCTTTTGGATTCCTTTTATATGGGGTTCTGTATGCTTACTGGACTTGTAAATCTATTTCTTATACCAGATGTGGGAAGTTTTCAGTCATTATTTCTTTAAATAGGTTTTCAGTATCTTGCTCTCTCTCTTCTTCTGGCACCCCCACAATTCTGATGTTGGTACACTTGAAGCTGTCCCAGAGGCTCCTTACATTATCTTCACATTTTTGGATTCTTTTCTCTTCTTGCTTTTCCAGTTGAGTGTTTTCTGCTTCTTTATATTTCAAATTTTTTACTTGATTCTTGTCTTTCTCTAGTCTGCTGTTAGTACTCTGTATAATATTTTTTATTTCAGTCAGTGTATGTTTAATTTCTAGTTGGACCTTTTTCATCTCTAATTGGACCTTTTCCATCTCTAGTTGGTCCTTTTCCATCTCTAGTTGGATCTTTTCCATTTCTAGTTGGTTCTTTTTCATCTCCTCTTGGGTCTCGCTAACTTTATCCAACTTTTCTAGGATATTCTTGAAAAACATTATAAGCATGGTTTTTAACTCTATATCCAGTCATTTGTTTCCCTCCATTTCTTTTGTTTGTGATCCCTTCCCTTGTCTCGGCATTTTCACTATGCCGGGAGAACTTTTGTGTTGGATTCAGCCTTATGATACCAGACTTGCAAAACCACAAAAGCCTCTCTGTTGAGCTTGGGATGGGTGGAGTCTCAGGGCTTAAGGGACCGCCTTACCTTCCAGTCGGCTCCGCCAGCCACGGCCCCTGAGTCTCACATGACTAGGTTATTGCTGGAGCGGTCCTTGACCATACACACAGTGCCTCTAGACCGCTGCCTTTCTAGCTCCCCTGCACTCCAGGACCACAGAAGTCTAGGTCCCCAGGGTTTCACCCAAAACAGGGGCTTGGTGGAGTCAGAAGTTGCACAGTTGGGAGGGTCTGTCTCCCACCCATTTGGGAAAGCCAGAGGCATAATCAGCAGCCTGTCCTCTGCGCAGTGCCGTGCGCACCATCAGACTTCTGATCTTTTGCAACTCCCCTAAATTTCTGTGCACCTCTCCCTTTTCACAGTCCAAACTCCCCCCGTATGAGTTTCGGCTGGATCTGGGGTTTAGTGTCATAGGATAAGGGGTTCAATGCCTTTGAGAGTCTCCGTCTCCCTCCTGCCAGAGAAAGCCAGCCAGGTTCTCC
>JAAGEH010000005.1:28047017-28075760 GCA_011751065.1 Lasiurus cinereus
TTTCACCCCAAAGCCACAGAATATACATTCTTCTCCAGTGCACATGGGTCATTTTCAAAGATAGATCATATGTTGGGTCATAAGAAAAGTCTCTTCAAATTCAAGAAGATAGAAATCATATCAAGCATTTTCTCAGACCACAGTGGCATAAAACTGGAAATCAACTATAATAAAAACAATAGAAAGAAATCAAACACATGGAGACTAAACAGCATGATATTAAACAACGACTGGGTAAACAGAGAGATCAAGGAAGAAATAAAAAACATCATGGCAACAAATGACAATGACAACACAACAATACAAAATTTATGGGACACAGTGAAAGCAGTCTTGAGAGGGAAGTTCATAGCCCTTCAAGCCTACTGCAAAAATCAGGAAACAATGGTAATAAATTACCGAAACCTACAACTCAAAGAGCTAGAACGAGAGCAACAAGAAAAGCCCAGTGTACTCAGAAGGAAGGAAATAGCGAAGATCAGAGCGGAGATAAACAATCTGGAGACCAAAGAAACAATTCAAAAAATCAACAAAACAAAGAGCTGGTTTTTTGAAAGGATAAACAAGATTGATGGACACCTAGCCAGGCTCACCAAGAAGCAAAGAGAGAAGACCCAAATAAACAAAATCAGAAATGAAAGAGGAGAAATAACAACAGACCCTGTGGAAATACAAAGGATTGTTAAAAAATATTATGAACAACTCTATTCCAACAAATTGGACAACCTGCAAGAAATGGACATTTTCCTACAAAAATATAACCTCCCAAAACTCAATGAGGAGGAAGCCAAACATCTCAATAGTCCAATAACTATGGAAGAAATTGAAGCAGTCATCAAAAAGCTTCCAGCAAATAAAAGCCCGGGTCCAGATTGCTACACAGGAGAGTTTTACCAAACATTCAAGGAAGAATTAAAACCTATCCTCCTCAGACTATTCAAAAACATTCAAGAAGAAGGAATACTACCAAACACCTTCTATGAAGCCAGCATCACCCTAATACCAAAACCAGATAAAGACAACACAATGAAAGAGAATTATAGGCCAATATCTCTCATGAACATAAATGCCAAAATCCTCAACAAAATTCTACCAAACTGGATCCAGCAGTACATCAGAAAGATCATATACCATGACCAAGCAGGATTCATCGCAGGAATGCAGGGATGGTTCAATATCCGCAAATCAATAAATGTGATACATCACATAAACAAATTGAGAGATAAAAATCACATAGTCATATCAATTGATGCAGAAAAAGCATTTGACAAAATCCAACATCCTTTCTTGATAAAAACTCTCAGCAAAGTGGGAATAGAAGGATCATACCTCAACATCATAAAAGCCATATATGATAAACCCACAGCTAACATCATACTCAATGGGCAAAAACTAAAACCATTTTCCCTAAGAACAGGAACAAGACAGGGATGCCCACTCTCACCTCTCCTGTTCGACATAGTACTGGAAGTATTAGCCATTGCAATTAGACAACAAGAAGAAATAAAAGGCATCCAAATTGGAAAAGAAGGGTAAAGCTGTCCTTATTTGCAGATGACATGATATTGTACATAAAAAACCCAAAGGACTCCATTCCAAAACTAATTGACTTAATTAATGAATTCGGCAATGTAGCAGGATACAAAATTAATGCTAAGAAGTCTGTAGCATTTCTATACACTAACAGTGAAATTATGGAAAGAGAAACTAAAAAAGCAATCCCATTTACCATCGCATCAAAAAAATTAAGATACCTAAGAATAAACCTAACTAAGGAGGTAAAAGACCTTTATGCAGAAAACTACAGGACACTGAAAAAAGAGATAGAGGAAGATGTTAACAGATGGAAGAGCATACCATGCTCATGGATTGGGAGAATCAACATCATTAAAATGTCCATACTACCCAAAGCAATCTACAGATTCAACGCACTACCCATTAAAATACCAATGACATATTTCACAGACCTACAAAGAATTCTTCATAGATTCATCTGGAACAAAAAAAGACCACGGATAGCTACAGCAATTCTGAGAAAAAAGAATAAAGTAAGTGGGATCTCAATACCAGACTTCAAGCTATACTACAAAGCAACTGTTCTCAAAACAGCCTGGTACTGGCACAAGAGCAGACATATAGATCAATGGAATAGAATAGAGAACCCAGATATCCACCCAAACCACTATGCTCAATTAATATTTGACAAAGGAGGCATGAACATTCAATGGAGCCAAGGTAGCCTCTTCAATAAATGGTGTTGTGAAAATTGGACAGATACATGCAAAAAATTGAAACTGAACCACCAACTTACACCAAATACAAAAAAAAAACTCAAAATGGATACAGGACTTAAACATTACAAGGGAAACCATAAAAATACTAGAGGAATCCACAAGCAGCACAATCTCAGATATATGCCGAAAGAACTTCTTCACTGATACTGCTCCAAGGCAATGGAAGCTAAAGAAAAAATAAACAAATGGGACTACATCAAAATAAAAAGCTTTTGCACAGCAAAAGAAACCATCAACAAAACAACAAGAAAGATCAATGCATGGGAGAACATCTTTGCAAATGCTATCACTGATAAAGGTTTAATCTCCAAAATCTACAGCCAACTTATACAACTTAATAAAAGGAAGATGAAGGATCCAATAAAAAAAAATGGGCAACGGACCTAAATAGAACCTTTTCAAAAGACGACAGAAGGAAGGCCAAGAGACACATGAAAACATGTTCAAAGTCATTAATCATCTGAGAGATTCAAATCAAAACGACAATGCGATACCATCTTACACCTGTGAGAATGGCAATCATCAACAAATCAACAAACGACAAGTGTTGGCAAGGATGCGGAGAAAAAGGAACCCTTGTGGACTGTTGGTGGGAATGCAGACTGGTGCAGCCACTGTGGAGAACAGTATGGAGTTTCCTCAAAAAACTAAAAATGGATCTCCCATTTGACCCTGTAATCCCACTCTTAGGAATTTATCCTAAGAAATTACAAACACCAATCAGAAAGAATTTATGCACCCCTATGTTCATAGCAGCATAATTTACAATAGCCACAATTTGGAAACAGCCTAGGTGCCCACCAGCAGATGAGTAGATCAGAAAACTGTGGTACATCTACACAATGGAATTCTATGCTGCCATTAAAAAGAAGGAATTCTTACCATTTGCAGCAACCTGGTTGGAACTGGAGAGCCTTATGCTTAGTGAAATAAGCCAGTCAATGAAGGAGAAGCATCACATGATCGCACTCATTGGGGGATAATAAAGAACAATATAAACTGATGAACGAAAGGATAGATAAAGAGACAGTAAAGCTTCAAACAGACTGTGAAATTACAGCAGGAAGATTAAAGTTAGGTGAGGTAGATAAGAGATCAATCAAAGGACTTGTATGCATGCATATAAGCATAACCAATGAACATAGACACTGGGGGGTTGAGGTATGCCTGGGAGGGAGGGGGAGCAATGGGGAGATATGTATAAAAATTAATTAAAAAATATATATATAAAAAAAAATAATAAAATAAAAAATATAAATAAATAAAAATAAAAATCATACAGAGTATGTTTCTAATTTTCTGCAATCAAATTAGAAATCAATAACAGAAAACTCTAATATGCATGCATATAAGCATAACCAATGGATGCAAGACACTGGGAGGTGAAGGCATGTATGGGAATAGGGGGTGGGCAATGGGAAGATATGTATATATGTAATACCTTAATAAAAATATATAAATAAAATAAATAAATAAAATAACAGAAAATTTTAAACCCTTGAAAAACCAAAAAAACACACTTTTAATTAATATATTGGTCAAAGAGGAAGTTTCAAAGGAAATATTTTAATCATAGAAATAAATGAAAATACAAATATCAAAATATGTGGGATACTGCAAAAGTAGTGTTGAGAGGAAAATTAAATGCTTAGATGTAAAAAGATCTCAAATCAGTACACTTCCTACCCCAAGAAACTAAAAAAAATAAGAAAATAAAGCCAAAACAAGCAGAAGAAAATATTAAAGCAGAAATCTATAGGGTAGGGCAAACATAAATTTATAGTTGTGAGTACTCAAAACAGTTTATTCTTGTATTATTATTTATTAATGATTGTATTATTTTTATTTGAACAACTTAACCTACTTTTGCTCAACCTTGTATAAATTTTAACATAGGAAAATTTAATAAAATTTAATTTAAAAATTAGTAAAATTAATAAATCTCTTTCAAGATTAATAGCAAAAATAAAGACCCACAAAGCACCAAGATCAAAAATAAGAGAAGAAATCATTATACATCCTGCAGCCATTAAGAGGATAAGGGTCAAATAGAAAAATAGGTAAATACATACTCAAATCCTAAAACAACCACATCAAAATTACAAGTAAACTACAGAATAACCATCACTCAGAACCACCTGAAATCTGGCTAAAGAGTAGTCCTACAATGAGGGAATCAAAGAAGAATCCACATGGCTGATAAGAGAGGCAGAGACATAGAACAAGCTGGTCTCATCTCATGAGTGACAGTTAAAAATTGGGAGGGATAACTTGGCTGCAGCTGTCTCCCATGAGGAAGCGAGGGGTCCTAGCCCCACACCAGGACCTCCAGTCCATTGTTCCAGTGCCAGGAAGAGATGTCCCCATAACTTCTGGCTGTGAAAACCAGCGGAGATAGTGGCTGAGTGAAACTGAGAGCTGAGGGAATTCTAGGTGCTCCTCTTAAAAGGCCTGCAAAGGCACTATTTGGATTACCTCTTATCTCCAACACTGAGGCTGCAGCTTGAAAGATGCCAGGAACATACAGAGAAAAACTGAATTGTCTGACATCATGGCAAGGGCTAAAGGGACAGCTTTCTCCCAGACAGAAATGCTGACAAAGACCATTGTTCCTTTGCTGAGCCCTTTCCCAGAGCTGGCAGATGGGCACCATTTCTGAGTCTCCATTAATCTGGTCAACAGAGTTCAGTGTTCTCACCACACACACACCCATCCCCCACAGATGATTCCCTGATACCCCAACACCCAACTTGTAGGCCAACCCAGGTTGTTTACTGTGGCATTCCATACAAGTGGCCTATCTTGGCTCATGCTTCACACTCTCCTAAAAATCTATCAAACAAGCATCATCTGGCCTCAGCATGCCTTGTACCTCTTGCTATGTGTGACCCCAAGCCAGGCATTTGTGACAGCTAGAATCAGTTTGCAACTTAGCCTCTGCCAGGCACCTCTAAGACCACCACAAGTAACAGCCATCTGCAGATCGCTCTGTAGCTCATGCCAGGATGTCCCAAGCAAGGAACAGGCAGCAGCTGATGAGGCAGGCTCCAAAGACAGCTACAGATCCTGCTAGAACACATCCAATCACTTCTAAGAGCAGTATACCAAGAGTAGACTCAGCAGGCATCAGAGCCCTGCTGAAGTAAGTCCTGCTCTGTGGGGTTGGCCCATGCACAGTGGATGTTCAACTGCAGTTGTAGTCAATTATGGCAACTGATCAACTACAACAGGACAGGGCACATAGCCCACACAGGGGCAAACCCAGAGCACTCAACTCACGTGACTAAGGACACTGTGCCTCTGGGCACTACAGGACACTTATTACATAAAGCCATTTACCAAAACCAGGAGACATAGTAGCTCTACCTAATGCATAAAAACAAAGACAAATGGGCAGCCAAAATGAGGACACACACACACACACATATACACACACACACACACACACACATACACAAAATACACAACAACAACAACAACAACAACAACAAAGAAAAAAAACAGAATAAAACTCCAATAAAAGAACTACACAAAATGGAGACAGGCAATTTATGAGATACAGAGTTCAAAACACTGGTTATAAAAACACTCAGTGAACTTAGCAGAAAAGTATATGAATTTAGTGAGAACTCAAACAAAGACATAGGGAACATTAAAAAGAATCAATCAGCAACAAAGGATACACTAACTTAAATGAAGACTATATTACAGGAATCAACAGTAGAGTAGATATATAAAGGATAATATCAGTGATTTGATAGATAAGAAACAACCAATCAGAAGATGAAAAGTAAGAACAATTTTTAAAAATGAGGATAGTATAAGGAGTCTCTAGGTTATGTGCAAGTATACTAACATTTGCATTATGGGAGTTTCAGAAGGAGAATAAAGAAAGCAAGAAATAGAAAATCTACTTGAAAAAATAATTATGGAAAAATTCCCTAACCAGGTAAAGAAAATAAACACACAAATCCAGGAATTGCAGAGATGAAGCCAAAGAAGCCACACCAAGACATACCATAATTAAAATGACAAAGGTTAACTATACAGAGAAAATCTTAAAAGCAGCAAGAGAAAAGCAGTTAGTTACCTAAAAGGAAGCTCCCTTAAGACTGTCAGTTGATTTCTCAACAGAAATTTTGCAGTCCAGAACAGGTGGCAAAAAATATTCAAAATGATGAAAAGCAAAAACCTACAACCAAGATTACTCTACCCAGAAAAGCTATCATTTAGAATCAGACAGATAGACAGATAAGGAGTTTCCCAGACAAACAAACAAACAAACAAAACACTAAAGGAATTCATCACCACCAAACCAGTATTACATGAAATATTAAAGGATCTTCTTTCAAAAGGAAAAACAATAAAAGATACAAATAATAAAAAACAAATAAATACATACCTATCAATAATTACTTTAAATCCATATGGAGTAAATGCTCCGATTAATAGCAAAACAAGATGCTTACATACAAGAGTCTTACTTCAGATCACAGACTGAATGTAAAGGAATGGAGAGAGATACTTCATGAAAATGGAAACAAAACAAAAAATCTGGGGTAGAATTCTTATACCAGACAAAATACATACCAAAAGAAAATCTCTAACAAGTGATAAAGAAGTACCAGCATTTCCACTTTTGGGTATTTATCTGAAGAAACCCAAAATACTGAATCAAAAACACATATATATCTATATTCTCATTGCCCCATTACAGTGGTACCTCGAGATACGAGTGCCCTAACATACGAGATTTTTGAGATACGAGCCGTCGAGAGCGATTTTTGCTTTGAAATATGAGCAACATTTGAGATAGGAATAACCGCGAGGATCGGCCAGCTGCACATGACCCACCAGTTTACCATGACTCGAGCGTCTCATAGTTTCCCACACCTCAAGGTTACGGAATGAATTAAACTCCTATCTCGAGATACCACTGTATTTACAACAGCAGCGGTATGGAAGCAACCTAAGTGGCCATCAGAAGATAAATGGAAAAAGAAGTGGTATCTATACAAAGCAATGGACTATGACTCAGCCATAGAAAAAAATGAAATCTTGCCATCTGCTACAACATGGATGGACCTAGAGGATATTGTTTAAGTGAAATAAGTCAGGCTGAGAAAG
Source organism: Lasiurus cinereus (assembly GCA_011751065.1). NCBI lineage: Eukaryota > Metazoa > Chordata > Mammalia > Chiroptera > Vespertilionidae > Lasiurus > Lasiurus cinereus. The sequence continues at coordinate 28,054,439 of JAAGEH010000005.1, forward strand.
AAAAATGCCATATGATTTCACTTATATGTGAATCTAAAAAAAAAAAAAAGAATGAACAGCAAAAGAGAAACAGATTCATAGATACAGAAAACATTTTGATAATTACCAGAGGGGAGGGAGGGAATGAGTGGGAAAAGGTGAAGGAATTAAGTACAAATAGGCAGTTACAGAATAGTCATGAGATTGTAAAGTACAAAATAGGGAATATCTATAATAATAAAAGTGTAATATGCAAATTGACCTAATGGCCATATGGACATCCTTCTGGATGAAGCCAGGGCTGCATCCATGGGATCAAGGCAGCCACCCCACTGTGGAGGCCTATTCTTGACAAAATTCAAGCATCAGCCCTCTAGTAGTCAGTAATATTGTAATAACCCACCTAGGTGTCAGATGCTACTCGATTTATTGGGGGGATCACTTTGTAACTTATATAAATGTTTAATCACTGGGTTGTACATCTGAAACTAATATAATATTGTATATCTACTGTGATTAAAAAATAAAACATTTTAAAAATCAAAATTGTAAATAGAAGATAATAATAAGAAAATACTACAAATAATTTTATACCCATAATTTGACAAAGTAAAAAAGATGGAACAATTTCTAAAAAATTACCAAACCTTAACTAAGATGAGATCAACCATTAGAACAGTCCTATAATCACTAAATAAATTTAATTCACAATTTAAAAGCTACTGAAGAAAAATCTCTAGGCCTAGATGGTTTCACTGGAGAATTACAACAAACATTTAAAGAAACATTAACACTAATCTATATATATATAAGGCTCCCCCTTAGGAGTTTGACCAAGAGTTCAATCACTCACTATGACATGTGCTGACCATCAGGGGGCAGTGTGAAATGAAGGAAGGCCCTGGCCAGCACCAGAGGCCCCAATTGGTCCTGATCACCAGTCAGGTCTAGGGACCCTACCCATGCATAAATTTTGTGCACTGAGCCTCTAGTTTTCTATAATGTCTTCCATAAAATAGGAAAGGTAGAAATACTTTCAACTCATTTTATGAAGCTAATATTACTGCTATAAGAAAAACAAAGACAGAACAATAACAAAAAATTACAAAACAATGTCTCTCGTCAACTTAGATGCCAAAATTCTCAAAAAATTAAAACCACATTGAATCCAACAATGTGTATCAAGAATTATATACTATTAGAGGTCCAGTGCACTAATTTGTGCACCAGTGGGGTCCCTTGGTCTGGCCTGCAGGATTGGGCTGAAACCAGCTCTCTGCCCTTGAGGAGTCCTGGATTGCAAGAGGGTGCAGGCCTGGCCAAGGGACTCCACTGGTGCATGATCAGAACCAGGGAGGGATGAGAAAGATTGGCCAGCTGGTGAGGGATTGTGGGAGGGCTCCAGAATATATCCAGCCCATCTCACTCAGTCCCAATAGGCTGGACCCCCAGCAGTAAGATACCCTACCTGTTAGAGCATCTGCCCCCTGGTGGTCAGTGTATGTCATAGCTGTAGTTGAGCAGCCTTAATATATTATTAGCATATTATGCTTTGATTGGTTGAATATATCATTAGCATATTAGGCTTTTATTATATAGGATGACCAAGTGGAATTATTTTCCAGATACCCAAGGAGGTTCAACATTTTCAGGTGACATGAGTGCTTACATAGAAAATCCAGTGAATCTACCAAAAAAAAAAAAGACCTTTGAGAACTAAATATTGAATTTAGCAGAGTTACAGGATACAAGATCCATACACAGAAATCATTTATACTTTTGCATGCTATAACCATGCAAAAATAAAATTAAAAACACCATTTTAATAATTCCAATGAAAATTAAATACTTAGCTATAAACCTTTTTAAAAAGTACATAGGATGTGTATTCTGAAAATTACAAAATGTTAATAAACTTCAGATGAAAGAAATAAAACAGAACCCAAATAAATATAGAAATATACAGATTTCACAGATTGGAAACTCAGCATAGTAAAGTTGTCAAATCTTCCCAAATTGCTATATAGGATTAATGCAATTCCAACTAAATTCTCAGAAAGAATTTTTGTAGCCATAAACAAGCTTCTTCTAAAAACATATGAAAAGACAGACAAGTAGAGAGAGAATCACAGCTTACCAGAGCAAAAGCCAGAAACAGATGCCGATGCTGGACCCAATCCTAAGGAAAACCCAAATGGTGATTGGTGGGTTCTGGAGGCTTGGTGTAGATAACTTTGTGAGTAAAAGCTCCAATGTACCCAGTCTTTAGGGCACGACCTCACATTTGTGAGTTTTACCTCCAGAAGCCCAACTAGGTTCTCACAGTGAAGATCAAAGAAAGATCCCCTCATTCTCCCAACAAGGAAAAGAAGAGCAGCCTTTTGAAATATGCCCAGAGCATTGTGCTTTAACAAGGCCTGCCCTCAAGTTTTCCCAGAGCCTCACAACCTAGGGGACAGGTTCTATTCAACTCCAGGCTACTTCCTGTCACACTTGAGGAAGAGAGGAAGAAAACGATCAGTTACTTCCTGCTGCACCCTGACTGGGGATCAAACCCACAACCTGGGTATGTGCCCTGACCGGGAATGGAACCCAAGACCTGTCCGTGTGAGATAACATACCAACCAATTGACCACCCCTGTGTCAGGGCTAGATAATATTTTTAATCTTTTGACCAAACCTAGAGACAACAGAAGGAAAGAAAGACCACAAATATCTAAGACATAAAGTTAATTTTCACACACACACACACGTACACATAATAGTGTTTTAAACATTTCAAGGTTTCCCATTCATCACATTGCCAGGAATGCTCTTGCTCTAGATGTGCATTGAGCTCACTGCCTGTCCCCACTTCTTCAGCTCTTTACTCCATGGTGCCTTCTCAGAGAGCCTTCAAGTCACTGAAAACTTTTTCTTTCTTTTTTTTTTTTTAATTCTGGAAGTCCAGAGCATAGAAATACTTCTAAAATGAAGGTATCTGCTCTACTTAAAGGACAGGAAACAATTGCTAACTCCTTCAGCGAATGTGTGTGGAACTGTGCTGTCCGGCTGGTTACAGCAGTACCAAGCAGTGCATGGGAGCATCTCCCTGCCCTCCAGGAGTTGACACTCTATGGGAAGGCACACAATAAAGAAGACAAATCAAATATTTAGTGCACAAACACACCTCATTTTATTGTACTTTGCTTTATTGTGCTTCACAGGCATTACATTTTTTACAAATTGAAGGCAAGAACCTGCACCAGCAAAATGCTCCCAGCTCACTTTATTGCAGTGCTCTGGAACTGAACTGTAATGTCTCCAAGGGAGGCTGGTATTAGATGCTGACCAGTGCGAAGGGGAAAAAGAAAGCAGGGAAGGGAAATAGAAGTGTCAGGAGCTGTCGGAGGGGGTAAGGAGGGGGTGAACCTTTAGATCAGGTGTCCAGAGAAGGCTCTAGGGTCCCATTCCTGGTCAGGGTACATACTGAGGTTGTGGGTTCGATACTCCATCAGGGTTCAGCAGGAGGTAACTGATAGATGTTTCTCACATTGGTGTTTCTCTCTCACTCCCTCTCCCTTCCTCTCTCTCTCTAAAAATCAATAAAAACATACCCTCAGATGAGAATTTTTTTTTAATTTTAAAAAGAATATTACCTAGAATCAGAGCCATTAGACATAACCTAAGAAACCAACAAATAAGCATCAAATGACCCTCATAGGCCACATGAGGCATAGGTCCCACATGAGGATGTAGCAAGGTGTTTCCCAGTGCTATCTCCATGGGCCATATCACCTGGCATTTGACTACCCAAGAAGCTGGTCCCTCAAGGCTCACTTAGAAACCACAGCTGGATGAAGTCACAACCTGGTTGTGACCCAGACACTAGCTTCCCTAAAACATTTCTCAAATGCCCACCACTCTCTTAGCTGAGGATCTATTCAGCTCTGGTTTCTAATCCCCTTAGTTGACAGCACAGAGCTGTGTTTCTTCATCTTCCTTCCCTCTGCATTCAGGACCACCCACAGCTGCCACACATACACTCAGAGCTGTGGCCATGGAAAAAACAACACTTGGGCCCACAACTCGATCAGGTGGGTTACGTTTGACTCAACCTGGGCCTGAGGAGTTCTCTTTCAGAGGGTTGTACCTTCCCTCCTTGAGGTGTCAAATACATGCTCCAGCTGCTCACAATGTCAGAGTCGCCTGTTGCAGTCAAAATAGCTCCTGGTGCCATGTGGCACCCATGTAAACAAGTGGTTGGTGAGGTGTCACATAGACAAAACAACTGTTTGAAGGACTGGGTTTTTCCTTTCCTCCCAGCACAAGTTGGCATGAGTCGAGTGTGATGCCTGCCAAGTATGTGGGCAGTTGGGGCCTGCACACAGGGCTGTCTGTGGTGCTGGCGACAGCCCCATCTTCCTGCTGCTTTCAGTAGTGTGAGCTGCTTGGTTTGAAGGGTGGGACAACAGAAGGGAACTAAGTTTGAATTAGGATAGGAGCTAAGTGTGTCAGTTCCCTAACCTGAAAAAGTCTCCGATGTTTCCCAAGTTCACCCTCTTGTCCAGAGCGGGATTAGCTGGGACCTGATGTTCACCCCAGCCTGCATCTTTGCCTGACTGACCAGGCGACAACAAAGGCTTTCTTGGAATCTGAGGTTAAGAAAGATGAAGGGCCAGTGCCGCCTGTCTGTCTGCAATGGGCATATTGCATAATAATAGCTCTCTCTGATCTTTCTTCTGCATGTTCTTGGTTTCTCCACATCTTCTTTTCGCTTTGTAATGTGACACTTAGCCGCTGGTTTCTTATCTTTGCTGCCTCCTCACCCGCTCCCACCTCCCAACCCTCCTCTCTCGGATCCACACATACAACAGACCACTGGAGCTTTGAAGCCTTAAGGATCATGACATTTGCCTTAACACCCTCTGTTTGCTGGACTCCTTGTTTAATGATGGAGTAACCAGGCAAGGACCATTAATTGCCTCCTCTGCCTTTACCTTGCCTTCCTTTCCTCTTTTCCAATTATAAGGTGTGTTACAAAGGCAGCCCACCATGCCCTCCTAGGCCCTAGAGGCCCCATCTTAGAGTGGGACAGGACTGAGATATGAATATTTGGTCTGGAGTTTTTCAGCTCCTCTATAAACTCAGGAGATGTGAAAAACAAGACTGTTGACTTTCTTAGACAGCTTTTATACTTTGTAAGTTTCTTCTGTGAGAGGATAACAAAGCCCAGAAGAGAAAACACAGAAGAGAAAACATTGTCCATCTGTGGGAAGCATCAGGGGTTACCACAGCGTGGTGGACCCCAAACTTGGCCAGTGGGTGGCTACGTGATGAGCTCTGGCATGTATGGCCCAATTTGACACTCCTGGGGAGCCCTATGCTGCCAGCTCAGCAGGAGCATAAGGAGAGTAGGTGTTTTTAAGTATCCCAAACTTCCCAAGTATCCTGCTTCCTTTGCTCCTTACAAGGACTGTGCTTTGAAGCAAGAGAACAAATTGTCCTCCACGTAGCTCTTCTCAAAGAGATTGAGTGCAATGAGCAAGAACTCCCCATCAGGAGTCCCCAACTGCTTACACCTCTCAAAAGTAGAAATGGAGATACCCTCATAATTTGCAACATATAAAAAAAACAATGGCTAATGACAACATGAACACCATTTTTTACTTTTAATTGTAATTCATGAATTTGGCATGTTAACTTGTGGGAAAATAAGGGCTGTCTCCTGACAAAACTAACTACTTACAATTGCATAAGCATTTAGGGATCACTTTTCATATTTAAAATTATACGTTAAAAAATGGGATGTACAGGAAGAAAATAATGAAAGCAGCCTTAGGGATGAAAAGACAAGACCCCTCTGACAGCTTGCTAAGGGATCCGGTCTTTAGGAATCCCCAGCAACCGTCAACCTCTCAGACTCTCATATAGCCCTCCCAACTGCACAGAGCTCACTGCCCACACACAGTCCCAGGGGACTAATGCACTATAAGAACTTCGCCTGGAAACACAAGCAAGTGACAAGAAGGATTTTAATTTTGTAATCTTTTTTTTCTGCCTGTTCTCCAAAAAGATGCTCTTTATTAACAGACAGGGCCCAGGCCCAGAGCAGGTCTTCGTAGGGCTAGCCGGTAGTGTGTGGGATCTTGACTTTGTGTAGGAAAAATTTCATAACACAACTATGAGGATTCATATATTAGAGCTGGAGGGCTTGGCATAGAAGAAGCAAGAGCAGAGCTTAGGCTGGGCTGCCTTAATTAACTGAGAAGTCAGAGAAAAGGGGGCGACCTTGGGCCTAGGGGGTTCAGAGGATTAGCCTGGGATAAGCTGCCACTGCCCCTTGCTCCTCTGGTTGCAAGTCTCATGAGGACCCTTGGAGTTTAGGAGATGCACGCCTGTGGGGAAAGAAGAGAGGGAAGAAAAGGGGGAAGGGAATGGCACAGATTACTCCCCAGAGAAAGAGCAGGAGCAGCATCTTTATATTGAGGCTTTTATCACTCTCTCACAGGCAGGAATCTTCAAGGAGGTGTCAGGGGGAGGGTTTCAGCAGAATATTCATCAGTTTCTCAGGTGTGCTCTTTCCGAGCTATGGTCCATTGATTGGCAAGTGCCAGGGAAGAGGTTCATGGGTCACTGCAGCTAGTCCATGGAGCTGAAATACAACTGAGGCCTAGATGTTATTTCTAGAGTGATGACCTTCTGTATCTGGCTAGTAAATAAACAGCATCTTTATTCAGCTATCTGTCCCAGTTTCCCTATTCCACTTGTCCTGGCTTCCTGGCCTGTCTCACTCTGAACAGTGATGTGCTCAGGAGTGAGGGTTGGGGGAGAAGAAGAGATAGACTAACACAAGCAGGATGATTTCTGTAGGGGTGATGAGACAATAGTGTAGTTATTGACATAGTGTTCATGATCACTTGTTGAGTACCTCGTGGCTTTCAGAGTTTATTCAAATCCTGTTATTCAAAGCCCTTTATGATACCATGAGCAAGTATGATTATCCCCATTCTGCAGATTAATAAATTGGTTACTTAATTAGTAAGTGGCTGAGCCAAGGCTTGACTCTAGATTCCCTGATACTCTTGACTAACCTTGTGCCTTTTCAAAGCACCAACCTACAGAGGTGTACTCTTAGAGTGTGAAGGTTTATAAAGGTTCTTCCTCTCCCACCTTGCTCCCAATTATCCCAGATGCTTTGGAGACTTCTAGACCTATACATCAGGGCTGAAACAACCACTCAGATGAAAATTAGATCCATCCAGAAATACATTAAAAGAAAAAAAGTTTATGTCATCAAAATTAAATATTTCTCCTCATAAAAACACACCTTTAATGAAATGAATACTAGATACACATCAAAATTACAACTAAACTACAGAACAACCATCATTCAAACCATCTGAAACCTAGCTAAATGGAAGTCCCACAACTAGGGATTTAAAGAAACAGCTACATCAAGACTAGTAGGAGGCGTGGAGACACAGAACAGGCTGGTCCCATACCTACATGTGGCAGATAAAGATTGGGAGGGATAGCTCAGCTATGGAGGTGTCCCCTGAGGAGAAAAGGGTCCCTGCCCCACACTAGGGCTGGCAGCCCAAGGTTCCAGTATCAGGAAGGGAAATTCCCATAACTCTGGCTGGAAAAAAAGCAATGGAATTATGGCTGAGTGAGACAGAGGGTTGTTAGTGTCCCAGACCTTTTAAATGGCCCATGCACATGGATGAACATACTCAAGATCCACTCACTCTGAGTTCCACCACTAAGGTAGCAATTTGAAAGAATTCAGGGATATACAGAGGGGAACTGAACTGTCTGGCATTGGAGTGAGAGCTAAGGGGTCAGCTTTTTCTTAGACAGAGTGTTGGCAGAGGCAATTATTTCTTTTCAGAGACCAAGCCACACATACAGAGCCAGCAGGCTAATGCCATATTTGAGTCTCCTTCAACCCAGCTCACACCCTTCACCCACCCTAGTGATTCTCTGAGACTCCATCCAACTCAACATGTAGGCCCACTCAGGCCGTTTCCAGAGACTTTTTCATACAAATGGCCTTTCTTGGCTTATGCTTCAGATTTTTCTAAAATTCTTTAAACAAACAGCATCTGGACGCAGCAAGCCCCATACCTCTCAGTAAATGGCCCAGGCCTACCATTGGCAGCAGCAGGCTTTGGTTCATTGCCTGGCCTCTGCTGGGCACCACCAAGCCCAAGATAAGTAATAGCTATCTGCAGATCAATCTTGCCAGATGGCGTTGGGCAGAACACATGTGGTGGATGACCTTGGCCTGCAATTCTTGGAAACCCAAGAATCAGATCACCCAGTGGACAACTTCATACATAGTTGAAGAACCACACAACTACCTCTACAAAAGACACATTCAAGGAGTGGACTCACCAGGCACCAGAGCCCTACTGAAGTAATTCCTGCTTCATGGGGTGGAACCCTGTAGAGCAAATCTTCATCTATGGTTGCAGCCAGTACTTGTAACCAATCAGCCTAGGGATAAATCTCTCCTATTGAGGTGCCAATAGCAATCAAGGCTCAACTGCAACAGGATAGTATACACAGGCCACATGGAGGGGGATACACCTGGAGTTCCCAGCTTTGGTGACTGGCGAGGCTGTACCCTAGACCCTATAGAACACCTACTATATAAGGCTACTCTGCTAAGTTTGGGAGAGTAGCAACTCTACCTAATATATAGAGACAAACACAGGGAGGCTGCCAAATGAGGTGAAAAAAAAAACCCTAGTGCCAAATGAAAGAACAAAACAAAACTCCAGAAAAAGGAACTAAACAAAATGGCGACAAGCAATCTAATAGATCCAGAGTTCAAAACAACAGTTATATAGATGCCTAATGAACTTTGTGAGAACTTTAACAGCATAAAAAAAAATATATGGAAACTATAAAAAAGAAAGTAGTCAGAAATGGATGCACTAACTGAAATGCTACACTAATTGCAATTAAGGAAAGGTTATAGGGAATCAACAGTAGGGTAGATAAAGTAGAGAATAAAATCAGCGATTTGGAAGATAACAAAAAACACCCATTCAGAAGAGCAAAAAAAAGAATGAATCCAAAAATATGAAAATAATGTAAGATGCCTGTGGTACAAGTTTGAGCATACCAACATTTGCATCATGGGGGTACCAGAAAAAAGAAGAGAGAGAGCAAGGAATTGAAAACCTACTTGGAAAAATATTGACATAAAACTTCCCTAACTTAATGAAGGAAATAGACATTCAAATTAGAAAGCACAGAGAGTCCCAAACAGGATAAGTCCAAAGAGGCCCACACCAAGATACATCATAATTAAAATGCCAAGGTTAAAGACAAAGAGAGAATTCTAAAATCAGTAAGAGAAAAGTATTTAATTATCTACAAGGGAGCTCCTATAAGTCTGATTTTTCAACAGAAACTTTTCAGAAAGGGATTGGCAAGGAATATTCAAAGTGATGAAAAGCAAAGTCTTACAACCAAGATTATTCTATCCAGCAAAGCTATCATTCAGAACCAAAAGATATATAAAGACCTTCCAGAAAATAAAAAGCTTGGAGGAGGAGGAAGAGAAGGAGGAGGAGGAGGAGAAGGAAGGGTGAGGGGAAGAAGAAGAAGGTGGAGGAGGAAGAGGAGGAGGAGGAAGAGGAGGAGGGTGAAATAAAGAAGAAGAAATAAAAAATATGAATAAAATAGCAATAAATACATATCTATCAACAACTGAATTGAAATAACAAAATAAATGAACAAGCAGAACAGAAACAGACTCATAGATACAGAGAACATTTTGATGTTTGCCAGATGGGAGGTTTGAAGGGTTGGGTGAAAAAGGTGAAGAGGTTAAGAACTACAAATTGGTAGTAACAGAAAACTCACAGGGATAAGAAGTGTAGTCAATAATATTCTAATAAATATGTATGGTGTCATATGGGTATGAGATGTATTGGAATGATCACTTAATAAGTTATATAATGTCTAGTCACTGAAGTGTATACCTGAAATTAATATAATATAGTTTGTCAATTGTAATTGAAAAATAAAAAGTGATTTTAAAAAAAGAAAATGAATAGATAGTCCACAGACTAGGAAATATATATATACATAATACCTAACTGACAAATCCAGAATATATAAAGAAATTCTACAAATCAAGAACAGAAAGACAAATAATTCAAGTTATAAAATGGGCAAAATAGATACTTCACCAAAGAAATATACAAATGGCTAATATGCATGTAAAAACATGCTCAACATCATTAGTTATAAGAAAATTTAAATAAATACCACAAAAAGATAGCACTTACATAGTTCTAGAATAGCTAAAATTTATAAGATTGACATCATTAAAAAATGGGGACCAACTGGAACTCACATACATTATGGGGGAGTATATATAAAATTGTACAACCACTTTGTCAATGTCTTATAGGTTTAAACATACATTCACTCTAGATATTTTATAGAAGATAAAAACATCCTAATATATAAAAACCCAGTGTCTGTAACATCCAAAATGACCAAAGGCTCGAACAACCGGAAATCAGTGCTGAATTGCCATGGTGACCCAGCACTGACTGCCAAGGGGGCTGCAGATCAGGCCCAAAGAGAGGCCTGGAGGAAGAAGCAGGGTCTGATCTATAGCCTCTGTGGCAGCTGTTGATCAGCCCTTGCCTCTCTGTTTTTCTCAGGGCCTGGCCAGCAGCCACATCTCTTTCTCTGGGGCCTCCGCTGGGGCTACTGATCTACCCTACCTCTCTGATCAGGCCTGGAGATGCTGACTGGAATAGAAACTGACCAATCAGTACCAAATCAGGGTGAGGAGTCAATAGCTACCTAGGAGGTGGAGCTTTTAACACTGACTATCATAGAAATCGACCAATCAGAAGCTAATCTGGGTGAACTGCAAAGGCAGAACTTAAGATGGGGTCTGAGGAGGGGTTTTAAGGGCAACAGCTGTTTGGTGTAAGGCATAAGAAAGCAGTTCAATTTTTTAATAACTGGTTTGGAAGTATAGTGAATATGGCTGGCTATCAGTCCAGACATAGGGATTATGTATTTTTGTCTACCAAGAGCATCTCCTTCTGCTGAAAGGCTTCTTCTGCCCCATTTAAGCAATCCTATCCTATATAATCTATCTATACTACTAAAAGGGTAATATGCTAATTAGACCAAGTCAACTGGCCATCTTCCAGATATCTGACTTTCTTCCAAACAAAGCCATAGTGGTGGGGGATAAGGCAGAGGCCATTAGGGGTGATCAGGCCAGCAGGGGAGGGTTATTGGGGGCAAGATCAGGCCATCAAGAGAGGGGAGTTGGGGGTGAGATCAGGCTTCAGGGAAGGGCCATGGGGGTGAGATCAGGCTGGTAAGGGAGGGCAGTTAGGGGCAATCAGTCAGGCAGAGGCAGTTAAAGGCAATCAGGCTGGCAGGGGAAAGCAGTTAGGGACAAAATCAGGCCAGCAGAGGAGGGCAGTTAAGGTGATCAGGCAGGCAGAGGCAGTTAGGGGAGATCAGGCCAACAGGGGAGAGCAGTTGGGGGTGTGATCGGGCTGGCAGGGGAGGGCAATTAGGGGGTGATTAGGCAGGCAGGTAGAGAGGTTAGGGGCAATCAGGCAGGCAAGCAAAGGCAGTTAGGGGTGATCAGGCAGGCAGGCAGGTGAGCAGTTAGGAGACAGGGGTCCCAGATTGCAAGAGAGCTGTCTGACCACCAGTTTAGGCCCAATCCCATAGAGATTGGGCCTAAACTGGTGGTCGGACATCCCCCAATGAGTCCCCAATTAGAGAAGGTACATGCTGGGCTGAGGACACCTCCCCCCTGCCCTGCATGAATTTTGTACACTGTGCTGTTAGTATATCCATAAAAAGACTCATATACAAATATTCAATTGCAGCTTTTATTCATAATAGTCAAAACTATTAAACAACCTAAGTGTTCACTGATAAAATAATGAATTAGTTATGACATATTCAGTGAAATGAAATACTATTCAGCACTAAACAGAAATAAACTGACTCATAAAACAACATGGTAGAAAACACATTATGCTGAGCAAAAGAAGATAGGCATCAATGAGTGTATGTTGTATGATTTCATTTACATGAAGTCCAAGAGAACATTTTGATGTTCCTAAATCTCATATGAACTGATAGTAACAGAAGTCAGAAAGTAGTTAGGATTGTGGCAGAACTGATTGGGAAGGGGCACAGGGAAACTTGGGGGAAAACAGAAATGTTCTCTTTCTGATTTTGAACAGTGCACACACCAAGATGGAGGTTTAAAACTGTCCACCTCTTCTAGCTGAACTCTTAAAATCCATGTATTTTACTGTCTGTTAATTATATCTCAATAAATTCTTTGTAAAAGAAGCCTGCTGGGTTAGCTACAAGGATTATGGCTTTGCCCGCCCCCCCCCCCGGAGGTCAGTATCTTCCCATCTGACAGAAATTTGAGATCTGAGCTAATGAACTCCCCAAATATCCTGGGCCTATGGGCTGAAGGCAATGAAGTTTCAGCAAAGCAACTATAACCAAAAGGCCTTTCTGCATAGTGGTGCCCCTGCCCCAGAGCCCTACTGCCCTCTTGTTTATTATGTTCATCTGTTAAAACTCAGAGGATGAATACCAGAGGCACTTGCCAGTCATTCCCCTGTCATCCAGAAAGAAATAACGTACAACTCTCTGCACAATGCTGGTCCCTTGTCGTGGTGGGCAGGGAGGTACTCATTGTTGGCATAGAAGTCAGCCTTGCCCCTCATGTTAGGGGTCACTGGACCTCACACAGAGATCACCTTTAAAACTTTAGGCAGAAATAATAGGAAGGGATTTCAGGCCATACCTATATGTTCCTAGATCCAGAATGCCTGTGTTTCCTAGAGAAGCATAGTCTGATGATACCCAAGCAACCTCTGAGGGCCAGGGAGTTTTCATCTCAGGAAGACCAGTATATCCGGAACTTAGAAACCAGACACATGAGGGACAGTAACAAGAATCAGTGCCTTTACCCAAGTATTTGAGTGGCTACCTAAAGGAAGAAGAAACAGGCTTTATACTCCAAACCGCCAAACTTCAACTAGTGTATAGAAGTCACAAGAAAATAGATGTTAATGCAACATAAAAACGGTCTTTTGTGCCCTAACTAGTTTGGCTCAATGGATAGATCTCCAGCCTGTGGACTGAAAGGTCCCAGGTTTGATTCTGATCAAGGGCATGTGCCTTGGTTGCAAACACATCCCCAGCAGGAGGTGTGCAGGAGGCAGCTGATCGATGTTTCTAACTCTATCCCTCTCCTTTCCTCTCTGTAAAAAAAATCAATAAAGTATTTTTTTTAAAAAGGGACTTTTGTAATAGCTGCTTAGCATTTCATTCATATATCAATTAATTGAGCTAATAATTTTTGAATATCACAATATTGGGATGGATCAGTTGCAGATTTGGCCCTGAAAATGAGAGACAAGACATGATTGTAAGTAACTCAGAACAAGATAACATAGAGAGCAACCAAAGAACTTGTATGCATGCATATTAGCATAACCAATGGACACAGACACTGGGGCAGTGGGGGCTTTCTCAGGGTGGGAATAGCTGTGGGGGGGTCAGTTGGGGGGAAAGGAGGCATATGTAAAACTTTAGACAATAATATAAAAAAAGAACAAGGCAACAAGTGCAGGTGAGAGGGCCACGTTAGGAGAGAAAGATTGCTTCCAACCAGCTGGGTCCTCCATGATACTCCACAGTCATTTTGCTCTTCCACATTTATTCTTCCATCCATTCAATAAATATTGATTGAGTCCTTCTATGTGTCAAATACTGTTCTAAATGCCATGGACATAGCCTGAATAACAGACAACCCCCCTTGTCTGCATGGAGTTTGTGTTCTACCGAGGAAAGATAGACAAAATGCAAATAGATATGGTGGTGTGGCAGTTGGTGACTGGTATTACAGAGAAATAGGTTGCTCTGAGCCTTTATCACTCTTTTCAAACAATCAGCCTCTCTTCTCTTGCTTTCGACTACAATGACTCCCACATCATTGCGAAAATTGTGGCCTCAGCCCCGCTCTTCTGCATAGCCCAACCTCTATCACCTCTCCTCATTCTTACCGAATTACTTTCTGATTCTCCCTTCAGGACTGACCTCTCCACTTATTCTCTCCCCACACCTCAGGGGCCTTGCTATATCAGCTCCACCAGCCAATATGCTCCCCACCTTATCTGTCCTCACTGATTAGCTTGTCCTCATCTCACAGACTTGTTCTTTATCATAGTCCTAAAGCAACTTTCCTTTATTACCCCAAGATGACAAATAGATGCTAATCGAGAGCTAGTTTGCTGCTGTTAGCAGCTTCCTGAGCACAGTGCCAAAGAGGAGTTCCCAGCATCACATGTGGACTCACAGAAAAGATATACTTGATGGATTATTGTGTATGCCATGATCCAAAAAGCACCACATGTCATGGGGCTCTTGGTGAGCACCTGCAGGTCCCGTCCCATTCTGACTCTCTCACCTTTGTTGTCAGTCCTCTTAAGAGCTAACACTGTACTCCTTGTCTCCATTGCTTCACTTCTCCTTTAGTACCTCACCTGCCCCATCATGCTTCTGCCCACTGACCTGCTTGTGCAAAGATCACACAGTGATCACATAATTGCCAGCACAATAGCTTTCCCCTTCACTGTGTTGAGTGTCTTGATTGGTGTTTCCTACAGTTATGTCCTCAGTCTTCTGCTCAACTTTCTGTCACTCCTTGGACAATCTCACCATCCCATAGATGCAAATATAACTTGCAGTCTAGGAGCTTCCCCATTTAGTCTTCTGCCCAATTACCATGTATTAAAAATGAGGGTGTGGGTGTGATTATGAATGGGTGACACAAGGCACTCTTTTGCTGATGGCATTGAATATATTGATTATGATGGTGGTTACTCAAGGCTACACATGTGATAAAATTGCAAAGAGCTACACACACACACACACACACACAAATTAGTGCATGTAAACCAATGAAATCTGAGTTAGCTCTATGGGCTGTACCAATGTCAATTTTCTTGGTTTTGCTGTTGTAATATGTTTAAATGTCCTATACAATTATAGTTATATTAAGGGAATTTGGGGGGAAGGTGCATGAGACTTCCCTGTACCTTTTTTTTTTGCAACTTCTTGGGAATCTATAATTATTTCAAACTTAAAATTTAAAAATTAAATAGATAAATAATTACTTTAAAAATAATAAAAAATGCAACAAGGTAAAACTACAATCTCTATCCATTTTTTACAGAACAAAATACAGACTCCTTTGCTTAATGTCCAAAGCTCTTAACAATGAGCCTCATAATCCATTGTTCTTCCTTCAGGCCCTTGATCATTCATTCTATAACCATTGGGTATTAAGAACCTTCGATGGGCTGGGACACTGAAAATACAGTGTGAACAAGATGAATAAGGCCTCCACCCTTAGAAACTTATCATCTTTGAGGGAAACAACCAAGTAGGCAAACAATTCCAATGAAATGGGCCAAGTGCCACAAGTGGGAAATATGGAAGCTGTTTAACCATTTCTCATTATTCCTTTTCACTCATGCCAGCTTCTCTGTCCCAAATGCTCTTCCCTGACCATCAAATTGCCCGTGAAATCTACCCCTTTATTTATTCAACAAACATTTTACTGAGTGCCGGCTCTAGCTAGATTTTGTTCCAATCCCTGGGGCTGCGCTGTGGACAACACAGAGCAAATAAAATTGAGCCACTGAAGTAGGAAGGGAAGGAAAAGTGTGCTGGAGAATAGAGAGCAGTTTTCAAGTTAATAAGAGTTGCCTTGACTAGCTTTTGTTCTCCACCTAAAGCCATGGGTTATCTCTGAAAACTCTCAGACCATTATTTTATCAGTATAAGATTTTACAAAGTCATCACAATTTATGTGTTCCCTAAAGATTGATTCCAGAGAAGCATGGACCATTATATTACATTAGATTCCAGACCAAAGCCCGAATAGAGCTGAAGAGGGTACATAAAGATGTAACCTAAAAAGTGTGAGCCCGTGGTCTGGGAAAGCCTCGAGGGCAAGGCAGGGATGTGGGCACAAGCCAACACAGTCTCACTCTGTAGATTTGTTTTTCTACTCGCATATTTTTCCAACAGTGCAAGTGTGTTTTCTCCTCTGAGTCTCCAGTTTGCCACGCTTCCTAGCTCATTCCACTGGATTGGATTACCCGCTGGATTGGGTTGTTTTTCTCTGAATGCTTCCAGCTGTTTCACTTCTGCTTGTGTGCACTTTCTGCTTAAGTGCATTTTCTCAGTCGTGGGGTTCCTCTCTCCCAGGATGCTGCTCCCAGCACCAGTTGTGAATACAACTCTGATTTTGCTTCCTCCCTGTCCTCCCCCGCCTACCATTTTCTACTATTACCCGTTTCTACTTATGTTTCACTAGCCTGAGCAGAGGAAAGGAACTGGAATTCAATATTTATTCAGCACTTATTAGTGTGCTAAGCAATTTATGCACATCATAGTATTTGATCCTCACAGCAGGTCTATAAAATAGGTATTATTTGTGTTCCCATTTATAATGAGGGAGCTGATGGGCAGGGGATTTCCACCACTCGCCTGTGGTTGTGAAGCTCAAAGCCAGGAGTTCACCCAGATCACTGTGACCCCAGAGGTCATGTGCAGCACCAAGTGGTTTAAAAACTGCAGAATTTTTCTTTCTTTTCTTAAACTCATATGAACGGTTTCATGTCAGAAGCATTAATTTACAGCTTACTTCTTTTCATGCAGTATATATATTAGAGACTTATTCATTTTGATAAATTTTACATATTTAACTTACCTTAATAACAATATTTAATTTTATGGCTATCTTACACCGATGTTTTATTATTATAATGTGCAGTACTTAGCTCTATTGCATGTGAGATTTTTATTTAGGGCATATACCTAGAAGGGTATAGGTGGTGTCCCAATCTTTAACTCTATTTGAATTGCCTACAATCTTTCCCAAAGCGGTGGTTTCAGTTTATACTCCCACCAGCATCCTACGTTCTCTCCATCACCTAACATTTATCAAAATTAGAAGCAAATATGGCAAAATCTGGATGGCAGGTATGTGTATGTGCTATGTAATTTTTTATACTTATCCATACATTTAAAATATTCCATAATTGAAAGCAAATTGTAATATGGTTGCTACTTTCATTGGTGTCTTGGATAATGACTTAGAATTCTTACTAATGGCATCTGCACATGTCATTGAGCTATCATCCACAAGACCTAACATCTAAACTATTCACAAGCTATGCTTGCTTACAGAAATCGAAAAGGATTCCCAAGTGTAAAGGCTGAGATTCTAAGTGCAAATGAAGATGGTGATGGAGCTTCATATGCAAAACAGATGTTGCACAGAGGGCCGAGTGCAACAGAAGAATGACTATGAATGCCTAAAAGACTTGACTTACTCCGTGCCACAGCCTGCAAACACAGAAGGCTCCTCTCAATTGGGGAAAAGGTGCCTTTGGAGCATAAGCTCATTTTTCTCCATTTCTTCTTCACATAACAAAGTTTCTATTGTGCTTTCCCAAATTTAGTCTTGTTCTATTGGTGCAAACAGCAGTGGGCAGAACAACATTGGTTTGGATCACTGACTCAAAAGGGTCAATAACAATAACCCAAAACTTCTATGAGCGAGATATGTGAATGCCAGTGTGATATTCTGATTTATAAACAAATATATATATAATTATCTGATCTTCTAACCTGTTTTGGGCACAGATCTCCTAAAACCCTAAGTGATGAGAAAAAATCAATGTTATGTTAATGAAGTGACTTTTGAACTGCACCTAAAGTTAGGGGCTGGCTGAGAACCAACCATGTGATTAAAGGTTTGGAACTTTCAGTCCTACCCCAGACCTCTGGGAAGGGGAGAGGAGCTGGAGGTTGAATCAATTGCCAATGTCCATTGATTTAATCAATCATGATTATGTAATGAAGCCGTCATGAAAACTCAAAAAAACAGGGTTCAGACAGCTTCCATGTTGGTGAACACATAGAGGTACTAGGAGAGGCATGGAAACTCCACACCCTTTCCCCACACTTTGTCCTATGCTTTTCTACCATCTAGCTATTCCTGCGTCACATCCTTTTTGTAAAAAGCTGGTAATTAGTACTAAAATGTTTCTCAGAGTTATTTGAACCACTATCTAGCAAATGAATCGAACCTGAGGAGGGAGTTATGGAAGCCTCTGGTTTATAGCCAGTCAGTCAGAAGCACAAGTAACAACATGGACTCTCAACTGGGGTCTGAAGTAAGATTTGAGCATGGGGGAACTCCCCCTTAACCTGGGGATTCTGTTACTATCCCTGGGTAGGTAGTGTCAGAATTGAATTAAACTCTTGAGCATCAGCACAGTGTCTGGGAATTGCTTATTGCCGTAGGGAACGCTCACACACACAAATTTAAAACTTGGGCCCCAGAATACTCCTATTAAGTCAGGCATCCAGATTAAAAATAACCTCAACAGAAAGTGACCATCTAACAAAATTAAGCTTAATGGAGATTCATTAAAGGTTAAAAATGGAATTTGCCTTCATTAGCATAGCATGCTGTGGGAGACCTTAGTAACAGCTTCAATGTAAAGTCAGTGGGAGGGTGAGTTAAGGATGAATTTGGATTACCAGAATCTCAATGTATGCCATCAATGGTGTATCTTTTCTGATCAGAGGTGAATGGCATCTGTACCAGTCAGGGTTTTTTGGTTGCAAACAACAGAAACTGACTGGCTAACCTGCTTTAAAAAAAAAGGTATTTATTGGAAAATTATCTCTGCTCAGAAACTTGGCAGGAAGCCTACAGAGCAGAGTCAGATATGGGCAAGACCTGGAGGACCTAGGAAGCAGGAGCACAGAAGAAGTCTGATAATAGGAATAGCAGGATCTGAACCCCTCTATAAACAGAGGCCCAAGACCAGGGCAAGAGAAACTTTATTCCTAAGAGGTTCTGAGCTAGCCAGGCTGACACCTGAGCTGAAGTTCTCAGTTCCCATCTTGTTCTTCAATGGAACACAGCCAGTTCAAAATGGAACATAATTAGCAAAGGCACCTCTAGGATATCTGGTTTTCACAGAAGACACTCTGAAAGCTGCTGCAAAGGGCACTCAGTAGAAATATCTGCCTCTTGTTACCCCACAGAGTAGAATTAGAGACAATCACTAAGTACTGTAGAAGTTTCAAGGAAACAGAGTTGAAATCAACATAACCAGGGACTTTCTAATAGTTATTCAGCAAGGGATTTAACAAACTTTCATGGTGGTAAGCTTGCTGACAACAGCAATTTTTCAAAGAAAGACTGAATCCCCTCTGATAGGATATAAGGAGGGAACCTCTGCATTAATAGGAAATAGATTAGACAACTTACAGGGTCATTCAACTTCTTGATTTGAAATGATCTTGCTTAAGTCACTTATTTGAGTTATATACTGTACATCAAAACTAAACTTTTGCAATCATGAATTTTAATTATAAATTATTAAAATCTTTCTTTTTCTAAAAATGTTTTTAATTAAATCTTTATTATTCAGATTATTACATTTGTTTCTCTTTTTTCCCCTCCATAGCTCCCCTCCACCCAACTCCCACCCTTCCCTCTGCCCTTACCTCCCTCCTATTGACCTCATCCATAGGTGAATGATTTTTGTCCAGTCTCTACCTGTACACCCCTCACCCATTTCCCCCTGACAATTATCAGTCCACTCCCTTTATGTGCTCCTGATTCTATTATATTCACCAGTTTATTCTATTGATCAAATTTTTAATTCATTTAATTTTTAGATTCACTTGTTGATAGATATGTATTTGTTCATAATTTTTTCACTTTTACCTTTTTCTTCTTCCTCTTCTAAAAGAGTACCTTTCAGCATTTCATATAATACTGGTTTGAAATTGATGAACTCCTTTAGCTTTTTCTTATCTGTGAAGCTCTTTATCTGCCCTGCAATTCTGAATGATAGCTTTGCTGAATAGAGTATTCTTGGTTGTAGGTTTTTGCTATTCATCACGTTGAATATTTCTTGCCACTCCCATCTGGTCTGCATGGATTCTGTTGAGAAATCAGCTGACAGTCGTATGGGTGCTCCCTTGTAGGTAATGAACTGTTTTTCTCTTGATGCTTTTAATATTCTCTCTTTGTTTTTTGCTCTTGGTATTTTAATTATGATGTGTCTTGGTGTAGTCCTCTTTGGATTCCTTTTATATGGGGTTCTGTGTGCTTCCTGGACTTGTAAGTCTATTTCTTATACCAGATGTGGGAAGTTTTCAGTCAATATTTCTTTAAATAGGTTTTCAGTATCTTGCTCTCTCTCTTCTTCTGGCACCCCCACAATTCTGATGTTGGTACACTTGAAGCTGTCCCAGAGGCTCCTTACATTATCTTCACATTTTTAGATTCTTTTCTCTTCTTGCTTTTCCAGTTGAGTGTTTTCTGCTTCTTTATATTTCAAATTTTTGACTTGATTCTTGCCTTTCTCTAGTCTGCTGTTAGGACTCTGTATAATATTTTTTATTTCAGTCAGTGTATGTTTAATTTCTAGTTGGTCCTTTTTCTTCTCTAGTTGGACCTTTTCCATCTCTAGTTGGTCCTTTTCCATCTCTAGTTGGATCTTTTCCATTTCTAGTTGGTTCTTTTTCATCTCCTCTTGGGTCTCGCTAACTTTATCCAACTTTTCTAGGATATTCTTGAAAAACCTTATAAGCATGGTTTTTAACTCTATATCCAGTCATTTGTTTCCCTCCATTTCTTTTGTTTGTGATCCCTTCCCTTGTCTCTGCATTTTCTGTGTTGGATTCAGCCTTATGATACAAAACTGCAAAAGCCTCTCTGTTGAGCTTGGGATGGGTGGAGTCTCAGGGCTTATGGACCACCTTACCTTCCAGTCGGCCCGCCCTCCACTGCCCATGAGTATCACATGACTGGGTAATCGCTGGAGCAGTCCCTGTGTGCCCTTGTGCATGTGCTCTTGCAGTGCTTCTAGGCTGCTGCCCCTCAGGCTCCCTTGTGCTCCGGTACCATGTAAGTTTTGCGGGAAACTGGAGTTTAGTGGAGTTAGAAGTGGCACAAATGGGAGGGTCTGTCTCCAGCCCACTCGTGTAAGCCAGCAGCACAATCAGCAGTGGGTCTTCCGAGCGCAGTGCCGTGCACGCCACCAGACTTCTGATATTTTGCAACTCCCCTAAATTTCCGTGCACTTCTCCCTTTTCACAGTCCAAACTCACCCCGTATGAATTTCGGCTGGATCTGGGGTTTAGTGTCATAGGATAAGGGGTTCAATGCCTTTGAGAGTCTCCGTCTCCCTCCTGCCAGAGAAAGCCAGCCAGGTTCTCC
>JAAGEH010000005.1:28075770-28120662 GCA_011751065.1 Lasiurus cinereus
TTTCACCCCAAAGCCACAGAATATACATTCTTCTCCAGTGCACATGGGTCATTTTCAAAGATAGATCATATGTTGGGTCATAAGAAAAGTCTCTTCAAATTCAAGAAGATAGAAATCATATCAAGCATTTTCTCAGACCACAGTGGCATAAAATTGGAAATCAACTATAATAAAAACAATAGAAAGAAATCAAACACATGGAGACTAAACAGCATGCTATTAAACAACGACTGGGTAACCAGAGAGATCAAGGAAGAAATAAAAAACATCATGGCAACAAATGACAATGACAACACAACAATACAAAATTTATGGGACACAGTGAAAGCAGTCTTGAGAGGGAAGTTCATAGCCCTACAAGCCTACTGCAAAAATCAGGAAACAATGGTAATAAATCACCTAACCCTACAACTCAAAGAGCTAGAACGAGAGCAACAAGAAAAGCCCAGTGTACTCAGAAGGAAGGAAATAGCGAAGATCAGAGAGGAGATAAACAATCTGGAGACCAAAGAAACAATTCAAAAAATCAACAAAACAAAGAGCTGGTTCTTTGAAAGGATAAACAAGATTGATGGACACCTAGCCAGGCTCACCAAGAAGCAAAGAGAGAAGACCCAAATAAACAAAATCAGAAATGAAAGAGGAGAAATAACAACAGACCCTGTGGAAATACAAAGGATTGTTAAAAAATATTATGAACAACTCTATTCCAACAAATTGGACAACCTGCAAGAAATGGACATTTTCCTACAAAAATATAACCTCCCAAAACTCAATGAGGAGGAAGCCAAACATCTCAATAGTCCAATAACTATGGAAGAAATTGAAGCAATCATCAAAAAGCTTCCAGCAAATAAAAGCCCGGGTCCAGACGGCTACACAGGAGAGTTTTACCAAACATTCAAGGAAGAATTAAAACCTATCCTCCTCAGACTATTCAAAAACATTCAAGAAGAAGGAACACTTCCAAATACCTTCTATGAAGCCAGCATCACCCTAATACCAAAACCAGATAAAGACAACACAATGAAAGAGAATTATAGGCCAATATCTCTCATGAACATAGATGCCAAAATCCTCAACAAAATTTTAGCAAACCGGATCCAGCAGTACATCAGAAAGATCATACACCATGACCAAGCAGGATTCATCGCAGGAATGCAGGGATGGTACAATATCCGCAAATCAATAAATGTGATACATCACATAAACAAATTGAGAGATAAAAATCACATAGTCATATCCATTGATGCAGAAAAAGCATTTGACAAAATCCAACACCCTTTCTTGATAAAAACTCTCAGCAAAGTGGGAATAGAAGGAGCATACCTCAACATCATAAAAGCCATACATGATAAACCCACAGCTAACATCATACTCAATGGGCAAAAACTAAAACCATTTCCCTCCAAAACAGGAACAAAACAAGGATGCCCACTCTCACCACTCCTGTTCGACATAGTACTGGAAGTATTAGCCATTGCAATTAGACAACAAGAAGAAATAAAAGGCATACAAATTGGAAAAGAAGAAGTAAAGCTATCCTTATTTGCAGATGACATGATATTGTACATAAAAAACCCAAAGGACTCCATTCCAAAACTAATTGACTTAATTAATGAATTTGGCAATGTAGCAGGATACAAAATTAATGCTAAGAAGTCTGTGGCATTTCTATACACTAAATAGTGAAATTATAGAAAGAGAAACTAAAAAAGCAATCCCATTTACCATCGCACCAAAAAAATTAAGATACCTAGGAATAAACCTAATTAAAAAGGTAAAAGACCTTTATGCAGAAAACTACAGGACACTGAAAAAAGAGATAGAGGAAGATGTTAACAGATGGAAGAGCATACCATGCTCATGGATTGGGAGAATCAACATCATTAAAATGTCCATACTACCCAAAGCGATCTACAGATTCAACGCACTACCCATTAAAATACCAATGACATATTTCACAGACCTACAAAGAATTCTTCATAGATTCATCTGGAACAACAAAAGACCACGGATAGCTACAGCAATTCTGAGAAGAAGAATAAAGTAGGTGGGATCTCAATACCAGACTTCAAGCTATACTACAAAGCAACTGTTCTCAAAACAGCCTGGTACTGGCACAAGAACAGACATATAGACCAATGGAATAGAATAGAGAACCCAGATATCCACCCAAACCACTATGCTCAATTAATATTTGACAAAGGAGGCATGAACATTCAATGGAGCCAAGATAGCCTCTTCAATAAATGGTGTTGTGAAAATTGGACAGATACATGCAAAAAATTGAAACTGAACCACCAACTTACACCAAATACAAAATTAAACTCAAAATGGATACAGGACTTAAACATTAGAAGGGAAACCATAAAAATACTAGAGGAATCCACAGGCAGCACAATCTCAGATATATGCCGAAAGAACTTCTTCACTGATACTGCTCCAAAGGCAATGGAAGCTAAAGAAAAAATAAACAAATGGGACTACATCAAAATAAAAAGCTTTTGCACAGCAAAAGAAACCATCAACAAAACAACAAGAAAGATCACTGTATGGGAGAACATATTTGCAAATGATATCACTGATAAAGGTTTAATCTCCAAAATCTACAGCCAACTTACAACTTAATAAAAGGAAGATAAACGATCCAATAAAAAAAATGGGCAATGGACCTACATAGAACCTTTTCAAAAGACGACAGAAAGAAAGGCCAAGAGACACATGAAAACATGTTCAAAGTCACTAATCATCCGAGAGATGCAAGTCAAAACGACAATGCGATACCATCTTACACCGGTCAGAATGGCAATCATCAACAAATCAACAAAGGACAAGTGTTGGCGAGGATGCGGAGAAAAAGGGACCCTTGTGCACTGTTGGTGGGAATGCAGACTGGTGCAGCCACGGTGGAGAACAGTATGGAGTTTCCTCAAAAAACTAAAAATGGATCTCCCATTTGACCCTGTAATCCCACTTTTAGGAATTTATCCTAAGAAATTACAAACACCAATCAGAAAGTATTTATGCACCCCTATGTTCATAGCAGCATAATTTACAATAGCCACAATTTGGAAACAGCCTAGGTGCCCGTCAGCAGATGAATGGATCAGAAAACTGTGGTACACCTACACAATGGAATTCTATGCTGCCATTAAAAAGAAGGAATTCTTACCATTTGCAGCAACCTGGTTGGAACTGGAGAGCCTTATGCTTAGGGAAATAAGCCAGTCAATGAAGAAGAAGCATCACATGATCGCACTCATTGGGGGATAATAAAGAACATTATAAACTGATGAACAAAAGGATAGATACTGTGACAGTAAAACTTCTAACAGACTGTGAAATTACAGCAGGAAGATTAAAGTTAGGTGAGGTAGATAAGAGATCAATCAAAGGACTTGTATGCATGCATATAAGCAAAACCAATGAACATAGACACTGGGGGGTTGGGGCATGCCTGGGAGGGAGGGGGGGCAATGGGAGATATGTATAAAAAATTAATAATAAAAAAACGCTTAAGGAATTATCCACTTTTGCTTTCTTTTTGCCTTTGCTTGATGCCATCAACAGAGATAAGGGAAAGTTAATTTCATCTTATATATTTGACATACCTTACTAAATGCTACTAGTTACCAAGCCAGAAAAAGCACTGAAG
The DNA here is from genome assembly GCA_011751065.1 of Lasiurus cinereus. Taxonomy (NCBI): domain Eukaryota; kingdom Metazoa; phylum Chordata; class Mammalia; order Chiroptera; family Vespertilionidae; genus Lasiurus; species Lasiurus cinereus. The sequence goes on from JAAGEH010000005.1 coordinate 28,079,429, forward strand.
AGAGGATAGGCCATTATGATGCCAATGAACAAAATCCAATCTTTGCCCTGTGTTGTTCACAAGCTATTGGGGGAGATCAACTCTCAACAGTCAGACCTTAAGCACCCTCCCCAGAAATGAGAAGAGCTGCTCTGTGGGCCCAGGTGACATATGCTTTGACTGAATTAGTTTTTCAAATAATAGAAATTGAAAACACTGTTCAGTGTCAGCATATGATTATGTACCTTCTTAGAAGCAAATCTTTGTTGAATAAATAATTGGTGTCTTGGGAGCCTCTATATGTTTTGATCTTGCTCTGGTGACTACATGGGGAAACTTGGTAAATATTTGCTGCTGAGATGAAGGAGCCTTAGTCAAGTAGCATTCATTCCAAGTCCTGGCACACAGCTGCTCCCTGACATCCATTTCACTGGTTGTCGCCTAAGGAACCTGAAAGTGCTTCACTCTGCCTTCTCCTTCCCACTTGCCCCATATTCGGTCCAGTCTGTCCCTAGATCCTATTTCTTTCTGGTCTCTCTGCTGTGGGGACCTTCTGCCCACTTTCCCGTTTCCCCTCTGCAGAGAGAGAAGCAATGCATTCTTCTCCGGACAGGACAGCCTCAGAGCCAACATGGGCTGGCTGCCCTTTTCCAGAGCACAGAACATCTTGAAGATATTTGTAATTTTACACCAAATGGAGGATATAATTCATTGCTTGCTGAATCAAAGTCCACCCGCTGCCAGAGGATTCCAGAGACCATTTGTATGATAGTTAAAAGTAAAAACAAAATGAAATAGTTCTACTCTCACCCTGCCTTCCCTCACACAAATGTACCCACAGCCACCATTGGTTTTTGCTCTTAGAATAACACATACCCCTTGCTGCTTGCCCTTGCCTCCCACTCCTGGATCTCTAAAAAGAAATGGTTTCACTCATATTGGGATATGCAGACTTTATGAATGCAAATCAGACACAGGCAAACTGCAAGGTTAAGAGTGAATTACTGTCAGCTATATGGGGCTTGAGGGAGAGAGGGAATCCCAGCCAAGGAGAGGGATGCAAACTTGCTCTCCTAGGCTATTAATCATCTGTAAATGCAAAGGGATGGCACAAAGTGTCTCAGCAGCTTGCTAAGTCTCTGCTTTCCATCTGGGGCCATGGGGTCAGAGCATTTTGATAAAGCCCTCCCCCTCGCCTGGACCGTGGGGGACAGGGGAAAATCTCCTGCTAACTGACAGGAGAGGCTGGTGGAACTACAGTATTCTCCCTGTCCATCCAGGGTTAATAGGCACTAGCCCAGGCACAGGTGCTCTGGACTTGACTCTTCCCTTGGTTTCTACATGCAGAAGCCAGGTGAATGTCAATAGCCGACCACATGCAACAGATCATTCAATAGTAATAATTGCTGCCATCTATTGAAGGCTAAATATGTGTGCTACACCTTTAACCCTATATATACACAATCTTGTTTAATCCCAGATGCAACCCATTAAGGCCAAGTACCATGCTTATCCATTTTTACAGATGAGGAAAGTAAGGTTCAGAGAGATCAGTGACTTGCCCAAGATCTTGCACTTGTTGAGAAATTGATCCAAGCTCTGAACTTAGGCCTGTCTGATTTAGAAGCCACTGTTTGGAATCAGCAGACCACTCTCTTTCCAAAAAACTGAAGAAAACCTCAGCTGACCACCAGGGGATGGTGCAGAACAAAGAAAGGCCCCAGCCAACAGCTGGCAGCAGGGAAAGGAATATTGACAAGATGGCAGCCGGAAGGCCTCAACCAACCCTGATCACAGGCCAGGCCTAGGGACCCTACCTATGCACAAATTTTGTGCACGGGGCCTCTAATTATATAACAGCTCATCACTATAGAGTGCTGACTACTGATCTAAGTACTTTACATCTAATAACTCCATCTTTATCATAATAGGCCATAACAGCAAATCCTAGAATTATCCACAGATGAAAAGACTTAACACTGAACAAAATTAAATAACAAGCTCAAGTCCCTGGCTGGTTGCTCAATAGTCAGAGCATCAGCCTGTGAACCAAAGGCCTGAGGGTTCGGTTCACAGTCAAGGACATATACTTGGGTTGCAGGTTTGAACCCCAGTCTGGCGGGGTGCATGCAGGAGGCAACCAATCTATGGTTTTTCTCACACTGATGTTTCTCTCTCTCTCCCCCTCCTATCTTCCTTTCACTCTCTCTAAAAATCAATGGAAAAAAGTAATAATGAGCTCAAGGTCATACGTGAGAAAGAGGTAGAACTGGGATTTTAATTTCAGTCCAACTCTAAGTCAATGGCCTTAACCTCTAAGCCATGGGATCACTTTAGGTGGGACAAATGGGGTGAGTCCTCCTGACCTTGTGGAAAGTCATGAAAGAGCATTAGTGGGTGCCTTTAGACCAGTCTGACATACAGCACCTCTCTCAGACAAGGACTGCTTGAGTCCGACCCAGAAACTCAAGCTGGCAATGGCTCATGGAGGCATCTCCTGATCAATTAATGACCTGCCACTCTTGCTTAACTTCCGAAGCCACAGTAAGAAGGCATCTGACTGGGAAGTCGAGTCTAGGCTCATGGCATAATTTCAATGCTTTTTGTGACTTTGCCCAAGTCATTAAATTCTGTGAGGAATAGTAGCATTAGCCAGGCTGTTGTGAAAATCAAATGAATGACAAAGAGTGGTCCTTGCTTTACAAGGAAGAGACCAAAACTGCCTTGTAAAGTGAACTCTGACAAAGCCACTGGCAGCATTTCTGCATCAAGGCCCCTCGGAAAACATGACTTAATTGGATGATTCAAGTGGGCTTCCCAAATGCATTGCAGATCATTGTTAGGAAATACCAAGTGGTGCCTGAGAGTTCAAGCAGCCCCTAAGGTTACTCTCAAGGCTGGTGAGTAAACCATGGTTATATCACTTTGGGCTCCTGGCCACCTGGCTGCAACGCTAGAAATGCTTCAGGCTTGCTCCATTCTGATTTGGTTTGACCACAATCATATTAAATATTAAATCATCTAGTGGCACTGGCACAGAAAAACACTATGTCAGGCATTAGCTATTCTGCCTTTTATTACTATCCATAACAATTGCCTAACCATTTAGAAAGTTCCAACTACAAGCCCAAGGCTTAAAAGATATTATATCTATCCTAAAGGAACTTTGTCCCACTTTCGCTGAAAATAAAAACTCATTCTCCAGACACCGACACCAGGCTTCTTTGTACTCTTGGCAGGCTAAAGGCTCCTGGACAAATGCAGGTCTTCTGCTCAGAGGAAGGCCGCTGCTCTTCAGGGCTGGGCCTTCAGCACAACTGTGATTCCCAGCCCTGCCTCCTCTCTTCAGGCCCTCTATCTCCCTCATCTTGCATCTGAGAGAACAGCCTCTACATAACCAGAACTGCCTTTCAAACTACGGGCCATCCTCTTAACCTGGAATCCCCTCAACCTCACTATAGAGGCACAAATTGACTTTGTGACCTGCCCAGCACGCAAAGAGAAGTACACAGCATCACCTGTGCAGTGGCATTGCCAGGAGGTTTCACTATCAGATCATAAGGAAACAGACAAATTTAGAACGTGGGACATGGGACATTCTAAGAGACGACTGGCTTGGACTCTGCAAAAGTGTCATGTCATTAAAGAAAGAGGTGGGAGGCTTTTTTAGATTAAAGGAGAGAAAGACACTAATGCAGTGTATGGATGAATCTTGGATCCCCCAAAATAGCTCTTAAAATTCTTGAGAAAAATTGGAAAAGTTTGAATATAAACTGTATATCAGATGGTATTATTGGATGAAGGTTAGTTTTCCTGAGTGGTATAATGCAGTTACGTTGGAGAAAATCTTTATTCTTAAGAGATTCATTCAGGCCCTGACCGGTTTGGCTCAGTGGATAGAGCGTCAGCCTGCAGACTGAAGTATCCCAGGTTTGATTCCAGTGAAGGGCATATACCTTGGTTGCAGGCACATCCCCAGTAGGAGGTGTGCAAGAGGCAGCTGATCAATGTTTCTCTCCCATCGATGTTTCTAATTCTTTATCCCTTTCCCTTCCTCTCTGTAAAAAATCAATAAAAATATATTTTTTAAAAAAGAGAGAGAGATTCATTAGGGAGTGAAAGTTATTGCATTTACATTTCAAAAACATGTAGTCTTTTGCCAAGATGGCACTTCACCTAGCAGAGCAGCATCCCAGACATGTCTAAAAGATGTTTATCCCTAAAATAGTGGGGAAAGCCCTGAAAGAGATGTTCTGAACAAGTTCAAGACTTTACCCAAATATTGCAGATTCTGGAATCCATGTGGTAGTAAAATGCTGGGAAGAACATTCTGCATTAAAAGAATGCCTAACCACTCACTCCAATGGCGCTGCCTTTATTTAGAATGCAACCTGGAATACCTGAAGGAAAGGGAAGAGCTCAGAAAAACTGGACTTCCTATCAAGGAAAGGCCACAGGAGCTTCCAACAAGCATTTAGGCAAGTACTCAAAGGATACTCAGTAACTCCTCATAGAAATCACAGTCACCTAAAATAATGGACTCATGGAGGTGTGTCTGCTTTGTCCTAAATTATGGCAATATTCATTTTATTTGAAATAAAGTTGTGTTGATGTTGTTTATTTTCAATCCTTGCCCAAGTATATTTTTTCCATTGCTCCCCAGAGAGACAATGGAAGGGAGGGAGGAGAAGGAGAAAGAGAAACGTCAATATGAGAGAGATACAGCAAATGCTTGCATCTCTTGAGCCCCAATCAGGATCTGGGATCAAGCCTGCAACCAAGGCACAATCTAACTGGAATCAAAACTAAGACCCTTTGGTCCGTGGGCAGGTGCTCTAAACCCTGAGGAAAACTCGCTAGGATTGAAATAAAGTTTTATTAATTTAAAAAATATACAGTCCACATTATTCAGAGATGCTATATTTGCAAACTTGCTTACTTATTAAAATTTATTTGTAACTGCAAAATTGATATTTGTGGTGTAAAAACCTTGAGCCTCAACATACACATGTGTAGCTGAGGTCAAACAGGCAGCAGCTGCCTTCTTGTTTCACTCATTTTATACCATAAGCATGTCCCTTCACAGTCTAGTTAGTGACACTTTTTTCACATTTTGGTGATTTTGCTGGAGATTTTGCTATTTAAAAGGCTGAACACACAGTGTTAACATGCTATCTGGGTTCCTAATCATAAGACTGTGATGTGCCTTGAGGTAAAAATATCATGTTAGATGAGCTCCGTTAAGGCATGAGTAATACTTCTGTTCGCTGTGAGTTAATGAATCTACAACATACACTGAATAAAATGTCTTTTAAAAGAAACACACATAAAACAAGGTTAAGGGAAATCTGACCAGAGGCTCACAGGAACCTAACCCTGTATTTCTCCTAAGAGCAATGACTCAATATTTGCTAATTCAGTGTTTGTTTCTATTTTATAGAATATAACTACGTGAATTATGAGAGTCAAGTACATGTATACATATACACACCATATATAATAAAAGCCTAATATGCAAATTGCCCCCTCTGGCGGTGGTTTAACTAGGAGTGACCGATCACTATGATGGGCTCTGACCACCAGGAGATGGGTGGAACATGGCAGGCGCTGGTGATGCGGTGCTGGCAGCCAGTGGCAGTGGAGGTGCTTCTAGCCCCAATGGGCCCCCATGAGAGGGGAACTGTGGCAGGATAGTGGAGCAGATGAGCAGGTGATGCCAGGCCAAGGCGGGTGTGAGCAGAAGCCCAATCACCCCACTGATCACTCAACAGATGATGACCAGCAGCGGTAGGGGTGGGATGTGGGGGGCGAGGCTGCTACCAGCTCCCAAGTGCTGAGGGAGAAAGGGCAAATAACAATGTTAAAATATTTCCTCTAATTATTTCCCTTTCAATGTGCACGAATCTGTGCACCAGGCCATTAGAATATACATATACACATATACGTATGTGTATGTGTTATTTACACACAGAACTGCACAGATGTGGTAAAATGATAACTAGATGAAGAATACATGGATGTTTGTTGTTCTAGTCTTTTGTTTTTCTGTAGATTTAACTTTTTCAAAATAAAGTGTTGGAAGAAAAAACATACACACACACAAACTGTGGCTTGTGACCTGTCAATGGTCAGAAAATTAATTTAGACAGTGCAATGAAAAAGAATGGAATGGAGTTGAGTCAAGTCATATAGAAAGTAACAGTGTCTTGCATTTGTGTTTTGTGAAATGCGTTTACAGATAGGGTGGGGATGTGTGTTTGCTGGGTTGTAAAGTAAAATGTTTTTCTTATTATGAGTTAAGTTCCAAAAATCTTTGCAAGTCAGGGGCCTATAGGATCAAAGCACCTTCTTGGCACCCCTTCTTCACCTCCTCTTTTCTGTGCCAGGGTTCAGCCCTGTCACCAGAGGGGATCCTTCTTCTCCCCAGACTGGCCCACCACAGGCTGTGGCTCCTCCCCTTACGCTGTCACCCCATCTATTCTCCTCAGTTTCCCCATCACTCCATCCCTTCCCACATGCTCCTTCCAGCCCTTCTGGAATCCTATTGTAGTCTCCCCAACATAATCTACTTGGCTCTGATATGCTTTGCTCTAGGCCTCTGTGAAGGGATGACTAGTCCATCATCAAGCCCTTAAACTTGTCTCTGATCCATGTACCATAGAGACAGCTGAAGGTGGGGGGGGTGGAGGGAGGAGGAAGTAGGGGTAGGTGTCTATGAGAGCAGATAGGAAACACTGGGAGGGGAGAGCAGCAAAGGCTTCCATGATGGGGTGCTCCCTCGAAGATTACAAGTTTCTTTTACTGCATTATTAGCAAAGTTCTGTATAGGAAATAGAAATGTTTCATCATGTTTGAGAGAATAGACAGGAATAGGCAAAGCAAAGTTACAAGGATAGGAACGTTCAAGGGAGCAGGACCAACTAGAACAAAGGATGTTGGAAGGAAGCCACAGCTGGAAGGGGGTTTGGAAGAGTAGGACAATCCAAGAATCAGAATTGTGAGTGGGATGCCCTTTCTGCTGTCACAGAGATCAACTCAAAAGGATGCTGTGGTTCCCTGATTGTTATGAAAACCACAGAGAGTAGGATAGAAACCACACACTGAATTGCTTCTACACCCTGAAAGATGCTCACAGCTCTGAGGAAATAGAAGATGTGAATCAAGATACTATTTTCTTTCTCATTTTGGCTTAAGGTGGTACTAGCCAGCTTTGCTATTTAGTGTCCATTCTTGAGATAGGTGTTTTCATTAATATTAGTCCCCAAAAAATAGAATAAAATAATGAATGAGCCTGCAGCTACAAGAAAACGGGACAGGAAAGACACACCTAGGAAGACCAGTCTCTCCTCCCCACCGCCCAGCACAGTTCCGTCCACAGTTTTCCATCCCTTAGCAGAGGCCCAGGATGCTCTTCTAGCCTAAATGACTCAGGTCAGGAGATGGGTAGGAAGGAGGGGAGTGAGGTCCTCCCTGTGGGAAGAAGTGAGGATTCCAGAAGATGGGTGGGGCCTCTCAGGGAATCAGCTTGGAGAAGGAAGAACAGAGGTGAGGGCAGGGAGGACCTGGCTGGTCTTTAAAATGAACTGATCCCTCCTGTGCTGCCCCTCATGTAAATGGATTTCACAGCTTTAGGGGTGACTGGAAACAAGCTACTCATAACATACACCAATGTTGTCCAGGCAGGAGTTTCTTGCATATTCTCCACATGGTCTTATTCTATTTCCAATGAATGGCTCGGCATCCTTAGACTATTCCTCTGTCTTCCCCAGCACAGTGGGGTTTTTTTTAACACCTAAACCCAGGAAAACAGCATTTGGCTTCTGCCAGGCAAGAGAGAAACAAATGAGACCCTTCAAACTCAGGTTCCCTATAGGGAGCAAATACTTGGGATTTGTAGATTAAAAATAGATGTTAGTGGTTCTCTTGAGTGCATTCTGAAAGGCCTAGTGTATGACGCATGAGAAACCCATGTATTCCAGATTAGGAGGCTTCTCTGGCCTCTCAATGAGTGCTCATGTATTTAATATTCACTTTTTGTTTTTGTTTTGGTTTTTTGTTGTTTTTGATATGACAAAATGTTTAATGTCTGTGCATGTGCCTCCCCCTCCCCCAATTCCTATTACAATCCGATAGCCTCCCCACACTGGCACTTCCAAAGAAAACATGGGCACTCATCCCCAGCAGGGCTTGAAAACCATGAAAGCCCTAGTTCTCCTGATTTGCATGCAGGTGAGCTCTTTGCACAGCATGCCTCCGGCTTCTCTGGCCAAGGAGAAGAGCCCCCTAGTTCTCCAGGACTCCTGAGGTCTTCTGTTCTTCTGCAGCCTGGCTCAGGGAGCTGGCCCCTGAAAAAAGTGGTGGGCTCAAACACTGCAGAGGTAGCTCCATACACAGTAAGGAACATCATGGAGGTGGAGAAAGCCTTGTAGCCAATGCCAGCTAGTTGCTTTGTAGTTGGCATGTTGTCCCCTGGATGTTGCAGCTCCCTCCCATCCAACCGAGGCCCCTGCTGGCAGCATCTGGCCACCACAGTATGCATAGCCTGACACAGCACCTGACACAAGGGTGGGTGATCCAGGAACAACCCTAGACACTGAGGTGCTATTGGTCAGGAAATCTACCTTTTCTCCCTCCCACCCACCCACCCCAATTGCCCTCTAGGATACGACTCCCAAGTGAGGCGGGACGCCCACACTGCCCTCAGCTCCATCTGGTTGCAGTCCTTGAACTTCCTTAATATATATTTTTGGACACCTGCTATAATTCTGGGTGCCCTGCTAGCACTGCACCTGCCATCTTTGCACTCCCTGCTGGTTCTCTTTTAGTCCCATTTGTCAGTGACCCTTTATAATTCCCTAAGTTGAAGTCTCAAACTGGTGTGCTAGGAGACAGATGGAGCAATTGCATTTGGCCTGACAGTTTTGGCCAGTATAGTTGCATGGTTGCTGTTATTTTTAAATCTTCAATTATCTGTTGCATCTAAAATTTAGGAGACTCCACCACATTCTGGTTACCTATTGCTGCATAACAAACCACCCAAATTTCATGACATAAAACACAGCCATTTGCCATGTGTCTGCAAGTCAGGGATTTGGATAAGCCACAGCTGGGCAATGGGATTTGGCGGGTGATGGGGATTTCCTGCTTCTTGAACTCTGGGAAAGCTCAAATGGCTGGGTGACATGAAGTGCTGGGAGCATTGCTCAGAGCAATCCTATCATCCACATTCCCAGGGTTAGTCTAGGTGAGCCGCAGTTTCTCTAAAAGGTCCTTAATTAATATTTCAGAAAAAATCCAAATTTTTATATCTTAAATGGTGAAGGGGTACAATGATGGCAACCATAAAGCCTTGTAAATAATTCCATTGGCCACCACCCTCAAAAGGGACAGCGGTGAAACCCTATCTCTTCAGGCCTTCATAGTGGCATATTGTGAGGTTTGCTGGAGAAATGACTCCATGTTGATCTTAAACTCCTGGCCCACACGTATGAAAAGGACGATTTGCTGACATTCTAGAGATATTTCATATTCTCTGGGCCTGGTTCCCCTGCTCACTTCACCCTAGTCTCTAATTATATTTTTATGCAAATTTTCTGGCCTTCTGTGACACATGTCAATAACTATTGCAAAAGAGCTGAAAGAAACACTGGTGTTTGCTCAAAATTTTTATTCTCATCCTCAAGAAATAGGCCTCAAGCTATTTAATCAATGCCTGTTGCTTTAATAAATATTTCACATTCCTCTTTTAATGTGTGATCATCTTGCAAGTTTGTTGTTATACATCACATTTCATCCAATGAGACCTAGAAGTTATAAATTTGGAGTTGGATAATTACCAGTGGACTCAGACTTTTATTTACTTAAATGCAAAATGCTTCTCATACTTTTCAAACAAATCCTTCATAAAATTTATGCTTCCTCTTGAGGTGAAATTTCTTTTACTAAGTAGAGTGTCCAGTGCTACTGAAAATGATTCCAAATCTTCAGTAAAGCAGTGATCACAAAATTCCCTGGTGCCTGTCCTGAGGGAACACAAGCTAGCACTCGCCTTGTCTCTTGAGAAATGGAGGAGGGTACCGCTCTCCTACACACTTGGATGTGAAATGGCTGGGTTCAAACCCTTCTGGGAACTTTTGGGAAAGCCTGGGTCTTAGATCTCACAAGAACAGAACAAGGATAATGATGCCTACATCTCATAAGGCTGTTGATAGAATTGACCATCGTTTGGGCATCTCATATGGCTTAGTGGTCTAGTGCTCCAGCTGTAAAGTCAGAAAGACTTAAAGTCCTGATGCTAGGACTTACTAATTAGGTGACCTTGGGCAAGTCATGCAAGCTCTCAGCCTTAACTTCATCTCTAAAATGGAACTGCAAGCAGGGCTTACTTCATAGGGTTGCTGCAGAAATATAAATGAGATAATAATATGTGTAAATGTCAATGCATGTGTAAATGCTAAGCATGTGGGGCCCTTGTATGTGGGAGCTCATTTCTCTTTAGCTTAGTTCATGTTCTACTGGACCCCACTATCTGTCTCAACTTTATCTTATTCCTGGTTTTCCACGACCTAGATTTTCAAGCACTCCATCCATGTGTCAGAACTAGAGTCCCAATAGTCAACTTAGACACCAGGTTTTCTATAACCCCAAGGGCCTGATCCAGTGGGAAAGTCCCTTCAATGCTCACAGTCCAGGGAGGAAGCTGGAGAGAAAGTGCAGTGGCTCCACCCCATTCTTTGCCACAGTCAATCTTGACAGGTGTGAAAGCTCATGAGAGCCCTTGCTTCTAGCCCTGCATCCTCCAGCACAGCCGCTCTTTGTCTCTCAGCTCCTAGCAAGTGCCTACATGGAGTGGCTGCTCCAGGATCACACAACTAGTTAGAGGCAGTGCAGACAAGAAGCCAGGGCCCGACTCAGCAACCTGGCTCTAGAGTATGTGCTACTTTTCTCTGACCCCTGGGGTAGAGGTGGATGTTGAAGGAGGGTGAAGATTATATATAAGCATATACAAATAGGTGTGAGAATATATATATATACACATATATATATACATATACATATACATATATACACACACACATACCTGTAAGCATATCCTTTTTCAAATATTTTTTATTGATTTAGAGAGGAAAAAAGAGGGAGACATAGAAACATAAATGGTGAAACAAAATCATCGATGGACTGCCTCCTGCATGCTCCCCACTGGGGGATCGAGCCCAAAATCCAGGCATGTTCCCTGACTGGGAATCGAACTGTGACCACCTGGTTCACAGGTTAGTGCTCAACCACTGAGCCACAAAGGCCGAACCATATCCTTTTTTATGTTACATTCATCAGACATTTCCCTAGTACTAGATTCTAATTACATCTTAATATCACCATGAGGTTGTTGTTATTATTCTTACTTTACAATTGAAGACAGTAAAGTTCAGAGAAGTTAAGTGACTTGCCCAAAGTCACATAGCTGGTAGATAATAGAGCTAGAATTATAATTCAGGCCTGGGTGTACCAAAAACGGGCTTTTCGCCACTCAGAAACTCTCAAATCCAGGAATGTAGTGATGCTGGAAAAAACAAGCTGCTGCCAGCGAACTTTCTGTTTCAATAGAATTTGGTCATTGTAATGATTCCTAAGAGCTTCCTGCAATCTGGAAAGGAATAGTCAGAGATGAGGTGAATAAAGAAACCCCCATTTTTGGAAGCTCAGAGCAGACTTGTTTGGGTCAGGCGAGAGGCAGAGAGCAGAGGTGTGTGGATCATGCTCCAGGGAGTTCTGAGAGTGAGGCATCATGGGGGCCTCAAAGGAGGGAGCCAGAGACCCATGATATGGACCAGCTGAGATCCACATGGGCACAAAAGTGGATGGTGAAAAGCCAATTTTTGGTGCACCCAGACCTTTATGATTCTAGCTCAATTATCTATCTTTGGGCAAGTCACTTAACTTCTCTGAATTTTGGTGTCTTCAATGTAAAGTAAAGAATAATAGCAACAACCTCATTGTGATATTAAGATGTAATTAGGATCAGCGCTTGGTCTGGTGGTATCTCCTCTCCCTTCATTAATCAGCCAACGAGATTTTATAAATAGTAGTTGACTAATAGAAGGGAAGTCAAATAATCAAAAATTACTTGCAATGTTTTGTTGGTATGGAGTGTCAATAACTGCACTGAGGATATTTTATAAGCATTTATTTAAGCAAGTGACAGCTCTATAGGAAGGGATCAGTGTCCCCAATATGTCTCTGAGGAAACAGGCTTAGAGAAGCTAAGAAACATGTTAATAAGTAGCAGAAGGAGCCCACCTTCTCTCCCCTACACTACATAGTATGGACAAAGTATTCTTCATCTACGTTCCTCTGTTAGCTGTTGATATGTCACCAGTCTGTGTTACATTTCTCCTTGGAAAAAAGTTTGCTTTTGCATTAGGGAAAATGATCCCAAATCTAGTCTTCCTCCTTCTTTCCTATATAGAGCTCTCTCTTCTGCCTGCCAGTTGGTGTCTCAGGCCTGTGGCACTATGCCCTGCTACCTGCCTACATGCAAGCATGCACGTGCTGAGCTTCATCTCCTATTCAAACACACAAGCCTCTGTCTGGCCCCTCAGTTGATAGATTGGCCTTTTTGCTGGAGTTGTACCAAGAATTCCTCCATCCCCTTTGCCAGAATGCATGTTTCTAATTATGTGAAACGCTTCAAGAGCAGTTAACTTCTTTCTGAATTGGTTAAATAAAAAAGTGGTGTTTGGGAAGGCACCACTCTTGCTGCATGAGCGAGTCCCAGCAGAGTGAAGCGAGGACAGCCCAGCCAACATCCCACGCTGGAGCCTCTCCAAGCCCCAGCGGCTTTGCACACTGCAGATTTCCTTTTTTATGCCCAATTTTCTCCCATTTGTGAGACAGGGTGCCTGATGTGGAGAAATAGATCTCTGGTTAGAATGTTTGGGTTAAGCGGCCGTAGGCAGGAGTGTGGATGTGCCCCACACACACGCCTTTGCTTTTCCAAGGCAACCTAGAAGTTGGATTCTGGACTGTGCAAGGACTTGCAGACTTCAATGTCAGGTCACCTGGTAAAGGTTTTAAAGTGGGGTGACACGCTCCATCCCCCTCAGCATCCAGAGTCCTAGCCCTTCTTCCCACTCTGAAGGGTGCCTCCTCCAAGCCTTTGGCTGCATATGCTGAGAAATCCATCTCCTTCCTCCCTTTCTCTTTGCTGCCTTTCCCCATCCCACCTCTCCCCATTCACATACCACACACACATACACATTGGCATAGACATTTCCACAAACACCGAAGCAAGAAGCACAGAGGGCTTGAGGAGCCAGAGAGATGTCTTCCATCCTTTTGCTGTCCCACAGACTGATTTCTTCCAGCCAATGGCCTCATCAGCTCCAGGCCTACTTCAGTTTCATGTAGACTGAGGACCAAAAGGTTGGTGCCAAATCCACAGTAGAGTTAATTCTGGATCATCCTCCCTCCCATTGATGGTTTCCCACTGAACAAATCTTTCATATCATTCTCACAGACTTGAACTCCATCCCTCACTATCCCTTCCTCATTCAGCCAGTTGCTGCTGAAAGGGGAATACCCACCATGTAAATGCTCATGCAAGGGGGAGAGGGCAGAGGTGGTGGTTGGGAAAGGCTTCAACAATCCTCTGATGATTGTACCATGTCTTAAAATATACTTCAGGATCTTGTTTCAAGACTTTAAGTTGCCTTTGGGTGGGTGTTTGTGGAGTGGGTAGAATAGCACCCAGGCAGCGGTGTGAGAAAGGCTCTAAGCGAGAATGAAATCCACAGCCTTCTCTAGGAACAGCAGAATAGTGTGGAGCTCATCACAGCCAGATTGTAGGATATGAGTGCTGTGCAGGTCAAAGGTGAGGCTGCAGAGGAAGGCCCTTCATCAAGGTCCCTGTCTGCAATGGCAAGATCTAACTCAATCTTATAGAGTAAAGGAGTCACTGAGGAATTTTAATCAGGAGAGAGATGCATTTTCCAAAGATCATCATGGGAGTATATGGAGGCATACACAATTGGAAGCAGATAAAGCCCTATAGTGGTAGTCCAGGAAAGAGATAAGGACCATCAGAAGCAAGGCAGGAGCAGCGTGCCTGGAAAAGGGAAGATCAACCAAGAAGAAATATTTAACATGCAGGATGTACAAGGCATTGTGAATGGCTATATCAGAATTCCAGAGGTAAGCATAGGTTTTCCAGCTCAGAAACTGGGTGGTTAATGGCTCCATTAATTCACAGAGATAGGGAATGGAGGAGGAGGAAAGGTATGGGAGAGCCCATGATGAGTTCAGTTATGAACATTTAGAATTGGTGTCTGTAGGACATGCCAGTGGAAATATCCAGTTGGCAATTGGCTTTCTCTGTCTGAAATTCAGAAGAAGGGTCTGAGCCAAGTGGAATTCCATGTATTGGCCCCTGGATCTCAAAATTCTAATGTGATGGTTTGTCCACTGCTAACTGCTACTTCAATTTGCCCTAGTTTCCAGTACATGGGAATGGTTTTGTTAGTGTAGGTTGCTAGATATTAATAAAGGAAATGAGCAGAGGGAATCAGACATTATTAAGTATAATAAATTAGAGAGCTGAATGGTATACCAAGACTACTTCCCTAGGAAGTTACAGCCTTCATAGACTCCCAGGTGATCCCACCATTGCCCCACCAAGAGGATTGACACCTTTCTATCTCCCATGTAGGGAGGAAGGGCCAGCTTTTTAATCTGCCCAGAGTAAAACCTGTCCATTTGCCCAGACTATGTGTGTATTGTGTGGGGGGGATGTGGGGGTAGAATAAAAAATAAAGGGGAACTTCCTCTGCTGAGCACATCCCCGGTAGAAGCCAAGATGGTGCAAGGGAAGGTGTTTCTACTATGAGGCATATGCAGTAGGAACTAAGATAGTGGCCATAAGGTATGGAGCTTAGCCTGAGGAAAGTGTCAGATTGGATAAGGAACACAGAACTCTAGAAGATCTAAGAAGTGAATTAGTTTGGGGGTGGACCAAAACCAGCCCCAGAAAGATTGGGAAGTTAATTGGTTAATTGGTCAGTTTGAAAAGGTGTCTGGTCCTTCCCAACCCAAAGGTAATATAACCCAAGCTTAACAAAGCAATCTCTCTCTCTCTCTCTCTCTCTCTCTCTCTCTCTCTCTCTGTCTGTCTCTCTCTCTCTCACACACACACACACACACACACACGCATGCCTGCACATATACTTTCACCTCATTTGTTCCTTTGCCCCATTCTTTTCCCACATTCTCATTCCATGGCAGCCATGTGGCCCTAGCAGCTGCCTGGGACCTACACAGGCAACCTCCATGTGGGCTCGGGCACAGCGCCAGCCAAAGTGCAGCTGGGAACAGAAGCTAAGCTAGATGGATGAGGACTGGGCTGAATTTCTGGGCTGGATTTTTTCTAGAGTGGGACTGACAGAGATGAGACCCCAGGAACCTGGGGGCAGCCTTTCATTTCTATCCGGATAAATCTTACCAAGACTCAACCTCCCATGTATGGGTGTCTAGAAATGCTCTTCTGGTGACTCTGTGAAAGGACCCCATTTCTCCTGGCAACAGCTTGGGGAACCATGTGGACAATATGGCCTTTAATGCCTAAAAATCAGACTTGTGTGTAACTCTCCAACCCCTACCCACTTGCCCCAGGCCAGTTATTTGCCATGCAACAGGAGAAAACATCTATTAAACTCGTGGGTGTCTCTATCATTGAATGGTGAGATTTTATGCAACCATAGCAAATCTGGAATGAGAGAGCTGTGGGTTTTTTATGTTGGTGATGTTTGGAAGGAACCTTCTGACACTGTACATTACACGACCTGAAGCAGAGAGAAAATTATGTGCAAAGCTCAGGAGACTAGAAAGAAATTAGCACATCTGGGAACTGCAAATAGACATGTGTGGGGAAGTGGAACATGAAAGATAGATAGGAACCAAATAGTGCAAGGTCTTATAAATTATGTTAAAGTGTTTGGAGTCAAGAAGTGATATAATAAATATTTAAACTTCACAAAGATTATTCTATCTGCAAGACTGAGATATATTCATAGAGAGAGGAGAACAATCCTGAAAGCTAAGAGACCAGGTAAGAAGAAGCCATTTGATAATTCAGGAAAGAGATGATGATGGTCTTACCTACAGTGGTAACTGTGAGGTCAGATACAAATGGAAGGAGTTGAGAGCTTTTAAGGAAGTTAGAACTATATAGTATATGAGTAGTAAAGTTCCTGAAGCTCTAGGTCATCACTCTCACCTGTGTTCTCCACCTACCCTTACCTTACAAGATGGGACCTTCAAGGTTAAGAACCAGGTGGTCCTCTGGCTCTGAGTAATGGTCATATGCGTGACCAGTCCCTCTCTCAGATTCTGTGAGCCAGGAATTCTGAGCAGCTTAGCTGGCACTTCAGCCTCAGAGACTCATGGGGTTGCAGTCAAGCTGTCAGTCATAGTTACAGTCAGCTTGCAGGTTTGAATATGACTGGAGAATCTGCTTCTGAAATGGCTCACCCACAACCGAGTGCTGGTTGTTGATGGGGGGGGGCCTCAGTTTCCTCCCTTGTGAAGCTCTTCAGGGAGTCATTTGAGTGTCCTCACAACATGGCAACTTGGCTTCCCCCAGAATGAATAACTCAAGAAAACAAGGTATATGCTACACTCCCTTTATGATCTAGTCCTAGAAGGCACAACCTGCAACTCACAGTATTACATGTCACACATGTCAGCATGGGAGGGGCCTACACCAGGGCTTAAATAACCTAAGCGGGAAGCATTGAGGACCACCTGGAGACAGGCAAGTCTTCATGCAAGAAGCAAAGTCTGGTCTGTGGAACATCTCATTTTGCTACCTTAAATACAAAAGTGTCCTGTGGTCAAATAAGCTTGGGAAACACTGGATTAATAAGTTACATACTTTATCTCTTCAGAGCCATGGACAGTGACTCTCTAAGAGTAATGTGACCTTCAGACCGATTTGGGAAGTAGGATCCTCCTTGTACTTTAGTTTTAATCACAGGTCCAGGGCATGCAGTCAAATCCAGATAGACATTAGATGGCTTTATCCAGATACAACACAGAAAACCATTTTTTATCGTTCATTTTTCTCTCTGATAGCAAAGTAAGTTGATGTCTGTAACATGAAATTTGCAAAAGTTGTAATCACATGCTTCTGTATATCAGTGGAATTCATGGTAAATATCTTGAACTCTAATGGCCTTAGTGGAGTGATTTGTCACCTAGCTGCACAGTAAAATCCCCTAGAAAAGCTTTAAAAACAGAGTCATACCTGAGTTCCACTCCAGATCAGGTAGGTCAGAGGCTTTATGTGTAGCCAAATTTGAACACTGTGGTTCTCGTCCTTTCTCCCCCTCCCCTACCCTCTTCCATACCCACCCCTGGCCCAAAAATGGAAAACTATTTTTCCCTTTCACAGGACCTGGCACAACACCTGGTATATATGCTCAAGGCATTTTTCAAGGAAACCATGCCCTGACATCTCTCTGCTTTGTTCTAACACAGTGGTCAGCAAACTGCAGCTCGAGAGCCACATATAGCTCTTTTAGCCCCTTAAGTGTGGCTCTTCCACAAAATACCATGGCCTGGGCGAGTCTATTTTGAAGTGGCATTAGAAGAAGTTTAAGTTTAAAAAATTTGGCTCTCAAAAGAAATTTCAATCGTTGTACTGTTGATAATTGGCTCTGTTGACTAATGAGTTTGGTGACCACTGCATTAGTTGATTGAATTGACTCCAATTTGCATTATTTCCTCCTTATAACTAATTCAGTTCACTTGTTACTGGCTTCCTTTCCCCATAATATCCTGTAAATAATTAATTCAATCCCAAATGGGCTAGAACAGCATCCAGTCCTTTTGTTAAGCAAAACATCTTTCCAATCATTGAGACCCCTCCCAGCTGTTTGATTGATTCACACACATTAATTCAATCCATAATTATTGAGAGCCTGTTTGGATCAGCATTGAGTCAACAGCTGGAGGGACAGCTAAGAAGGGCACAGTCTCTGTCTTCAAGTTATGTTTTGATGGGTGTGAGTACATGGGAGGGGCCTGGACCCAGGCTTGTGGGGCTGGGGGAGCACTGCTGAGCAGAGGACAGTGAGCTGAGCGCTACTGGGCAAACTGGAGGTGAGAGGGGCCAGATAACAATGGCCTTTGTAGGTCGTGACAGGGGAGTTGAACTGTACTCTGGAACAATGTGGGAAGCACTGGCTGGGGAAGCGGGTAGGGTATTTATTGATCATAGGTGTGTGGGAAGGAGCTGGAAGGCTGACACTATTGGATTCGCAGTGTAGACAGCTCTCTTTCATTGCAGAGTGGGAGCGAGAACCAGAAGAGAGAAATCCTGGAGGACAGGGACATGTTTTGTGTCAGATTTTGGTAGACTGGGTTTGTTTCCATAGAAAGCCTGACAATGCAGAGCCCTCTTTGCTGCCATGGTCAGAATTCTAAGGAGCTCTTTTTACCGAACAAACAGCTGTGTGAGCCCTGATTCAATCCACAAACGGCTTAAATAAATTATGTGTGTCAGTACGCCAAAGACAAGCAATATGGCACTGCGTATTTCACCAGGCGGTGAGTGAAGGGGTCATGGGCGCCACACAGTGTTTGTGTGTGTGTGCCTGTGTGTGATGGGGAGGTCTCCTTGTATGCAAGGAAATAGGAAAATCTTCAAGACAGTGGAATTTTTTTTAATTAAATCTTTATTGTTCAGATTATTACATGTGTTTCTCTTTTTTCCCCTCCATAGCACCCCTCCACCCAGCTCCCACTCTTCCCTCTGCCCTTACCTCCCTCCCATTGACCTCATCCATAGGTGTATGATTTTTGTCCAGTCTCTCCCTGTACACCCCTCACCCCTTTCCCCCTGACAATTATCAGTCCACTCCATTTCTGTGCTCCTGATTCTATTATATTCACCAGTTTATTCTGTTCATCAAATTTTTAATTCACTTAATTTTTAGATTCACTTGACAGATATGTATTTGTTGTTCATAATTTTTTGGCTTTCACCTTTTTCTTCTTCCTCTTCTAAAAGAGTACCTTTTACCATTTCATATAATACTGGTTTGGAGTTGATGAACTCCTTTAGCTTTTTCTTCTCTGTGAAGCTCTTTATCTGCCCTTCAATTCTGAATAATAGCTTTGCTGGATACATTATTCTTGGTTGTAGGTTCTTGCTATTCATCACGCTGAATATTTCTTGCCACTCCCGTCTGGCCTGCATCGTTTCTGTTGAGAAATCAGCTGACAGTCGTATGGGTGCTCCCTTGTAGGTAAAGAACTGTTTTTCTCTTGCTGCTTTTAATATTCTCTCTTTGTCTTTTGCTCTTGGTATTTTAATTATGATGTGTCTTGGTGTGGTCCTCTTTGGATTCCTTTTATATGGGGTTCTGTGTGCTTCCTGGGCTTGTAAGTCTATTTCTTTTACCAGATGTGGGAAGTTTTCAGTCATTATTTCTTTAAATAGGTTTTCAGTATCTTGCTCTCTCTCTTCTTCTGGCACCCCCACAATTCTGATGTTGGTATGCTTGAAGCTGTCCCAGAGTCTCCTTACATTATGTTCACATTTTTGGATTCTTTTCTCTTCTTGCTTTTCCAGTTGAGTGTTTTCTGCTTCTTTATATTTCAAATTTTTGACTTGATTCTTGCCTTTCTCTAATCTGCTGTTAGGACTCTGTATAATATTTTTTATTTCAGTCAGTGTATGTTTAATTTCTATTTGGTCCTTTATCATCTTTAGTTGGACCTTTTCCACCTCTAGTTGGCTTTTTTGCATCTCTAGTTGGTCCTTTTTCATCTCCTCTTGGCTCTCGCTAATTTTATCCATTTTTTCTAGCATATTCTTGAAAAACCTTATAAGCGTGGTTTTGAACTCTATATCCAGTCGTTTTTTTCCCTCCATTTCTTTTGTTTGTGATCCCTTCCCTTGTCTCGGCATTTTCACTATGCTGGGGAAACTTCTGTGTTGAATTCAGCCTTATGATACCAAACTTGCAAAACCGAAGAAGCCTCTGTTGGGCTTGGGATGGGTGGAGTCTCAGGGCTTAAGGGACCGCCTTGCCTTCCAGTCAGCCCCGCCCTCCACTGCCCCTGAGTCTCATGTGACTGGGTAATCGCTGGAGCGGTCCTTGTGCGCCGTGCCCACAGTGCCTCTAGCCCTCTGCCTTTCCAGCTCCCCTTGGCACCAGGACCACACGAGTCTCGGTCTCCGGGGTTTCGCCCAAAACAGGGGCTTAGTGGAGTCAGAAGTGGCACAGTTGGGAGGGTCTGTCTCCCGCCCACTCGGGAAAGCCAGAGGCACAATCAGCAATCTGTCCTCTGACCTTTTGCGACTCCCCTAAGACAGTGGAATTTGCTGCCTGGTTTAGAGAAGCAGGCAGGAGTGGTGGCAGGAGTGGTAGGAGCTGAAGTAAGGCCAGTGCTTTCTGAGGCTTACACTTCTGTGAGACAGAGAGCAATGGCTTGGCCAGGAAGTCCTGAGAGACATTGGGCACTGCGTGTGTGTGTGTGTGTGTGTGTGTGTGTGTGTGTGTTGGTGTACTCTTTGGATGAATGATTTTCAAGCTGCTAACTGAATTATAAAGTTTAAAAATGGCACCTCTGAGAAACAGCGAATGAGATTTGCTCATTCTGCCCTGGGTCAGAAGTCACAAGTGGCGTGCCGGTGAGGCTGGGGGATGGCTATGGTCTCATGTGTGTGTGTAGAGACAGATGTGGGTGACAGAAGAGAATCGTCTTTTCTATGTCTGCTAACAACAGGGCATTGGTACACTTATAATACAATTGTTGGAATGAAATGTTTTTGCCAAAACTGCGTTCCTAGGGAGGTGTGAGGTTCCCATGGGGTGTCCTGAGTGAAAGGGCAGGGCTGGCGAGAGTGGTTTCCTGAAAGCAGGGTGCCTGCTCTGCTGGGAAGGGACCCGCTGAGCCTGGTGGCTGCAGATCCTATGCATCTGCCATTAGTGGTCAGAATGATCTGGTCGCCCTGCACCAATGCAGCAGCTCTGCAAAAGGATGGGATTGAAATCAGGGCCATCCTGGCTCCTGCCCCCACTCTCTCACCATGACCCTTTGAACTGAAGTTGGCCAGAATGGGCTCCTGTCACCAGCAACTGTGGAGCTCTGACTGACATGATCACATGTTGGCAAGCAGAGGTACCCAGGTTTGGATCCAGGCAGGCAGGCTCCAGAGCTTGTCCTCTGACCCTCCAGTCTGTGCCCAGGGGCAGCAGCCACAGACCCACCTGTCTGGGCCCTCAAGAGGGAAAGAAGGCCCCAGAGAGGGGACTGAGAGCCACTGCTTCTCGGCCTCCCATTGTGCACTGAGGGCTAGGATTCCATGTCTCCAAGGTTTGCTCTCACCATTGCAATGTGTGTATACCTTCTGGGTGATAGCAGAAGAGCCTACTCAGGCCAAAATTTTTGTTTCTGGGGTGGTCTCTGGATGCTGCAGCAGCAACCCACTGTTTCCCCAGGTCTTGACTCAGACATACCTTTCCTATAGGTTCCTTTTGCTGAGTTTGTCCTTTCCTCCTGCTCCTAACAGGGCCTGATAGCAGCCACATGAGCTGTGGTGTGGTGCCGTCCAAGGTCAGTCCATGGTCATGCCTCCTCTCTGCCATTTACCCTGAAGGGAAGGCTTAATTCTCAGGTGTAGAAATATGACATTTTAAAAGCAGGTGAGAGACAGGCCCTGAATGTGAGGCTGCAATCACGTTCCTCTGTGAGAAGCTGGCTGGTGCTCTGCTAATGATGGCCGCCTTCAAACAATGGTTCTCCACTTTCCTGGGCTTCTCTGATTCCCTCAGAAATTGTTCTGCCAATTTGGTCAGGAAGATGCCAGCCTGATCCCTTTCCAGTCCGTGTTTCCTTGCCCATCCTATGTTTCTTCCATCTGACTCTTAATTTTTTCCTATTTTTCCTGGCTCGTTATATGCCTCTCTGGCCCATCTCTTGGGCACCAGGCCTGCTGGAGTCCTGCATTCGGTGTCCTGGGAAGCCAGCAAAGAGGCCCAGGGTAGAAAACGGGACGTAAAAAACAAAACAAAAAAATCAAAAGAATAAAGGCATAAAATCTGTGACTTGGTAAACTCAGCAATGTGGAAGAGATTAGCTTTTAATTACTTTAAACTTGAAAAGCAAAATAAATACTAATAGGCCAAAGCAATCAATTCATTAATCTTATAGTGCCACTTTTCACTGGATATGTAGTGTAGTTGATTAAATTCTGTTTATTTTTATTTTATTTTTGAATGTGTACAATGTGCACATGGTTCACAAATCAAGGAGTATAAAGACCTATGTAGAATCAAGTTTCCTCACAACCCACATTCTCCATCTGCCCTGCCCATAGATAATCACTGGTTTGGAAGTTTTTGAATGACCAAAATCTATCTTTCCAACTAAAATTTGTCCTCCCCTAGGCTTATTTTTTAAATAATTTTATCCCCAAATTAAAAAAAAAACACCTATTTTATCATATTATCTTTTAAGATGATCATTGCTTTAAAAGTAACAAATGCATGTTACATCACTGAGACTGTGCTGCCATCTTTGCAATTTTTGTCTCCACTGACTTCACATGCCCTGAGAAGAGTTTTTTTAAAACTTTAAAAGGAGCAAGGGAAAGGATTTCTCAAAGTCCCAGAAAGATTTGTTGCATATGAGCTTGAACTGTGGAAAAACTTATTCACAGTGGCCTCAAATGTTAAAAGCCACAAGAAGAGTCATGCCCTTTATCTGCTGAAAGTCTCAAACTGTCAGTAGGAGTGGGTTCTTGTGCGGGAGCAGCTACAGTGTTTGGACAGGTTCAAGCCTTGGACTAATGAGAGGGCACTGTCCTCTCATTGCCATATGCAAGTCCCAGCTTGGAGGGCAGGGCCTCCCAGCACAATTATAGCCAACAGCTCTAGTTGTAAGCTTGAACCTATGGTCCCAACACGTGGCCCCACGTGCCTAAGTGATGTAGGCTACAAGTAAACAGAGCTTGATCATGTGCATGTAGTTGAGTAGGATTGAAATTCACAAGAATATTGTAAATATCTTGACCATGCCCTTACTTTGCCTGGTGGGATCTGCTATAAAATAAAGACATGGCTTATGGGCGCTGGCGCTGTCTCTCAGAGAAGCAGTGTCCCACTCAGTCCCAGGTTTCATTCTCTTGTCTGTCTTTTCTAACCCTTTCATCACCCCCACTCAGGGTCACCCTTGGCCATCTGGCATGGCACAGGTTCTGTTAGACCAATGGTTAGCAAACTCATTAGTCAACAGAACCAAATATCAACAGTACAACAATTGAAATTTCTTTTGAGAGCCAAATTTTTTAAACTTAAACTTCCTCTAACGCCACTTCTTCAAAATAGACTCGCCCAGGCCATGGTATTTGGTGGAAGAGCCACACTCAAGGGGCCAAAGAGCTGCATGTGGCTCTCGAGCCATAGTTTGCCGACCTCTGAACTAATGTATTCACTCAGCAAGTACTAACCAAGCATTGGAGGTGTGCCTGGCACCACCAGGGCCTAGGGATAAAAGAAAATAAAAACAGTCCTTGACCTTGAGGAACTCTTGAGTTCTGTAGAAAGAGACTGATGTTTGCAAAGATTAATAATAACAATAAAAATAAATATCTCTAATAACAGTAACAACTACCTTTGTTGGGCATCCCCACATTCCGCTTCCTGTCCTGGGCATTTTACAGATCTGTTGTCTCATTTTTATCTTCCTAGTACGTGGTTGGGTTGAGAGGGTGAGAGAGGGAGGAAGGGCCTTCACTGGGGCTGCGGCGAGAGCCAGGCTGGGGCACTGGGCCACCCCCCCTCCCGTGGACAGCCTTGTGTGGTGCTGTGGCCTTGCTGCAGCTGGACCTGGGGTCTGAGCCAATCAATCTTGCGGTCCAGGCAGCTACACTGGGGCCTCCGCAGAGCCCGTAATTAATCTGGCTGGAAACAGAACTTATTTTTACACCTCTTCACATCAGTCCCCATAGACCAGGCTTGAGCACAAAGTGAGAAAACATGGATTGATCCCAGCTGTGAAACCAGGGTAATTAGTGCACAGTACTGAAATCCTCATTTCTGTGGCTGGAACCCCTGGCTTCCTGACCACAAGTGATTAATATCACAAATACCCAATGCCCTCGCCTTCCACCTTAGCGGCCAGGCCCCACTGGCAGCCCCCTGCTTACCTCTGGCCCAGTGATCAGTCATCTCAAGTTCTGTAATGGGCTTTGGAAGGACTCTGCTAAAATGGCCCCTGGGACCATGGACTGAAAGTCAGGTAGGTAAGCTGGGTTCAAATCCCAGCACCTACTTGCTAATTGCAACCTGGAAGTTATTCATCCCTCTGGGCCCATTTCTTCAACTGTGAAATGGAAATAATATAGAACAGTGTTTCTCAAACTATCCTAAGTAAAGGACCAGTTTTCAAATTTTTGTGTGTGTGTGTTTTTTTTTTTCAAGCTTAGACTGATACTTTTGTAAAATACAATGAAAATAAAATTCTTGAACAATGATCTCGTGCTTAGAAGTTGTGGCAATGTCAAATTGTTATAGCAATGTTAAAGGACCTGTTGTCATGGACCATTAACAAGAGGATCTTGGGTGGGCACTGACCCCTGGATCACACTCTGAGAAGCATAGCATCTGGCACAGAATAAAGGTGAGCAAGTGTGAGCTGCTAGGATAACAAGCCCCCTGCCCATGTAAGGCACAGGCCCACCATCACACATGCACAGTGTTGGCCAACTCTAGAGAGACTTCTGGACTTTGTAAAGTTTTATCAAGCAAATGCACTGGGAGAAAGCAAAGTATTCTCCCAAGTAATATTTTCATTTCTCTATTTACTTTTTCACCAAAACTAATTATTTAAATTTATTTGCATTTCTGTTTAGATTTAAGTTCTAAATTTTAGTGGTCATTTTAAGACATTCATTTCCTTTCCTAAGACCCCCTACATAACAAGGCTGATTCAGCTATGGGTGGGTTGCTATAGGCCTATTATGTTGGCCTGATTCTCTCCTAGGGAAGAATATTACAGAAATGAGCCAAAGACAGCCACTGTATGTTGGCCCCTGGGTTGTGTACTTCCTCGCAGCAGGTGAGATCCATTCCAAGCAAAACCCTGATGACACCTAACTCAACCAGTTGCCTTAAACTTATCCCAGGTAAGCAGATTTGGAGCCACTTGGAGCTGCTTGCTTTACATACCCTGTGAATCTACTGGCCATGGATCCTGTGAAGATAAAGAGCCACAGCCACTCGGTCCTTCCAGTTGTGTGGCCCAGAGACTCCTCACCTTTCTGAGAGACATTAAATTACTATCTGTTCCCACCTCTGTGGCTTCGCCTGAAGAAGTTTCTGGGCTAGAAATGGTCCAACTCTACCCCTCCCCGTTTCTCATTCCTCTTCCCGCATAGAGTGGCTCTCACTCTTCTGTCTGGGTGGCCTCCTCAATGCTTCCTCTCTTGCTGTACTAATCACACCCCATTGCCATGATTTGCTGGCCTCTGTCTCCTTGACCAGACTTGCAGCTTCTCATCGGCCTGTGCACAGACCAAATCAGACTTATCTTTATGTCTCTTGCAGAGAGCACAGCTGTTTGTTGAGTGAATATCAACAAATAAGTAAGTGTGTTAGGGATGGAGGCAAGCTAAAGGTCTGGGGCTGGAGGCCCAGGCACTGCCTACAGAAGTTAGAAATTACAATTAGACTAAGGTTGATGGTGACCTTTTATGTAGGTCTTTGGGGATAATAATTAGTTAAGATGAGGTAATTGGGGATTAGAACAGACCCTAAATCCAATGACTGGTGTCCTTATTTTAAAAGGGAGAGGACACGCCAAAACTGGTTTGGCTCAGTGGATAAAGCATCAGCCTGCGGACTGAAGGGTCCCAGGTTTGATTCCCATCAAGGACATGTACCTTGGTTGCGGGCACATCCCCAATAGGGGGCGTGCAGGAGTCAGCTGATCGATGTTTCTCACAGATTTTCTAACTTTCTATCCCTCTCCCTTCCTCTCTGTAAAAAATCAATAAAATATATTTTAAAAGGGAAAGGACATACACAGAACCACACATGTGAAGAAAGCCATGTAAAGAGATTGGATTGATGTAGCTACAAGCCAATGAACATTAAAATTGCTAGCAACCTCAAAAAGCTGGAAGAGAGGCATGGAACAGACTCTTTCTCAGGAACTAATGCTGCCCAGCACCTTGATTTTGTATTCCTGCCTACCTGAACTAAAAGAGAATACATTTCTATTGTTTGAACCACACAGTCTGTGGTCATTTGTTATACTAGTGCTAGGAAACTAATACATTTATTGTAATTATTGATATGGTAGGGTTTGTATCTACCATCTTGCTTTAAGATTCATTTGTTCTTTATCCCTTTTTCCTCTTTTCCTGTTTTATTTTTAGTTAGTATAGTGTTTTTTAGTATTTCATTTATTTCCTCTGGTAGTTTATATTTCTTTATTGTATATATGTAAGTGGCTGTTCTAAGAATTGCAATATAGCTTACATTTTGTTAAATTTATTAGGGTGGATTTGTTAATAAGATTATATATGTTTCAAGTGTACATTTATATAATACATGCCCTGTATGCAATATGGTCGCTTATCACAGTCTGCCCAGAGTTAATATTATACCATTTCATATATAATGACTAAATCTTACAACACTATTATTTCAGTAACTCCCCTCTTTTCTTTTGTGCAACTAGTTTCTGCAGTTTCCTCTCCCTCATTCTCCCCATTTTCTCTCCCCTTTCTCTTTTCCATCCTCCCAGGTCATAGGTGATCTAATGGTAAGACCAGGTTTTAATCCCATCTTACAGACGTGAGCACATCCGTCCATGTTAGATGCTTCCTTGAAATAACTGAATTTACTTAAATGTTAATCTGTTTGGAGAAAAGGCTGAGCTCGTGGCAGCATCACTAGAACTCAAACTGATAGAGCTGGGAAGGCCTGGGTGAGACAGTGAAACAAGCACAAGGAGCAGTAAGCATGTCAAGCCGGCTACGAGGGGTGAGTGCTGTGAGCTGGTGTCACAGGACTTCATGGGCCTCCCTCGTAAGAAGCTTGGATTGTCTTTTCATTAGAGACTTTTAACCCCACTAGTGGAAATGAAGAGACATGCCATGATGGCTTTTCTGAAAGATCACTGTGGCTGAGCTTCGGGGAGCCTGTCTTGCAGAAAAGGAGAAATGGAACAAGAGAGGCCAATTAAGAAGCTGCTGCTCTTATCCAGGAAGAGCTGATAGGAAAGATTGATTTCTCGGAAATTCCCTGAAAGCCTGTTGTAAAACTCTATTTCTTTGAATCAGTGCGTGTATTTAATAAGGGGGCAGTCTCAGACCACGAGATGAAAGAAGAAATGGCCTGTTTGCACCAGAGCTGCCAAGCCAGCTGTCAGATGTAATAAATTGCATTTACCTGAAGAGCCAAAGGGAAGTGGCTGGTTGGCAGCAGAGATTAGCTACTTAGAGGAGCTGATTCCCTCCTTCCTGTGACCCCTCCAGTTGACTTGGGCATGCTTGGAGTAGTAAGGGCAAACGTTTCAGCCTCCCATGGTTGCCTTGGCAATAGCTCCTTCCAGCTTTTCTAAAGCTGAAGAACTCCTCTTCCAAGTTGGAAAAGGAGTCCTGGAAGTGTTTGGAAGAAATGCAAACTGTTACCAAAGCACTAGGAAAGCGTTAATGCATTTGTGAAAGGAAAACCTGCATCTTTGAAGATTTGCTGACTTTTCAAATGTCAAAACAGGTAGTTCCAGGCCCTCCTCTTTCAGGAACTCCTCTCAGGAGCTTCTCTCACAGGTAGAAGTTGGGGGTGGGGCTGAGGGGAGTGAGAAGCGAATGAGGCAGTGTGCCCACCCCAAAGAAGAGGAGAAGTAGTTATCTGACAAAAGTTGTCCTGGCATTTACCACTCCCACCCTGCTCACTCCCTCAGCATATATATCAACACATCTGATCTGTCAGCCTGGACCTACTCCTGATCACAAAGCAGAGAGCATGGACAGTTTGCTTCGTGCCTAACGTCAGAGGTCTGGAGCTGGTGCCTTGCTGCTGGTAGAAGGGTGTACTAAAACAGGCCAGAGCATTTGCTGTTATGCAATGTTATTGTGAGATGTGCTTAGATCAAGTGGTTAACAAAATTACGACTGCTCTCATGGAGCTTACATCCATTACAGGATCTGTCAAGAAACAGTTCTCCAGGAATGAATGGTCTTCCATCAGCTGCTATTCTCCCCCGCCCCCACTGCATCCTCAACTCCTTTCTGCAGATGAAGCTACCAAAGCAAGCTTTTCTCTGACTCATTTGGAGCCTGGTGAGGACGGGGGGGGGGGGGGCGGGGGGCGGGAGGTGGCGGAAGGGAGGAAACAAGTCAGAGGGGTAAGGGGGTGTTAACCTGATCCTCATGTCCCCAAACACTGATGGACCATGGACCATTGCCTTCAGTAAACTGTTTGCCCAGCACCAGAAAGCCCCTGCCCACCTGATTTTCAGCATCTCTCTGCACTGTGTGTCCCTCCTGGATTTAACCCCATAGAGCCAATACTAGGCCAGCTTCCCTCCCAGTTTTCCAAGCCCTTTGACTCACCTGGTTGCCACAGAAGCTAATCCAGTATCTTCCTTCTCCATCTCAGCTTCTCCATGGCTGCATTGATGTTTGGGACTCAGTATGCTTCATGCTTCAGCCTACCTTAAAACAGTCCTGGCCCTTGAATATGGTTTATCCATACTAGGCCATCTACTACTTCTTTTTCCTTTCCACTTGGTTATCAAAAATATGTATATTAATTTGTCTAGGATTTTCTTTCTCAATATTTTCTCTCTAATCATCACCTCCCAGCCACTAGAGCTCAAATCTGACTACCCGTTAGAATCACCTGAGAAATATTATAAAAATATGGGAGTTTTCACCCTACCTCAGACATGCTCATTCAGAACCTACAATCTATAAAGCACCAGGGAAATGTAATTTGCAGCCGACTTGAGGACCACTTCCAAGAAGATGCACCACAGTGAGGATGCGGGCTGGTGGACACTGGGCCATGGACAGCTCCAGGATTGTAAAGGTGGACAAGGACAGACAATGGGCCAAAAATCAGCAGCAAAATCAACCGGAGCCTTATTTCCTGACAGGAAACATATACAGATTTGATCTGCTACTGATTTTTTTTTGTAAAGTTGTAGAAATCCAAGTCTGTGGAATCACTGGGTTCTATACTTGGAACTCTTAGCAGGAAACAGAGTGGGCCAGGATCTTCATAGACCAGGGGCTCTGCAAGGTGCACACAAGTTGCAGGGAAGAGGAAAGGGAAATCTCCCTGCCTCTCTCCATGTTCCCCAAACACCACTGTCCTGGGGACAGTGGGCTCCCAGGGATCACAGTGGTTCACCTCAACTCTGGACGTTAGAGGTGGTATGACTTCTGTGGCCATGTGGCTCCATCATTCTCAAAGCTAGCTGAACCTTAAATAATGTAAAAGACCAGAAAAGAGGAGCTATAATTTCTGGGTTTTCACCCCAGACTAACTGAAACAAAAACACGAGAGTAAAGCCCAAGCAACCATGATTTTATAAAGTACCCCGGGTGATACTAATGTGCGAATACTTCTAGCCCAACCCTCTCCCTTGATGAGGAAACCACAATCCCTAAATTAGACAATAAAAGGCATTAGACTAGTTATATGAGCCATTTTGGAAGAAATCAAATCAGAGCCTCCTCAGGCACTAAACACCAAACTGAATTCCAGAAACTTGATGTAGAAAACTCAATCCTTAACAAAGAAATATAGAAGAAAATGTGAATATTTATCTGTTAAAAAACTATTTAAAAATGTTCAACTATATCAAAAAGAGAAATGTGAATTCAAGCAACATTAAACTGTCTTTTTCCAGGTAATACATAAATAGGATTTTTAAAAGATGAATGTTGAAGGATGGGGGTAAGACAGTCACGCACTGTACTTTGCTCTTGTGAATTGTCAGTTCATGTCCTCTCCTGCATTGCTGGGGGAGTGTATGTTAAGCATTTAGAGAAGCAGTTTGAAAATAGCTATCAAAAACTTTGAAAATATTCTAGCAAAAGAATGTTCTATTAGGGTTCTGTGGAGAAACACAATTGATAGATGTATATATATATATATATATACATCTATAGATAGATAGATACAGATATAGATATAAAGATTTATTTTTTAAAATTGGCTTGTGCAATTATGGAAACTGACAAATCCAAAATCTCCACAGTGGAGTGGCAGGCTGGAGACCCAGAGAAGAGCCAATGCTGCAGGTCAAGTTCAGAGGTCATCAGTCTGGAGACTGAAGAAAGAGCCAGGGGCTACAGTTCAAGTCCAAATCCATCTGCTGTAAATTCCCTTTTGCTTGGGGGAGATCAGTCTTAATTTTTTCTCTTCAGATTTCAGCTGGTTGGATGGGACCCACCACATTATGAAAAGCAATCTGCTTTAGACCAAGTCCACCAACTTAATAAATGTTTCTACTTAACACCTGTATGATTTTCTGAGCCTCCCTTTATTTGTCAAATAAAATATTGCAGAATTATAAGAATTAGATTATATAATAAGTATAAAGCACCTGGCACATAATAAATGCTTAATAATATAGCTATTTTTAATATTTTCACTCAGAATCCTCCTTCAGTATTCTATGCTAAGGAAGTAGCCTGAAATAGAAAAGCTGTGTTATTGCTATAATAGTCATTATACTTAAAAATGGCAAATAACCTACATGTCCAACCATAGAACAATGACTAAAGAAACTGTAGTAGAAGAGAAGATTAAGCAGCCATCAAAACTCATTATTGGTAAGTATAGAAACACCAACACTTAACAGAAAAATGTTCATATTATATAAAGCAATAAAAGCAGGAAACAAAAATCATATACATTGGATGTGCTTAACTATGTAAAAAAGGACAATGAAATATTAAAATGTTCCAAAAATGTTTTTATCATTTCTTTTTCTGTATTTTCCAAGTCAACAAAGAGCTTTCATGTTTTAAGAATTAGATAAAGTTAACATAATTTCGTTTAAAAACATGCAGCTTCAGATTGTCCCCAGGGATGACCTTTCTTGGGCGTGGTGGCCAATCACACCCTCTCCCAGTCTGGACCTCCTCAGTCCAGCTGGGCCTCAAGCTGACCATGGGCAGACATGGTAGGTGCATCCCAGGCTGGCTGCCAGCATTCCTTGGATCGTTTACAAGTAGACAACCCCATCGAAATGCTCCAAATACTTTTTCATCAGTTGACTCCCTCACAATTCCTACCCTGTGGCCTATATAATGGTAGCTCTATTTTTCTTACTTTCTTAAGCAAAGAACATTTAGAGCTGTCTCCAGAGGTGCTGGTAGCTGACAGAAGTTAGATAAGCTGAGTCCCTGACTGAACACCTATCCATATGGCCTGTGTTCCACCCACAATACTGAGGGCCTAATTAGGACCAAGAGGTATTCGGCTAACCTCACTAGTCCCTCCAGATGGCAAAGGGTTGGCTGCCCAGGGATCCAGAGTCTAACACCTGGAGGACGCCTTGCACTGCCTCATCTCATGAGCTGCATGTGATTCGGAAAACAAATTACCCAATTCAGAAATCACAGAGTAGGAGAAAACCAGGACGGAGAAGAGCGGAAGGTTGGCTTCTCCCTGCAACTAACTATGTATAACTAAAGTATAAATGAGGATCAAGATGTTGCCAGTGTGAGAAAAGTTGAATTTCTGCTTGAAATGGAAGATCAGGAAATGATTTGAGCAGCTTATGAATAATTTAATCATGGTCATAGGCCTCAAGTCAGAGAAATGCATGAGTAACCCGCATGGCAAAGCTCCCCGCCCCTTTAGGGGACTCCACATCAAGCACCAGAGTGATTTTCAGGGTGGGACATGGCTCCAGGTACAACAGGAAAACAAACATTCGCTGGGCATTGTTCACCATTCTTACAGTGTCCTCTTCAACTATCATAAGTCTCTTCTTTTGTCCTTTCCCCTCATTTTCTAACATACTTTTCCACCGTGGTTTGCATTGCTAAGGGCTTAACTAGATAAGAGACTAACTAGAAAAGTATAAAGTGTACACCTGCAGAGGTCTCCACTAGTAACAAGGATTCTCTTTAAACACTTTTTTCCTTTATGAAAGATAACACTGCGAACATTTCTGTATAATCCCTTTCATCCTTTACTCTGCATAATTTTCAATTGGACTTTTGAATATAGCTGAGAGATATTGTATGAATGATTATAAAGCCCACTTGGTTTTTATTTAACAAGCATGTCCCCCAAATTATTGTAGATCACTAGAGGCCTGATGGACAAAATTCGTGCAAGAGTAGGCCTTCCCCCAGCTGCCGGCACCAGCTTCCTTCTGGCACCCAGGACCCGGGCTTCCCTCCCAGCCCCAGTTTCATCCAGAAGGTCTTCTGGAAGGACATCTGGTCTAATTAGCATATTATGCTTTTATTATTATAGATAGGAAAGATAATTTTTTTAAGGTACATAATATACTTATCTTCTCTGCTGTCATAGAGTAGTCCCCCCTTATTCATGGTTTTAATTGCCTGCAGTTAACCATGGCCTAAAATTAAGTAAACAATTCCTAAATTTTAAATTATGCTCCATTCTGAGTAACATGATGAAATCTTGAGAGTCCTGCTCCTTCCCACCCAGGACATGACTCATATGCCTTTGTCCAGTGTCTTCACGCTATAGGCATGCCCTACCCGGGAGTCATGTTGTAGCCATATTGAGGCCAGGTTGACTGTTATGGTATCACACTGCTTGTTCAAGTCATCCTATTTTACTATAATGTAGTGATGCTGGCCATTCAGACATGCCAAAGGGAAGCCATAAAATTCTTCCTTTGAGTAAAAAGGTAAGTACAACTCAATAAGATATTTTGAGAGAGAGAGAGACCACATTCACATAACTTTTATTACAGGACTAGAGGCCTGGTGCACAAAATTGGTGCACAGGGTGGAGGAGGGGGTGTCCTTCAGCCAAGCCTGCTCCCTCTCCAATCTGAGACCCCTTGAGAGATGTCCAACTGCCATCTTGTGGCCACATGGGGCAGGATATTTTGACCACATGGAGGCAGTCATCTTGTGCATTGAAGTGATGGTCAATCTGCATATTACTCTTTTATTAGATAGGATAGAGGCCTGGTGCTTGGGTGAGGTGAGCTGGTTTGCCCTGAAGGGTGCCCTGGATCAGGATGGGTGTTCCCTTGGGGTGTGGGGTGGCGTGGGCGAAAGGCCTATAGTGGTTTGCAAGCCGGCCACTCCCCACAGTGATCCAAGGGGAGGCCCTGGGATCTGGAATTTATTTATATTCTGCAATTGAAACTTTGTAGCCTGGAGAGGAGCCAAGCCTTCTGCTCACACAGCCATTGAAACTTTGTAGCCTTAAGCAGAGGTCTGGGCTGGCCAGGGTGTACAGAAAGCTTGGCTTCCTCCATCGCCAGGAGCAACCCAAGCCTCCCTCTTGCTCTCTCTGTGGCCATCTTGGTTGGGTTAATTTGCATACTTAATCTGATTGGTGGGCATGGCTGGTGGGAATGGCTTGTGGGTGTAGTGAAGGTACAGTCAATTTGCATATTACTCTTATTAGATGGGATTATGTAATAATTATGTTTATTATTAGTTAATATTGTTAATCTCTTAATTGTAGCTAATTGATAAACTAAACTTTTTCATAGATATGACTCTATAGGAAAAAACAGTGTATTCATAGAGCTTAGTACTATCCACACTTTCAGGCATCCACTGGGGGTCTTGGAATATATCCCCCATAGATAAGGGAGGACTACTATAATTCCTCTTAAGGAAGGAATTGTCTGAACTTAGAAAAATGCTTTTCAGTCCTGGATGTAATAACAGCTAACATACTGAATACCAAATACATGCCAAGTATTTATTTTACTCCTGTATTTATTTTACTCCTTTGGCCCTCACAGCAAATCTTATAAGAAGAATATGCACTATTAATTTTACCACCATTGTGTAGGTAAGGAAACAAGGGTATAGAGATGTGACTCACTTGCTGAAGCTCTTGGAGAGAAAGTGGAAGAGCCGAGCTCCTGAATATGTGCACTTTGGCTCCAGAACCTGGGTTCTGAATTGCAAAATGCGTGTTACGACTGAGGGCTGAGAGCTGAGGGCTGAACTAGTTCAGAGTTCAGGAATGAGGGCAGAACTGCTCAGCATGAGACAAGAAAAGAAATTTATTGTTGAAGCAAGAGACGGTGGGTGGGAAGAAAGACTGGAAGAGAAGAGTCAAGGAATAAAGTGGGAAAGGCCAAGAAAAGACCTTCCCCATGTGTGGGGGAGGAGAGGGAGTAGAGGGGAGGTGCTTAAAACACAACTTTAGAGGGCAGGCATGTCTACAATGAATGAATTTTTAACAACAGCTTTGTTAAGATATAATTGGCAAACTGTACACATTTAAAATACACTATTTAAGCCCTAACCGGTTTGGCTCAGTGGATAGAGCATCGGCCTGCAGACTGAAGGGTCCCACGTTCAATTCCCGACAAGGGCACATACCTCTGTTGTGGGCACATCCAGAGTAGGGGATGTGCAGGAGGAAGCTGATGGATGTTTCTAACTCTCTATCCCTTTCCCTTTCTCTCTGTAAAAAATCAATAAAATATATATTAAAAAAAATAAAGTACACTATTTAATAAGATGACATCATCACTACAGTCAAGATAGCAAACAATTCCATCACCCTTAAAGTGCTCTCACGCATTTTGCATTCCCCCAAACCTCTGCCCCACCCAGGCAACCACTGAACTTCATTCTGTCACTATAGGTTAGTTTGCATTTTCTGGAATTTCATATAAATGAAATTGTACAGTCTGTACTCTTTTTCTGTCTGGTATCTTTCACTCAATGTGATTATTATAAGCTTCATTCATGTTTTAGTGTGTTTCAATAGTTTATTCCTTCTCATTTCTGAGAAGCATTCCATTATATCGATGTATCAAAGTTTGTTTATCCAGTCACCTGTTGATGGACATTTGGGTTGCTTCCAGTTTGTGGCTATTACAAATAAAGCTGCTCTGAACAGTCCTGTTTATCTTTGTATGAAAAAAAAAAATGCTCTCATTTTAGTAGAAGTAGAATGGCTTTTTAATAAATGGTTTATGTTTGACTTTTTAAGAAGTTATTTTTCAAAGTGTTTATACAAGAGATACATGAGATTCTCCATTCCTCCACATCCTTGTTAAAACATGTATTATCAGTCTTTTAAATTTTTAACATTGTAAAAATGTGTAGAAATATCTCATTGTGGTTTTAATTGGCATTTCTCTAATAATAAATAATGTTGAGCATCTTTTCATGCAATTGTTTACCATGTATGTATCTTCCTCAATAAAGTGCTAATTAAAATATTTTTATTTGCCTTAGTGAGTTGCTTAATTGAGTTTTGAGAGTTATTTATGTATTTGGATACAAGTCCTTTATCAGATGTCCTTTGCAAGTATTTTCTTCCAATCTGTGGCTTTTCATTCTATTAACTAAAAGAGAGAGAGCCACTAGGGCCACCTTTTTGTGTTAGAATTTTCTGAACTATTTTAGAACAGAAAAAGTTTGTCCACTGGTGCTAGCAGAGCCAAACACTAGACACTGAGAATGGCAGTGGAGAACGATTGGCTATTTTATCACAAATGGCACCTCCCAGGAAAACTGGAAGCTAATGCTCAAAAGCCTGAACTCCCTGATGGCGTGGCGGTTACAGATTACAAGGGCAAAATCACCAGCATGGTGATTAGCGGTTTGGTATCCTCCTGGGAGCTGATCAGCTGAGGTCAGATAAGAACAGCCATGAGGTCTCTCAGCTCCCTCTGTCCTATTTACTGAGAAAGTAGCCAGGGGGTCCTTCCACCTGAGGGCTCCTTGCTGAAGACAACTTGAGTCAGGATGTTATCTTTATTTAACCTGCCGAGATCTGAACTACGTATTAATCAGGTCCAGGCTATTGTCTTCTGCTGCCTTGGGAGTTCCTGATTATGGTGAGGGGAGCTAGGTCTCTGATATATATGGAGAGATAGAGATAGAGATAGAGATAGAGATAGAGATAGAGATAGAGATAGAGATAGAGATAGAGAGAGAGACAGAGAGAGAGAGAGAGAGAGAGAGAGAGAGAGAGAGAAAGAGAGAGAGAGAGAGATGATTTTGAGAGTCAGAGAACTGTAATGGGACAGCCCTACTGTAAACATATATTTTAATGACATCTTTTTATTGAATTTAGTGAGGTGGCATTGATATTAATGATATCTTGAAACAGACATTTCAGTACCTATCCAAATGAGAACTTGATCATCTCCTTGTTTCATGTGCTTTGAGTTGTAGGCACAGAGATGTAGAAACTTCTGGTAGTCCTAGGCAGAACCCAGATAAGAACTGCTTTCCTATGCATGCCAAGGGCTGACATCAAAACTGTTCTGCAATATAGAGAAAGTAGTATGGTACTTGCCTGTTCACCATTGACATTCTCTAGCTCATCACTGAGGAGGAAAAGGAAGCCCTCTTTCAGTGGAAAGATCAGAGGTGTTTTTTATCTGATGTAGTGGTAACATAACACTGCTTCCCTTAGAAATTATATTGCAATAAGAATATTGGCAGCATCACCAAAAAAGGTAAATAAATAAAACTACCTGGCTAAAAGCTTACCTTAGACTTGTCTATAGCTATCACCATGAATACATTAGGAAATTGCATCAGGGTTAGAATATTGTTCCAGAAGAAGTGCTGCTAATCTTAGAGAGAACTGGGAAGTTGCAGTTTGACCATTATTTCCTTTTATACAAGGATTAGTGGCCCATTGCACAAATTTGTGCACATTGAAATTAATTAGGAGAAATATTTTAATATCACTATTTGCTCTTTCTCTATAATAGACGTGTCAACCAAATTTATGATCGACAATGACAGGTCAAAATACACGTGTGCAATTGGCGCCAGCAAAAACTTTCTATGCATCATGCGTGCATGAATCAATTTAATCTTTTATATACACCGAGTGGTCATATTATTATGGTCTCTGAATGCATAATAATCTGGTGAGTCAATGTATATCCTATATAATAAAAGGCTAATATGCAAATTGTCCCCTCGACCAGGAGTTCAACCAGCAGGCAGGCTGGCCAACGGTCCATGTCCCCTCCAGCTGGCCAGGCTGGCTGAACCCCACCCATGCATGAATTCATGCACTGGGCCTCTAATACACACACACACACACACACACACACACACACACACACACACATATTGAGTGGCCAGATTATTATGCATTCAGAAATCGTAATAATATGGCCATTTTTTTTCCAGCCCAGTGAAGCACTCCAACTTCTCTTTTAGGTAATTGTTAGCAAATAGCAATAAATATCAACATGAATCAATAATCAATACAGATTATTATTGTAGATCACACAGAAAGAACAAAGGGCAAAATATTTAACTGCAGCAATGTTTGACTATATTCTGTGCAGTGAGAAAACCTGAAGTAATTTTCAAGGTCCACCATTTCTTACTTCTTTTTAGTTGGGTCAAGTTTCTAAGCTTTCTAAATCTCTATTTTCTACTAATGAAAAGAAAATAGGATTCCACCAAGTCTTGTGGATCAAATGAGATGAGGCATGGGGAAATGCTTCACAGACATTTGATTACAGTGTAAAATGTTTGCACCTGGCTATAAAGCAAGTAGGGTTCCTGGACTGAAGGAACTGCAAGGAGGCTGGTTGCTAGGGAAAGGAAGCTAGGCATTGCTACTTGATGTCATTACTCAGTGCACACAGTGACCATTTCCAGGCTGGGCTGGGCTGTGGACCACATTTTGCACCATGGGATCTCGGCAGCATTGGCTTCAATTTGGTAGGCTGTCATTCCAGGGTGGTGGTGATGCTTGTGTCCCACTTGGAGGAACCTGAGTATTGCTTTGTGAGCACCAAGTGTGTAGTGCTATTTCTCTGTAAATGGCCAGTGAGTGTCACAGCAGCTCTTGCGTTGAGTGTCTGCCCCCTGGTGGTCAGTGTGCATCATAGCGACTGGTTGGATAGACACTTAGCATATTATCTTTTATATATATAGACTAGAGGCCTGGTGCACAACATTCGTGCACTGTGGAGGGTTCCCTCAGCCTGGCCTGTGCCCCCTGTCAGTCCTAGACCCCTCCGGGGATGTCCACCCACCAGCAGGGAGCGGGGATGTCCACCCACCATCAGGCCTAAGCTGGCAGATGGACATCCCCAGACGAGTTTTTAGCACTGCCACCGAAATGGGATAGGCTATTGCCAACACTGCTGTGCTCACCAGCCATAAACCCAGCTTCTGGCTGAGTGGCTTTTCCCTTGTGGGAACACACTGACCATTGGGGGGCAGCTTCTGTGTTGAGCATCTACCCCCTGGTGGTCAGTATGCATCATAGCGACCAGTCTTTCTGCTATTCGGTCAATTTGCATATTAGCCTTCTATTATATAGGATTGTTTTTTTTTTGGAGCAGTGGTGAACCAACTTATTTAGAGCCAATTGCTTAAGAAGCAAAGTGAGCTACAAGAAAAAGTAAAAAAAAAAAAAAGGAGGTTTTAAATAGCACATTGGTCTCAGAATGACAGGGACATCTATGTCCAAGAGATGGAAGGAAACTCAGGACAGTGTTCTGCTCACTAGAGGGCTCAGAAATTTCAGAATGCTTTGGGATGGGAAGGACTTTTGACACGTTAGCTACAATGATAGCCTGATGTGGCCTGATCAAGTGATAATTTAGTCAAAACAGTTTTTTTGTTTGGGGGTTTTTGTTTGCTTGCTTTCCCTGGTTTGCCTATACAGCAGCTTAGACGCTTATTGCTGTTACTTGAAGGAAACCAGCTCGAAAGTGGTCTCAGTGGCACTGGGGCAACCCCAGAAGAGTATCCTGGTGGCAACGTGCTATGCGGACAGGGCTTCTGGCTGGGGCAGGTTTACACAGGGAGACTATGGTTGTGGCCTGGAATAGTCACCCTAGGCACTGTTACCCAGTTTATATGCACAAAGCCAAGGAAAAGAGATAATTTCCTGCTATACTCCCACCTGGCAGTGACCTCTACCTTCGAGAGCAGGCTACTTAACCTCATTCTGCTTTTAATTCCAGCGCCGCCTGCAGCCCAAGTATCAGCTCATCAGCAAGCTGAGAAGGGTGATTCAGAAGTCGAAAGATAAGAATGGTGACAACAGGCAAGGTGCTGGATTGTGTTTCCTGTCCAGAACCAAGATTGTTAACTTAGATTAGAATAAATCCAGATGTGGTGAAGCTAATCCAAGTGCAATTCTATCTGGGGCTTGCTCGAAAATAATGTGATGGGGAGGTAGTTGGGATGCGGATGAGAAGGGGTTATAGATAAAACATTGATCACAGGAGTTGAAACTTGTTGAAACTGGGTGATGGGTCTATGAGGGTAATAGTCTTCTAGAATGAGTATGTGGCTCATACAAGCTAAGGATACAAAGTGCTCATCATACAGTAAGTCCTCAATAAACAGTAGCTATTTCCCCCCCTTTACATATGAAGCTCAGAGCAGTAACTTGTCTGAGGTCACAATCCTAGGAAGTGATAGAGCTAGATTTCTAAACTCCGCCTCTCTAACTCCAAAGCCTGTGCTCTTGGACACTCTCCTGTTTAAAGACACAGCACCCAGCCAAAACCGGTTTGGCTCAGTGGATAGAGCATTGAAGTGCCGACTGAAGGGTCCCAGGTTCGATTCCGGTCAAGGTCACATACCTTGGTTGCAGGCACATCCCCAGTAGCAATGTACAGGAGGCAGCTGATCAATGTTTCTCTCTCATCAATGTTTCTAACTCTCTATATCTCTCCCTTCCTCTCTGTAAAATATCAATAAAACATATTTTAGTTGGAGAATCCAAGATGGCGGCATAGGTAAACACCTACACTGCTGCCTCGCACAACAATTTCAAAACTACAACTAAAAGACAGAACGGACATCATCCAGAACCACAGGAAAGCTGGCTGAGTGGAAGTTCTACAGCTAGAGGGAATGAGTGGGCTCACGGAGACCCAGAGGAGTTGCAAAAAGCTGAGGTATGAAGACGCGAGTCTGGAGAGAGCAGGTGCTGGAATACCTGGCTGGTTTTCTCCGGCAGGAGGGAAACGGAGACTCTCAAAGGCATTGAACCCCTTATCTTACGACACAAAACCCCAGATCCAGCCAAAACTCATACGGGAGGAGTGTGGACTCTGAAAAGGGAGAGGTGCACGGAAATTTAGGGGAGTCGCAAAAGATCAGAGGACTGATGGCGCGCACGGCACTGCACAGAGGACAGATTGCTGATTGTGCCACTAGCTTTCGCAAGTGGGCGGAAGACAGACCCTCCCAACTGTGCCACTTCTGACTCCACTAAGCCCCTGTTTCATGTGAAACCCTGGTGATCTAGACTCGTGTGGTCCTGGAGCGCAGGAGAACTGGAAAGGCAGCGGTCTAAAGGCACTAGGGGCTCGCGCAGGCGCACAGAAGGGCCGCTCCAGCAATTACCCAGTCATGTAAGACTCAGGGGCAGTGGAGGGCGGGGCGGACTGGAAGGCAAGGCGGTCCCTTAAGCCCTGAGACTCCACCCATCCAAAACTCAACAGAGGCTTCTTCAGTTTTGCAAGTCTGGTATCATAAGGCTGAATCCAACACAGAAGTTCTCCCGGCATAGTGAAAATGCTGAGACAAGGGAAGGGATCACAAACAAAAGAAATGGAGGGAAAAAAATGACTGGATATAGAGTTCAAAACCACGCTTATAAGATTTTTCAAGAATATCCTAGAAAAGTTGGATAAAGTTAGCGAGAGCCTAGAGGAGATGAAAAAGGACCAACTAGAGACACTGACTGAAATAAAAAATATTATACAGAGACCTAACAGCAGACTAGAGAAGGGCAAGAATCATGTCAAAAATTTGAAATATAAAGAAGCAGAAAACATTCAACTGGAAAAGCAAGAAGAGAAAAGAATCCAAAAATGTGAAGATAATGTGAGGAGCCTTTGGGACAGCTTCAAGCATACCAACATCAGAATTGTGGGGGTGCCAGAAGAAGAGAGAGAGCAAGATACTGAAAACCTATTTAAAGAAATAATGACTGAAAACTTCCCACATCTGGTAAAAGAAATAGACTTACAAGCCCAGGAAGCACACAGAACCCCATATAAAAGGAATCCAAAGAGGACCA
>JAAGEH010000005.1:28125662-28137372 GCA_011751065.1 Lasiurus cinereus
AAAGCCAAAAAATTATGAACAATAAATACATATCTATCAACAAGTGACTCCAAAAATTAAGTGAATTAAAAATTTGATCAACAGAATAAACTGATGAATATAATAGAATCAGGAGCACAGAAAGGGAATGGACTGATAATTGTCAGGGGGGAAGGGGTGAGGGCTGTACAGGGAGAGACTGGACAAAAATCATACACCTATGGATGAGGTCAATGGGAGGGAGGTAAGGGCAGAGGGAAGGGTGGGAGCTGGGTAGAAGGGTGCTAAAGAGGGAAAAAAAAGAGAAACAAATGTAATAATCTGAATAATAAAGATTTAATTTTAAAAAATCAAAAAAACATATTTTAAAAAAACATATAAAAAAAGACACCACA
This sequence comes from Lasiurus cinereus, assembly GCA_011751065.1. Classification (NCBI taxonomy): domain Eukaryota; kingdom Metazoa; phylum Chordata; class Mammalia; order Chiroptera; family Vespertilionidae; genus Lasiurus; species Lasiurus cinereus. The sequence continues at coordinate 28,126,037 of JAAGEH010000005.1, forward strand.
CCCAATGCCTAGCACATACTAATCACCAGGTCCACCCACTGTATGAAGTACTTTGCATGAATTACCATATTTAATTAAAAGCCCTATGATGAAGCCCTATCAGCATAAACATTTTACAAATGAGGAGACTAAGGCAGAGAATAGTTGAGCATGTGCCCAAAGAAAAAGGTCAGTCGGATGGAGCCAGAGTTGGGGCCCTGGCACCAACTAGAATCCACCTTCCCGCCCGTGGGCAGTGTGGATGTGTGCACTCCTGAGGGTGTGCAGAGTCAGAAGAGGGGCGGACCGTCGACATGGCCCTGGTGACCTCTGGGCTGGAAACTCCCAACAAAACACTGCGTTGTTTAGAAACAACCAGACCTTATTCCCTTCCTAATATTTTCCTCACACACTCCCCTATGCACTTTTCCCGCCTCCTCCTCCCTGTGTGTCTCTCTTTCCCCTTTCTCAATTTCTAGGGTTCTCCCCAACTTGGCTTCTCATTGACTTGGAAATTTGTGTTTGCTTAATCCTGCTTCCACGGAGAGCCCTGAGTGGACCTTCGCCTGGTCATGAAACAAGTTCCTCAGCGACCCATTCAGTTAAGGTCCCCTGGCTGACACTGAACAGGGATGCCGCTCTCAGAAGGTCAGTCTCGCGCTTGCAGACCGTATGCCCCACAGAGCCATTCCAAGGCACGGAGCACGCATGACTGTAAGGGTCCTTGCCTTCCAGCTGAGCCTTGTGAGGTAGAGGTGAAATGAAGCAACTGGAAACTGGAATGAAGTTGGGGAGGTGCTGTTCCTGTGTTGGAAGCAAGAGCAGGGCGTCCACTAACACAAGGAAACCATACCTGGATCCAGCCTGAAAGCACAGGAAGCCTGGGGAGCAGGGTGTGGGGAGCCTCAAGCAAAGGCCTGGGGTCCTACAACAGGCTGGCACTAGGGGTGTTATCTTGGAGCCAAAAGTGTGAGCAAGAAAGGGTGGGATTAGAAAGCAGCCCACGTGGCTCAGCCGTTGAGCATCGACCTATCAACCAGGAGGGCACGGTTGGATTCCCAGTCAGGGCACATGCCAGGGTTGTGGGCTCAATCCTCAGTGTGGGATGTGCAGGAGGCAGCCAATCAATTATTTTCTCTCATCACTGATGTTTCTATCTCTCTCCCTCTTTAAAATCAATAAAAATATATATTTTTAAAAAAAGAAAGAAAGAAAGAAAGAAAGAAAGAAAGAAAGAAAGAAAGAAAGAAAGAAAACACAGAGAAAGACTTGTCTGCAGTTCGAAGGCTCTGGATTCTACCTTGTTGGCCTGCGTGTCTGCCAAACTCACCTAATAAGAATGAGGGTGCTTGCTAAAGGCTGCCTCGCCAAGCTACAGGTGAGAGGCCTCAAAGGACCAGGTTCAACAAGCTGTCAAGTGGTTGGTATGATCAGGTGAGTTTGGAAACACCTGGAGGTGATGCTGGGCAACGAAAGTACTTCTAGACCAGCGCTCATGTCTGAACGTGAATATCCTCCTGGAGCCTCCAGGGTGTCTGAGTGGCTGGCGGGGTTGGGATGCTCACCTGGCCTTGGGTTTTCTGGACTCATGAATTAATAAGACAGTGTGAGACCTTTGCCACCAAAGGCATCGCTGCAAATTAAGCATCGCAGGCAGAGATTAAACAGCAGACACGAAAGAAATTCCATATATTTTGTTTCTCCTTTTCATGGTTGTTGCTGTTTTTTTTTCCTTGTTACTAGGCTAAGAGGGCTTGTGTTTGCCATATACACTTGGTAGGGGAAGACGGTCTGAACATGCAGTGATAAAAGAGGTAGAAGAAGAGAGGGGCTGGATGCTGGAAGAGGGGTTTAGGGCAGTGAATAGAAATGTTTTTGGGTCAGAAAATTATGTTTGTAGCTATTTGGCAAACTGTAGTAGAACACGCCTTGATGAAGAGACAAATAGTGTCTCCTCCTTCCAGCATCCTCGGGAGTGCTGGCCAAAGCTTTCTCAGAGAGTGAACGGTGAGTGATCTATAGGTGTTGCATTTGAGAGGCGAGGGATGCGGTTTCATAACACCACGCTAGTGTTGCTAATGCTCCCCATGGTAGGAAAATGCTCTTGGTGTTCAATGTCTTGGCTTCGAACTGTCCAGAAAGGATTAGTGAGAAATTCTATTACAATTCATGGTTGACACAAAGAAAAGGTGGGGGGAGGAGGAAAGAGAAAGAGAGACAATGCCAAAAAATGAAACTCATTTTAGCTCTTCTATTAAAGCCAGATGTATTTTAGGTTCTGTTTCTAGGCAACTGCATAATGGCAATATTCTGGAATCCTTTTTTTGAAGACCCACAACTGTCAGAGTCAGGAAAGGTCAGGAGGAAATTATAAGGGAATATGATGGCATAGGGGAGGCAGCATCACTCCAGTCCTGCTTGGGAAGCCGTGACATTTTGCATCATTTTCAGAAACTCTAAGATCTTCCTCAGGGCACTCAGCCACACAACCCTTTGGCAAGAACATTGACACAACCCAACCTTAAATGACATTGGTCTTTAACCGAATCATACTCTGATCTCACCTCTCAGGTCTTCTATTGGGGACTGAAGATGCTTCCCCTGTGTGCACAACCATCCAGTGGTTAAGGAGTATGAGAGATTTAGGAATATGCAGAACCAATAAAGAGCTTTCTAGCCGGAAACTGCCTGGGAGCGTAGGGCAACAGGCTCAGTACATCGAGAAGAAAACTGGATGAAAGAGAGCAGGGGAAAGAGAGAAGGCAACTAAATTCCATGCGTGGATGTGCCTGGTTTAGGCTCTAAAGGTGGGGGTGTTCTCTCTGGTGCTGACTTTGTTAGTGTATGCAACCTTGCGACAAAAAAAGCATTAACTTTGACTGAGTTCCTCAAGCACTTTGCTAGCTCCTTTTTTACCATTTGCTTTTCCCAATAATTGAATAGGGTTTATAGGTGCCATTCCTATTGTAGAGGATGGAGCCAGGGCTTACAGAGGTTGTCTTCCTGACTCCCACACTTAGCATATTTGATCTTAGAGAAGGCTGTGTAGTGCTCACCTGTGAGAACAGCACACACCTTGCAGGTGGTTTTATAAGATTGAATGAAGTACCATATTTTCCAGCATATAAGAAGACTTTTTAACCCAGGAAAATCTTCTCAAAAGTCAGGGTCGTCTCTTAGGGCGAGTATATCCCAAACTCTATATTTTAACTGGAAAAGTTGGGGGTCGTCTTATACACCAGAAAATACGGTAGTTTATGTGAGCACCTAGCATGGCAAGCTGTGCCTGTAAGTCAGAGCATCACACTGCTTTTCTCAAACGCTTGAGCAGCTTCCATCCCCGAAAGCAAAGCCAGGTCCTTGCTGTGCCTATAGGACCTGCACCATCTTGGAATTCCTCTCTACTCACTGATTTTCGGCCACCTCCTAGCCCTCTGACCCCAGCCCGCTCCCTAGGCCTTCTACCCAGAACCTCTCCATCTCAGAGACAACCCTATTGGAAGTACAGCTCCTCACTCTCCCCCACAACATTCCTTCCCCTCTGCTTCACTGCTCTCCAGAGCACTATCACCACTTAAAGCACCCTACATTTCCATGTGCTTCCTGTTTCCACTGGAAAGTAAGCTGTAAGGGCAGGGGTTTAAATGTTTTGTTTAGTCCTTGCTGAGTCCCCAGCACCTATTAGATATTTAATAAATATTCATTAAATTCATAAATGGATGTTATCTTCCAGCCTCCCTTGCTTCTTCTTCCAAGGTCATACATATCAGATCAGAAGTCTCTGTCCTTCCAAAATATAAAAAGACAAGAAAAAAACTTAGCTGTTATTGGGGCCTCTTTGTCCACGCTATAACTCAGTTTTCTGCGTTTGGGATAGTTAGGACTTTATATGTTACCTTTTGTTGTTGTTGTTGTTTTTAGTGTTCACCTGGCTCGTTCCTCAAGCATGAAGGCAGTCCCTGCTTTACAACATCTTAGTACCAGCATCTGTTGACTGGCTGCAGTGTCAGGCACCAGACTCTGGGCAGTATGATTCTCAGGATGTGCTTACAGCTTAATGGCAGAGACAAACAACAGCCAATCTCAATACACTAATAAGGGAAATGCTAAGAAGAAACTGTATCTTGAGGGCCTACAATGGGGACATTTAGCACCAGCTGAGAGTTCAAAGAAGACTTCCCAGAAGATATCTTTAAAGAGCATGAAGAGTTAACCCTAAATAAACCAGTCATAGAAATACAAGTATCACATGATTTCACTCATATGTGGAATCTAATGAACAAAATAAATTGATGAACAAAGTAGATCCAGAGACATAGAAGCATAGAACAGACTGATGAATCTCAGAGGAAAGGTAGAGATGGGTGGATGGGTAGAGATTAACCAAAGAACTTGTTTGCATACATGCATAACATATGGACACAAGACAATAGGGTGGTGAAGGTTGGGGGGGGGTGTAGGTGGTGGGAGGGAAGAGAAGGGCAGATGCAAGGTGGAAGGATCTATGGTGGGGGGAAGAGGGACATCTGTAATACTTTCAACAATAAAAATAAATTAAAAAAAATAAAGTTAGGCCCAGAAGGGGCAGGAGCATGCTCCAGGGATCAGTCTAAGCCCATGCAGTTATAAAATTGCATGACACACACAGAGACTTCAGGGATTCTATTACCCGAACATTATGTCTGAGGCTCAAGGTCACTTACATTCTGTATGGAGGAACTTAGACTACACTTGAAGAATGTGACATGACCCATTTTGTTCTCAATTGATCACCGTAAGTAGGATACTTTTGATCCAGGATTATTAAAAGTATCTTAGGTCTAGTAAAGCAAGACTTGGCAAAATCTTGGATGGCACAATTGCCCTTTTCTCATGGTGACCAGAGAGAATACAGACCTATCAGAAAACTGTAGCCTAGAGGCCATTTAAAATCAGGCAGATAGCCTAGACGGGCTATACTCCAATCCATGGTCACCCTAGGTCAAGCCAGCTTCCTAAAACTAGAGACTCTCTTAGCAATTGAATCTCTGGTTTTGAGGTCCCTTAAAAATCAAATTCACTGAAAGAGAGCCATATTGACATTGCAGAGGCTTCTGACCATAATGAAAGCCCTAATAAATAGGACTCAACTATCCCAAGGGTTCTCTAGACTAGAGGTTGCAAGGTGGCAGCCCTCTATATCTACCCTTGGCTGTGTAATTCACCCCATACGTTAACAAACTAAAACAACTTGAAATCCTTGCAATCATATAACCATATTTCTCAGAAACATTTGGGTCCTAACTTCTCTTGAAAAACATACAGTAATCTGAAAATACTGGCCTGCCTTCCTATTTGGCAACAGGCTGGAATGGCACAGTAGTAGCTGCCACCCTCCTGTCCCCCTCCTCCTCCTAGATGGGGGATGATCTCATTTGTCAGTCCTATCATGGGACCTTACAGCTGACTCCTGAGTCTTCAGAGACTGGACCTACACATCCTGGATGTCTCAAAATCATAGTCTCTCATCTCCAGTCCAGGTATATCAAGTGACTTCATTGAAAAGTTTTCTTGAGTCCTAGCGAGTCCTAGTGAGCTCTCCTGATAATTTCACGGTGCTAATACTTAGTTGGAGGGGAAAGATACCTTGGAAAGGAGGACATAATAGGTACTACAATACAGAAGGGAGGAGGGTGGGGTCAGATAAGCAGTGGGTGTAGGCAGAGCACTGGAGAACCAGATCAAAGGGCTCAAGGATGCCGAAACCGGTTTGGCTCAGTGGATAGAGTGTCAGCCTGTGAACTGAAGGGTCCTGGGTTTGATTCCGGTCAAGGGCATGTATATTTGGTTGCGGGTACATCCCCAGTAGGGGGCGTGCAGAAGGCGGCTGATCGATGTCTCTCTCTCGATGTTTCTAACTTTCTATCTCTCTCCCTAACTTTCTGTGAAAAATCAATAAAATATATTTAAAAAACAAACAAACAAAGGGCTCAAGGAGCTGGGTTAATATAAAGGTATGAAAGGGGAGTGGGTGGGGCAGCAGAGGAGCTAGAATAGTCTCAGCAGGACTTAATGAGTGCCAGGGGATATGAAGGGATTTCTCTCCTTTTCAAGCCTCGTGGACAAATGTTTAAAAGACAAATATTAATAGCTACACATTTCTAAGTTTTATTACTAATTAGAACTTAACGTGCTTGGGAGTTCTGAATGAGGCGTTAAGTGCAAAGTATGCTAACTTGGGCAGGGATGAGCTTTTTCCACTTCAAAATTAATGCCCCTACCAAAAAATAAGACAAATGGAATGCTGATGATCTGGCTCTTTGATATCTACAAACATTTTGAAAACATTTAAAATATTTTCAACTTTTCTGTGCGGTTGCATTAGGTGATGACTGTTGGCTTACTTGTTTCCTGTTTATTTTTTCCTTTGCTCTCTCTCCAAATAACTTTTGGTTTGGAGGCCGTAGTCAGTCCACAGAACTGGACTTGTGGCACAAAAAAAGTTGTGTAATAACATAGACATGAGTGCCAACAGGTGGTTTCATAATCTAAGGCCTTGAAATAAGTTGTTATCCTGCCGCTTGGCACGAATTCTGAGCTTGGTGATGGACATCCTGAAATGTGCACGTTCGTGTATCAAGATGTATCAAGATGAGGCTCTAGCCCTGAAGGGCGGGTTTAACTGGGACTGGAAGAGCTATGAACCTGTGTGTGATTACTGCACAAATACAGCCAGCCAGTCAGCTGAGAACTGATATGTTAGACAAACATATTTTCTTTCTAGTGGAAGAAAGAAAAAACAGGAAAGTCAGCTTCCTGGGGCCATCCTCGCTTTGTCCTCTCAACTTTAGAGACAAGAAGGGGGAAAGAATCATCAATGTGAGAAACATTGATCAGCTGCATCCTGCATACTCCCTAATGGGGATCGAACCTCCAATCAGGGCATGTGCCCAGACCTGGAATCCAACCTGTGACCTCTTGGTGCCTGGGTCAACACTCAACCACTGAGCCAAGCTGGCCAAGGCTCCAAGTACAACTCTAAAGGGATGGATCAGCAGTAATCTTTTTGCTTTACTCCCAAGTTTAGCTCATTTTCTGGTACCCAGGTCTTCAAACAATAAATCATTTTTCCCTCCCCCAAGCCTCTTGTAAGAGAGCTTACTCGCTGTCTCAGGGAGGCTCATTCGATCTTTGGACTTCAGTTAACAACAAAGTTAAGACTATTGGAAAGAGAACATTAAAATAAAACTGTTTTGAGTGTCTCAATATTTCTGTCTTTGGCTTGTTGGTTTGGTAATATTATGTAAACTACCTTCCCTTTTCCATCACTTTGAGGAATCCTCATCAAAACCAATAGGAAGCCTTCTGCTGAGGAAAAATGGTGGGGGACTATCTGAAATACCTGATGTCAGACACTCCCAAGATGAAGGAGCAGCCATTTATCATGGTCCAACCAGTGTCCCATGATTCAAGGAGATGGAGTCCTTTAATCCACCCACAGGACCACAGCACTCAGATTTCAAGAATCAATGACCTACAAGATCTAAGACCAGCAGAGGGACCTGCATTCAGCCCATTCAAAAGCTGTTTCATCCAAGATGTGTTTAAACAATTATGACAAGTTAAACATAGTACTTTTTATTATAGCAGAAATTAACTGATCTCCCATCCTGTCAAGTTGGGGTTAGGATACAGGCTTAGTATATAGGCCGATACCGAGCTTAAGTATTTTCATTCACAACAGGTGACTACCACAGGGCAGGATGCTAGAAGCACATTTCTTATTAGCCCAGGTTTTTATTAATTCGTGTATATATTGTGTACCTACCGTGGGCTAGATACTATGATAGACGTTGCAGTTACAAAGTTGAACACAACCCACTCCTCACTTTTTTTTATTGAGTTCAGAGAGAAAGGGAGGGGGAGATAGAAACATCAGTGATGAAAGAGAATCATTGAAGGGCTGCCTCCTGCAAGCCCCCTACTAAGGATCGAGCCCACAACCAGGCATGTGCCCTTGATTGGAATCGAACCTGGGACGTTTCAGTTCACAAGCCAATGCTCTATCTATTGAGCCAAACTGTGTAGAGCCCACTCCTCACTCTTAAAAAGCTTAACCTACCAGAAAGAAAATATAGTACGTGTGAGTTTTGCTCTGTGGAGTGCTATGCAATACATGTAGTAAATACTAGAAAGGGCTGTCTGAGGTAGAACTCGGGCACAGGTGAAGGACAGTAGAGACCACTGGGATAGGTCAGGCTGAGGGTTGATGTTTTCAGAATGACTAGTAGACAAAAAGACAGGAAGGCACAATGACCCCACTTAATTTTATAATACTGAAGTCTAAAAATAAAATGACAAAGAATATATCCAGATAATAAGATGAAAAAATGGCAGTCAAAAAGAGAGAGAAGACATTGATTAAGTGATTTATTGCTGTTTTTGCGTAAGTTATGCCATGCACTGTGAAGATCTTTCCTGTCCATTTGTCTCCTTAGCTGCTTCTGATAGGTTTAGGTTATCTTTTAACTCCATTTCTGTTCTATTACAGCCCACATTTACTTCTCTGCAAGTGACCACGCCTTCCATCTTCCAGCTGGTTTTCTAATTTTTCAGTTTCTAGAAACTTATAAACAGAAAAAAAAATCTGATAAAAATAACTTGATATGATGTGAAGTGTTGACACATTAAAGGAATCCTTTTGTTGCTTAACCAGGACATTATTTCTATTCTTAAATATTTCAGTAATAGGAAACAAAGTTGATATGTAATGTTTGAATATCTTGAATGTCTTATACTTAGAATAGTTTCATATACTCTTTTAAATGTCCATAAAACACATTACTATGTTTTTATTTCATTATGTTATCCTATAAATAAGGAAGCCATCTAAACAAATTTTGATCTAAAATTTATATATTCTTCAGAATGTATAAATATTTCACCTTTTACAAAATGTGGTTAACCACAATATTTCAAGTAGTTAAGGGAAGGAAAAACAATTAGAAGAGTTGTAGTATGTAAAAAGGAAGAAAAGGAAAATATGGGAAAACACAGAATGAATGTAAGTTTCCCTTAGAAAACAATCTTTCAAGTGAAATGTCATAGTTCTAATAAATGCTAAGTGACCATGATAGAAACCACATGAATTACCACAAGATCCTTAATTAGTTATAAAGAAAAAGGAAAACTGTCCTTTAAGACAAAAGTTAGGTAATATTTTCACAATGAAAGTTAGGCAGAGGTTTTGGATATTCTTAGAATGGCTCACTTAAAAAACTAAACAAGGAGTTCTGAGTTACTTATGTGATTATAGGTTGGTTTTATCTGAGAAAACCACATAAAATATTAACTATTAGCATGTAACCAACAATTATATAAAGTATTATACCAAAGTAAGATACCTTTCTTGATGGCAAAATGACAGCGAAATGTAAACTAAAATTACATGGCATTAAAAGACAGCCAACTGTTAAACCAACCATGGGGAGTTAGTGAATAAAACAAATAAACCATCATAATAAAGACACAAGAATCTTGCAAAACACCGTATAATAGTAAAATCTAGCCCTTCTTAAAAAAAATAATGGTTATTTTGGTGGCTTTAAAACACGTGTGCAAAAAAGAAAGTCAGAAGTGAGACTGTGTAGTTTCCATGACTAGGTCATTAAAAGGACAGCACTTCTGCCCTCGGTAGTGTTGCTCAGTTGATTGAGCCTCATCCCATGCACTGAAAGATCACCAGTTCAATTCCTGTTCAGGACATTCCCAGGTTGGGGGTTCAACAGGAGGCAACTGATCAAAGTATCTCCCTCACATCAATGTTTCTCTCCCTCTCTCCCTTTCTCTTTCTCCTTCTAAAATCAATAAATACATATTAGAAGAAAAAAAAATACTGCTTCTGCCTGGAATGCAAGCTTTCTCATGGTGCTGGCTCTTAGAACCCAGCCATCATTGTGAGGAAGCCCAGGCCACACAGAGAGGCCACATGTGGGTGTTCCAGTCAATAGCCTCTACTAGATCCCTAGCTGACACCAGCATCAACATGCAGTCAGGTGAAGGGATCATCAGTCTGCGGATGGCTATAGCACCATGCCTTCCAATCTTCCAGCGTAGGCCATGGACATTGGGAAGCAGTGATGAGCCATCCTGCTCTATACTCTGTGAATCCTTGCCCATACCAATGAAGATCATGGTTGTAAGCCACTAAATTTGGGGGCAATTTGTTTTGCACACACTATTAAACAGGAAAGAATTGTTTTTCAATTCTTTATACCAACAATCTTTATACCAACCAATTTAGGATATATCCTCCATTTAATAAGTTTGGTAGGTTTTATTTAAGTGATACAATTAAACTTCCTTAGTACAAATTTTTATATTTTGAAATCTGAGAAAATGAGAATCTACATTTTATATGTTTAGGCTGAATGTCATCCATAAGAGTTCTGGGAAGGAAAGTTTAGGTAATCCACGAAAGAATAAAAGGGGAATACTGAAGAAGCTAACAAATTACTTTAAAGTACTTCATAGTAAAGTGCTCTCCACATAGAAGACACTCAATAATTGTTACAAAATGTCAAATGAACATTCCCCTAAATGCTTCCTAATCATTTTTCACATGTTAGTTTTAAGTATTCTATTTGGTAAATTGGTCAGCTAAGTTCAAGCAAATTATTTGTGTATACATATATTTTATCTCTTCCTAAAGGTGAGTTCCCTTAGGGCATCCTTATCTTTTTCACCTTTGTATTCCTCAATGGACACAACAAAATGTTAAGTCAATTACTGCACTTAACAAGTATTTGTGCAAATAATCACACTACACAGATGTGCCTGAAGCTAACTCAAGGGTCTAATAGTTCACTTTTTCCTTTTTTTTTTGTTCTGCCCTTCCCCACAATTAGTCCAACCTAGTTGATATCCCATCTGACGCCTTGCCATGCGAGCAGTCAGCAGCTGTGCTACGCTACAGGATGCCTAGGACCAAACCAGAGGTCGGACCTGCATTGCACCATTTGTCCACTATCCAGACACCATTGCTGACATGTATACATAAGGAAGTGTTTGACATTGAAACTGGGACTCAGAACTATTGGACACTGAAATTGGGACTCAAATATTTTTTGTTCTTAAAGGTTTATTTCTAGCCTGCAGAGGCAAGATATTTTTAAAGAAAAGAATCGGGGGGAAGAGGGGGGGACAGATACAGAGGCAAAGAAGCAATGAACAGACTGTCATACTACAGCGGGAAGGCAGGAGAGGTTGGGGGGGAGGTCCTGTAAGAGATCAAACAAAGGACTTGTATGCGTGTATGTAAGCATAACCAATCTATACTAGACAGTGGGAGGGGGGCAGGTGAAGGCATGTACTGGGGG
>JAAGEH010000005.1:28137472-28306473 GCA_011751065.1 Lasiurus cinereus
AGGAGACATATGTACTACTATTTGTAATACTTTAAACAATAAATAAATAAATAAATAAATAAATAAATAAATAAATAAATAAATAAATAGGGAATATGCTAATTGACCCTTATACCATCATAAAGGTGGCGGCACCCACAGCCAATAAGGAGGGAATATGCTAATTGACTACTCTGCCCTCAAAGATGATGGTACCCACAGCCACAGGATGGCAGTGCCTAGTATCCTCAGCCTGCCTCCAGAGTCCCCCAGTCTCCTCAGCCCCCCAGGCACCCAGGGCCAGCCCAAGACACAGGCAAGCCTTGGATGGCGGCTGCAGAACTGCCCAGGGTCACCAGAGGCTAAGGTAACCAGGGCCAACCAAGGCTTGCGCTGCTGGCAGTGGCAGCAGCAGAGGTATGATGGGGTGTTGTCTTCCCCTGAGCACCAAATCACCTCCCACCCCTGAGGGCTCCCAGACTGCAAGAAGGGGCAGATTGGGCTGAGGGATCCCCCTTTCAGTGCATGAATTTTCATGCAGTGGGCCTCTAGTTTTACTATATTTATAAGAGACACTGCATACCTTTTTATATCATTTACCAGTGTACTTGGAGTAAAGATAAAGATATAAATGTCTGCTATGTGTAACTGGTCATTTGTGATGATCAAGCCATTCGCCCCATCTCTGGGACAATGCATGCTGCCGAGCTCACTGCACACCACACAGCTCTCTCTGTCTTGGTGGAAGGGGCTCACCCCTACCCAGCTGTGCAGTGTGTGAGTTTGCTCATTTCCTTCTGCAGCTTAGGACAGAGAAAACCTAATCCAGAAGATCTTTATTTTGTTACAGGCAGAGATTTCTAGGTCAGCATTATTTTTTAAGTATTACAAAGATACACCATTCTGCTTAGGACAGAAAAGAATAAAGACACCTAATTGTTTGCTCATTCCACCAGTTTAGTCCCAACTTCTTTCAAAACACAATATAACAGTAAAACCTAGCCCTTCTTAAAAGGCTGAGACCAAACTTATTTGACAGAGTTACATTGCCTATGCTCAGATTTAAAACTTTTCACTAAATAAAATTTTGAAATATTTATTTATAAGTTTACAACTGTCTTTGAAATTAATCAGTGAACAAAGCAACAGTTTTTTTTCCATTCACATTTACACTAATTACTATTCTAAATAAGATATTCATAATTTCTTCAGTTTCAATCTAAACATTAAATTTGTAGTAACAGGATGTGGGTTCTAGTACAGATTTTCTAATTCACTGTATGGCCCTACACAAGTGATCTTGGATCTCTGCCTTCACCCGCATCTCACAGGGATAGTGCCTTTTGAAACCTACTTTATAGGCAAATAGGCATGGAATTTACGTGAAGACATTTTGCTAAAGTTGCTTAAAAAAACGTAAGGTAAAAATATGTACCATTTTATCATATGTTTTCTAACATTTGATTTGCTTTTTACAATTTAAACAAAATAAAGAGTGCATGCTTTCGGACTATTATAAAATTCAGTAGTTATACAAGGTGAATTAAAGTAGTAAAGCAGGTCATAACAGTAAACCCATTCATCCATGCTCTCATTTAATTAAGAGATAATAATTATAAAAATAGGTAACATTTTTTTAAAATATTCCCATTTATTCTATCTCAGGAGTTCTTGCCCATATCGATGGATTGTCTGGCATCAGACATGGCATCCGGTACTTGAACAGTCATTTTGTCCATAGACTTTGTCAAACAAATTTGGCAGCCCAACCGGGATCTGTATAAAAAAGGGGAAGGTATGGTTTAGTATTAAATAGGCATTATTCATAAAACAATGCAGTTGTATAGAACATTTTCTTAGTCAAAAAAGTTAAGAATTTATTTAACTTTTACATTTAAGTTAAAAAATATATTCAATTCTCAACTAGAGGGTAATAAAATGTGATCATAAAATAAAACAAAAGCCTAACAGACCATGGCTTTGTTTTAGTCTTTAGTCTCCATCATCCACTGATTGTTTCACTAGTACTACTGCTTTTGGTGAAAGGACTGACAAGCAATGAAATAATCAGAAGGCACAACAGTGGAGAAGAGAACTGAGATTTTAGCAATGCCAAGAAAATGACTAATCAATTCTCAGATAATTAAAACCATACACAGACTATAAAGTCTTTAAAACAAAAAAATTGGGCTGAAACCAGTTTGGCTCAATGGATAACGCGTCGGCCTGCAAACTGAAGGGTCCTGGGTTCGATTCCAGTCAAGGGCATGTGCCTTGATTGCGGGCGCATCCCCACTGGGGGGTGTGCAGGAGGCAGCTGATCAATGTTTCTCTCTCATCGATGTTTCTAATTCTCTCTCTATAAAAATATATATTTTTTTATGTAAAATATATATATAAAATATATATATATATATATAAAAACAAGAAATTTGGAATAAACACACATATAAGTTATCAATTATCAAATATATCTTTTCCCCACATTTCTAACATCTCTAAAATCCAGTTAAATCTTAAAATCAATGGCATCTAACCATCACTGCTACAGTGGGAGGTGGCAGTCACATCAGCACTGCAAACCTGGTCACGATATTCATATAGGTGCCTCTTCAAATGAGTTATAAAAAGTATTTTACTACCACATATGTTGAATTTAACTACCAGTCAAAATTATACCATTATAATTAGCTAGTTTTTAATCATAGGAAAGGAGCAAAGGGGAAGCCAAACATTCTAGGCATGTCATCTGGGCAGCTTCACCGGGAAGCTGCAATTTTACACTCCCCAGGGAACCACCAGCCTATCCTCCCTGCAGATCACTGGGCGAAGGGACTGGATAAAGGGGAAGATGGGTGCAGCACCGTGAGTTGGGATGACATAGGGATGATGCCTATCAGTCAAATCTTAGAACAGAGATGACTGGCTAAAGGGGGCAGGGCCAGTGCAAAACCACAAAAATTTGGGAATACATAATCCCACAGACAAAGGAGTCTCATTCACTCCAGAGACATATGGCCCTGAAGACCCCAAATGCAATAAATTAATGGACTGCAGCTAGAAACACTTACTAAGCTAGCCTGATAGTGGACTGGACACTGCTCCAACATGAAACAAAAACTCAACACCGGCTTTGATCTTAGCCTTGCTGAAAATGAAATGGGACTTTTTTCTTTCAGGACAAAGGAAAATGGTATCTTGGAAAATCAGGGGTGTAATTCCACAAAAATAAAGCTTTCTACAGTATCTTATCCTCCCATGGGGACCTCTGGAAATAAGTGCAAAAGGATTACAAAAGAAAAAGTTAATACAGAAACATAGCAGAGTATGAATCTGATATTTATAAAAGTGTAAATTAATATTCAAAAGTAATTATTTGTCATTGGAAGGATAATTATAATCCCATTTTCTTCCCTTTTTCAGAATTATTACCGATTTTATTTATATTTTCCTTTTTTAACAATGATGTACAAATGTATGTTTAGGTAATTCAAAATAGCTATTTTACTATGGTTTAAAATAGGTTAAGTGATAACTTTGTGCCACATTTTTATTAGCAATACTCTTTTCTTTCTTAGTGGCAAACAAAAATAAATGCCAGTCTTACAATCAAATTGTCTTCAATTTGATGGAATGTGATATAGAAGTATTGGTTTCATTAATACATTCATCAAACATTCACAGAGCATCTCAAGGCACAGTACTAAATATCAAAGAACAGCAACTCACTTCAATAGTTTGAACACCTCTTACACGCTGAGTGCCCAGGGATGCAATAGGAGGCAGCAGTGGGTTAGAATCTTTCAGCCAAACAGACCAATGGTCCAGAATCTAGTCTGAACGTGGTGTGTACGTTTTCTTACTGCCTCTTCCCAAACACTCATTTCCTAATCTCATTCTAAAGATGGATAATAAACAGGCTCCTCACTGGACTACGTGGAGGATTAGTTGCTAATATCAGTATTAAGGAGTGAACTTTCAATTAAATAGAAGAGATGAGACATATTTGCAGATAATATAACATATGAGCTTGTGGCAAATGCCGAAAGCCAAAAGGTGTGAGGAGAAAGCACTTAGATCTGTCAAAAGAGATGGGGTTTAGAATGTGCTCTAAACATTTTTGTGAGGATAAGAAAACGTATGTTTTTAGATAAGATAGTTTGCTAAGGATCTAACAAAATTGTAGTTACATAATACACCTGAAATAAAGCTATCATTATTACTATTATTTTTAATTTTTTATTATTATTTTACATTAGGGTCACCAAATTACAAATAAACACCAAAGCCAACATCACATAAGCCCTCATTATTTTGCCCCTTAAACAGTAAAACAACAAGCTACTTTTTTCCTGGCTCCAACCAAAATATTAAGTAATTTTTAGGAATAAGGCATCACAGTCAGAGAAAGACAAGTATCACATGATCTCACTCATATGTGGAATTTAATGAACAAAATAAGCTGTTGAACAAAATAGATCCATAGACCTAGAAGCATGGAACAGACTTTTTGAATCTCAGAGGGAAGGTGGGGGTGGGTGGGTGGAAGGGAAAAGAACAACCAAAGAACTTGTATGTATTTATGCATAACTCATGGACACAGACAATAGGGTGGTGAAGGCCTGGGGTGGGGAGAGGCTGAGGGTGGGTATGGGCTAAAAGGGGTCAATGGGGGGGGAGGGAATGGGACATCTGTAATATTTTCAACAATAAAGATTTAAAACAAAAGAATAAGGCAACACTTGATACCATTTACTTGCTACTTTAGATGTTACTAATTTTAAGAGTAATTCTACCTATTAATTTAACAAAAATAATCTGACTGATGTAGTTTAATGAACATTTAGAAATAAAACTTCATCTTAACATAATTACTATTATATATAAAGTATCTTTAAAAATTCTATTCTCAAGTAGGTAAAACTTTCCATTATAATTTCGTTCAATTATCAAATCTATCCTTCAATGATACCATAAAAAGCATGAAATTTAATACCAATTCGCTAAATTATGGTAAATAGTAATCCCTGGAATAAAAATAGACTAAAATTTATTTTTTTACTTTTATAAAAAAGAGAAGTTTTGTAAGAGCTAAACTGTGGAATAGTAAAAACAAAGAGAAATGTCACATTTTTATACTCAAAGTTTGTAACTGTTACGCATCTATGCAGAAAAATCACTATTACACACACAGATCTGGCCTTACATACACGTGAACTAGTAAAACCTTTATTTTCCCAGACTATTAGTACAACTGAAGTGGTCCTAAAATCTTACCTATCTGTTAGCCCGTACGCCAGATCAAGCATGTCATTCTCCTCATCAGTGATTGCTTCTAATTTCTCGTATATGTGTTTTTCAAAGATGAGGTGGCAGGTAGAGCAAGCCAAGGTTCCCTCACATGCACCTACAAAAGCAATAGACATTGAACATACTCTGCTCTACATTACACACAATTCAAATTGGGTTTTGAACTAAAGTTAATTATTTATACATTTTAGGATCAGCATTAGCATCCATAATTAAGACTTTATTTCTGAATAATAATGGAAATTAGGGAGAAACTTCCATTCTCCCACACACACACACAATTTGAAATCTCATTCACGTATTATTTTTAAAAGGTTTTGAAGAGCTCAACAAAATCTGTGAAGCCCTGTGATATAGAAGAGGAATTAGCAAGCAAACCTACAGCTAAGTAATGGTACATATTACTCCCTCTCAGTCTTTCCTTGTGATCCGGCCAAATATCAAGTAAGTTCACTTTAAGAGTCACATTGGTTTTAAATAATGAACTATTTCCCCTGCCCCAATTACTGTTTAGTGTCTAATATATGCCAGGTACTGTGAAAGGGGAACTGAGACATCACCTGGTTTAACCCAACTATGACTGAACCTGCTTTGCATATCCTTTTCCAGGGGTTACCCAACCTTTCCTTGAAAACCTGGGAAAGAAATCCACACCTGCATAAGCCAGCCAATTTTGCACTTGGCTTCTGCTCAGCTAGTCTGCAACTCTTACACCTACTGGTCCAGTACTATCCTGTAGAGTCCAATCCTTTTTTCCAGCTTTACTGAGACATAATTAAGAAATAAAATTGTAAGATGTTTAAAATGTGCATTGTGGTGATTTCATATACATATATATTGTAAAAGTATGCCTCTCATCCAGTTAACATATCCATTTTAAATATATAAAACTCTTGTGAAAACATGTTATATTCTCTTAGCAAATGTCAATTATATAAGACAGTGTTCTCAACTGTAGTCTCCATGTTATACTTTAGCTCCTCAGACTTTATTCATCTTAGAGCTGAAAGTTTGTACCTTTTTATCAACCTCCCTATTCCCCTCACCTCTAGGCCCTGCAACCTCTTTTTCTGCTCTCTGTTTATATGAAAATTTTATTAACTATTTAGTGAATCCTTCTTTTAAAGAATGCTTTACATATATGAAATTGTTGTTCCTTTGCTAGACTGGGGACACCTAAGTCTTCCCAATTTTTCTGGTATGAGTTCTTTATCCCTTCCCTCAGCCTGGTTGGGCTCTTCTTAAATTATGGCAGCCAAGACTGTCTGTGGAGACAGAATCGTGCAGAATTGTGTTCTCATTAAATTCTACATTAAAAATAGTTTTCAAGCTTGTTTTTTAATACTAATTTTTAAAAAGTGGTATGGCTCTCTTGGTTGAGCGTTGGCTCATGCACCAAAAGGTTTGATTCCTGGTCAGGGCACATGCCCAAGTTATGGGTTTGATCCACAGTCAGGATGTATAGGGCAGGCAACCAAGCATTGTATCTCTCTCACATCAATATTTTTCTCTGTCCCTTTCCCTTACTCTCAAATAAATAAACTATTTAATAAATAACAATAAAAACCATAACAACTTTGAAAATTACAGACTCCTAGGAGTTACTTAAGTTTGATTTAGGTTCTCTTTTGGTCAATAAACAACACACAGAATATGTAAGAAGAACTATTATCAATATCTAGTAATCTTAATTTTCCCAAGTGAACAGATCATTTTACTAAGAATGGTTCCCTCATAATTTAAACATTTGTTATTCATATTTTGTTATCTTAATAAAACAAGAGAGGCTTCCTTAAATGTTCATTTTCATAAAATGTAATTCAAAGAAGTAACAAGACTAAGAAGAGAACATAGAGTGAAGTAAAGGAGTGTGTGGGCCCTAGAGCCAGACTCCCTGGGTTCCATGTGATTTCACTTTACTAAAGGCATCAACTGGCTATTTAACCCTCCATGTCTCAGTTTCCTCAACAGTGTATCTGCACCAATATATCATGAAGTTGTGAGGATTACATATGAGTGTGTACTTAGCATATGTACTTGCCACCACGACTTGCAGATAGTAAACACTATGCAAGTGCTGGTAATTAGTATTATTTGAAAGTTATAAGAAATTTTGGAGTAATTTAACATTCTCTTTATAAACATAATGAGAACTAAACCTGAGAAGTCAAATAAATACACTAAGGTCATGCTACTAGTTAGAGATGAGTCTTGACTTTCATCTAAGTTACCCAATGCTGAGACAACTAGATCCTTCCAGGCAATAATCTAAGTCACCTTACTTAAATATCAGATATAATGTAAATATACACATATGTATAATACACAAATACATATATACATACCAATTGGTTACTTGAACAAGTAGCTTAGTTTCCTGTTTTGTGTAAATTTGAAATATTTCTAACAAAAGGTAAATGGAAATACTTTACATAAAAAGAAAAGGGCTGTCTCTACTTAAAAGAAGTACACACACACATTTCAAAAACCCCTTGAATAAAAAGAGAACAAGTGTAGTGCGGCAGAGCCAGGCTCTAAATCAGTAGTTTCCAACATGGGGGGCAATTTGATTTTTAAAGGGGGCAATGGAGAATGAGTTATTAACAGTGAATTTTTTGCATTTCTTATGGTTCTAGGGGCTTCATATACAGTATATAAATATATTGTAACATATTTATGCATTTCAGTTCTCTATTATGTTTTGAAACTTTATTTGCTATTTTTTCCTATAACTTCATATTTTTTTAAACAATTTTAGTGATTTCTTCCTCAGTACAACTGTCCTTTTGTTCTTTTATTTTTCTCTTTCATGGATGTCATGTTCTTTGGAAGCTTGTTTAGACCAAGTTAACAGGCTTTTAGGCTTCTTCACGTGAATAGAAGTTCACTTTTTGAATAATAAGAATTATATGTCACAGGGGTGGAGGGGATCAGGATTTGAGAGATGCTTAGGTGGTACATGGCCAAAAGAAGGCTGGGGACCACTGATCTAGATGGACCTACCACACTGTCTGCTATGTCCTAGGCAAGCCTCTCAGACCTGTTTTCTTCTCATCTGTCTAATAAGCAATCGAGGAAGATAACCTCTAAGGGCCTACTGGCTCTAATATTTTATGACTCCATAGAGAAGTATTACCATTCTTAATGAATTTATCCACCAATTATTCAATAAATATATACTTATCTTGATTTCTGTTTTTATGTCACCAATACCCAATACAGACAAACAAAAACCTAAAACAAATCCCTCTGGAAATACTTCAGGCCAAAAATCAGGAAATCCAGACTCCTTTTGTGTTTAAAATGTAAGTAAAATAATCCTTACAAAATAATCCCAGCAACTTTTTTGTTAAAAATAACAAATTAAAATAACAAATCCTGAGACCTGCAAGCCAAGTATAATAGAAGATGTAAGGAAAACAAAATTCAGTCTAGGGCAGGGTAAGGTGGGTGGGAGGTGCAGAGGCAGGGGACCAAGTTCCCTAAGACTCCTGAACTTGTTCTATCAGCCCATATCCTCCACCTTATTTCCTGACATACTTGGTGAGTAACACATGCTCAGTAACCATCTTTCATGCTAAGTTGCCGCAGGGATGACACTAGCCAAGGTTATGAACACGTCACTCCTCTCCCAGATCCAGCTCCTGGAGAGACTGGTTATAAACCTCTGTTATAGGGTACAAATAGCTGCTGAGCGATTCTGAGCAGGAAAGTGACGTGGGAACTTTATTTTGGAGAGATCTCACTGCTGGTTGTATGTAAGGGATGGATTTAAGATTTTTTTTTTAAAAAAAGGCAGAAGCAAAAGCCATAAAGTTTCACAAGGGGAGGAGAAAAAAAGGAAAGAAAATATCAGAAAGGCAAAGACAGCCAAGGTGAGACCCTTCCTAGAAAGACAGTCAAAACAAAAACGTCTCAAATGGCAGACAGGGAACCAGAAAAGTGTGATGTCAGAAAAGATCAAGGAAAAAGAGAGTGCATACAATGTGTTCTCAATCATCCTGGAATGGAGAGAAAAGTTCATATGCCCATAAATCCTTCCAGAAAAATTTAAGACATTCCTTTTTGTACCACCTGGTCAGACGACATGCAGAGTTGCTATCCATCCAGCTCTTCATACGCTTTAAGCTCTCTCTTTCCTAGGAAACTTCGATTCTTCTAACCTTCTCTTAAAGGTTTTTTCATTCTCTAATATAATTTTATTGCCCTTATGAACCTTGCCAATTGTTTCCAATCTTGCTTAAGTTGTCAAGTTCAGAGCTAAAGAGAGTATTCTAATAAGAATTTGACAAATGTTGTGTATATACAGAAGGTTACCTTCGGTTCCTACATACAAAGTTCCTACTACACATTCTATTCCATATTTATTAATTAAATAAATGTATCACATTCATGAGCCCTTTTTACTTTATAGTCCCTTTCAAACGTTTTCCACCACAAGTTGTAACCAGGTATGTTTTTCTTATTCTTCACACCAGGAAGAAACTCAAATATAAAAGAAACTTTAAGACTCAAAGTGAAATCAACTCAGCTTGTATAAGATGGCTAACAATGGGTCAGAGAAATATAATGTCATATTGTGAAGAAGTACTACTATAGAAAAAATTGCAGCAAAGATTTACAAGACCCTGTAGTACTTATAAGAATAGACAATCCTACAAAACCCCAAAATAGTATGACAATCTGAGCAGTTTTTTAAGTGTTTTTGAGATTTAACCTATATTTTCTATTAAAAAAAAAAGTAAGCATTTTAAAGAACACTGAAGACATGTCTCTAAAGAAAATATTTAGAAAAAAATATTTCTTAAAACTTTCTTTATTGGTTTTAAAGAGGAAGGTGAGAAAGAGAGGAGAGAAAGGGAGGGAAGAAGGGAGAAAGAGAGAGAATGGTTATTTCCTGCACTCACTCCAACCTAGTTGGGGACTGATTAGGAATCGAACTTGCCACCTTTCAGGGTATGGGAGGCTGCTCCAACCAACCAAGCCACAACGGCCAGGCCATTCAGATGGTCAAGAGACATATGAAAAGATGCTTAAAGTCACTGATCATCAGACAGATACAAATTAAAACGACAATAAGGTATCATCTCACATCTGTCAGAATGGCTACCATCAACAAATTAACAAATGACAAGTGCAGGCGAGGATGTAGAAAAAAGGGAACTCTAGTGCACTGCTGGTGGGAATGCAGACTGGTTCAGCCACTGTGGAAAACAGTATGGAGTTTCCACAAAAAATTAAAGATGGAACTCCCATTTGACCCAGTGATCCCACTTCTAGGATTATATCCTAAGAAACCCGAAACACCAACCAGAAAGAATGTATGCACCCCTGTGTTCATAGCAGCAAAACTTACAATAGCTAGGATCTGGAAACATCACAAGTTCCCATCAGTAGATGAGTGAATAAAAGGGCTGTGGCACATTTATACCATAGAATACTATGCAGCAGTAAAAAAAGAAAATTCCTTACCCTTTGAGACAGCATGGAGGAACCTGGAGAGTATTATGTAAGCAAAATTAGCCAGTCAGAAAAAGACAAGTATCACATAATCTCACTCATATGTAGAACCTAATTAACAAAATAAACTGATCCAGAGACATGGAAGCATGGAACAGAGTGGGGAATTGTGGAGGGAAAGCGGGTGAGGGTGGGTCGGTGGAAGATGATTAACAACGAACTTGTACCATATATGCATAACCCATGGACACAGACAATAGGGTGGTGCAGGTCTGGGTGTAGGGGATGAAGGGAATCAATGGGGGAAGAAGGGGAAGAAAAACAGGAGAAAAAAAAGGAAAAAAATTTTAAGATTGAAATGCTAACTATTATACTTTCCAACAATGGCATAATACTAGTCATGCATATATTCCCACTACCAGAATAAGGTGCAGAATGGACAAATGAGTCCCTATAGTATGGGGGGGGGGGGGGTATGTGTAGTATGGAGAGATGGGGATGGGGATGAGGGTAAGGGTGGGAGTGAGAGTGGAGATGGAGGTGGAGGTAGAGGCAGAGGTAGGAGATAGAGGTAGAGATAGAGGTAGAAAGAACGTGAGTGTGTGTGTGTAGTGAGTATGCCCAGGAAGTTAAGGTGTTCTTGACCTGACATTAGAAGTTGCAATGCATTTTCTCATAGAAATCATACTGTAAATGGTGATTAAGTAGTTATGAAAAAATAGATTCTTCAGGGTTGGCCTAAAAATGTTTTTCAATAGGAAAAACAAATTGCAAATGCTAGTTAGCTGACCTGAATATGGACTTGGAAAATAAAATCTGTTCATAAAATGGGGAATATCTATTGTTTTTATTCTTAATCATAAACCAGGATAAAAACTCTACAAAACAAGTAATGGGAGATAAAATATAAAAGAAAAAATGATACCAAAATAACAACCACTACAGAGTCTTCAATCTAAAACTGATAGCTGACCAGAATAGTTCACTAATATAATGACACATGGAGAGATGGGGACTGAAAGTGCAACAAAAGTTATGGATTTATGTTTAAACACAGTCCCAGAGTAGTACTGGTGGCTGTCAGCTTTTAGCCAGTGTAGCTCAGTTGGGTGGAATGTCATCTTATATACTGAAAGGTTGCAGGTTCAATTCCTGGTGAGGGCACGTATGAAAGGAAACCAACCAATCTATGTTCTCTTTCACATTGATGTTTCTCTCTCTCTTTCTCTCCTCCTCTCCTTTCCCCTCTCTCTAAAAATCAATAAGGAGAAAAAAAAATAAAGCAAAAATTTAAAAATAAATAAATAAGCATATCTTCTGGTGAGGATTTAAAAACATAATAATAAAACAAAAATCAATAAACACATATCATCAGATGAGAATAAACAAAGTTTGATTTAACATAGCCAGAAATACATTATAAAATAGAAAGTCAGTAAACATGATACTAATATAGATTTATATAAACATTATCAGGATTTTCTAATTTGAGTTAATTTTTCTCAAAACAGACACATAAAGGATATAGGTAATGTAAAGAAAAAAAATAGGGTTTGAGATAATAAACGAGGTAAATTTGATCAGAGAGCTGTAACTGCCCTCTAGTGACAGAATATTACAATACACTTTGAAAGCAGTTCATAAAGTTGGAAATAAAATATCTGGTAAGTAAATTACATCTAGAAAATTTTCACTTTAGAAAATTAATTTCCATTTGTAATACTAACAGCAAGACACTCATGAAAAACACACATGGCGTCAAAATAAGCCAAAGGAAAAGCGAGTAGGCAAAAATAAAAAGGACCCCAAGTCAATTTTATAGAAAAGATTCCTTTATTAACTCTTGGTCGAGAATTTGTTTATATACTTTCAGAAAATAACTCCAAGACCAACTGGACTCCTGCAACAGAGAGGAACTGACAGGTATGCACCAAACACAAAGGCAAGAGGAGAAACAGTCCAGAGATGGAAGACGCTGACTACGCCTTGCCATGCGAGCAGTTAGCAGCTGAGCATCGCTAGAGGATGCCTAGGACCGGCATTGCCATCATTTGTCCACTATCCAGATAGTGAAACTGGGATTCAAAGCTATCAGACATTGAAAGTGGGACTCAAACATTTTTCTTTTGCTCTTGTGGGTTTATTTCTAGCTTACAGGGTCAAGATGTTTTTAAAGACAAGAATCAGGGGATGGGGGGAAGCAGATGCAGAGGCAAAGAAGCAATGAACAGACTGTCGTGCTATAGTGCGAAGGTAGGAGAGGTTGGCGGGGAGGAGCCTGTAGGAGATCAACCAAAGGACTTGTATGCATGTGGTATGTAGGCATAGCCAGTGGATACAGGGCAAGAGGGGGTAAGAGGGGGGAGACGGATGAGGGCATGTACTGGGGGGTGGGGAGGGCAATAGGGAAAATAAATAAATAAATAAATAAACAAACAAACAAAATAAATCATTTTGTTGTATAAAAAACATGCTTATATATTTGTTGCTTCCAAAATTTCTAATTGTTCCTTTTTACTCATTTATCCATTCATTATTTCACTTCATATTCAATAAGGGATAAAACAGGAATGATTTATTCTTCATTGTAGTCCCTTGGGAGAAAGATGCACACATAAAGAAATATATAACTAATAGGTTGTGATAAATGCTATGAAAGAAATGAACAGGATGCTGTAATGGAGAAAAGTGGGTTCAGGTTAATAAGAAAAACCTTATTAGGAACTGGGCAGTGGGACAGAGCCTCACTAAGGAAGAAACATAAAAGTGAGACCAGCCCTAGTCAGTTTTCTCATTGGTTAGAGCAATGGTTGGCAAACTGCGGCTCGTGAGCTACATGCAGCTTTTTGGCCCCTTGAGTGTGGCTCTTCCACAAAATACCACGGCCTGGGCGAGTCTATTTTGAAGAAGTAGCATTAGAAGAAGTTTAAGTTTTAAAAATCTGGCTCTCAAAAGAAATTTCAATCGCTGTACTGTTGATATTTGGATCTGTTGACTAATGAGTTTGCCAACCACTGGGTTAGAGCATTGGCCTGAGGGATAAAGGTTCTGGATTCGATTCTGTCAAGACCGTGTATCTTGGTTGCAGGCCCCATCCCAGCCCCAGTAGGGGTGTGTGTGGGAGGCAACCAATCAGTGTATCTCTCACATGGATGTTTCTCTGTGTCTTTCCCCTCCCTTACACTCTCTCTACAAAATCAATAGAAAAAATATCCTCAGGTGAGGATTAACAAAAAAATAAATAAATAACAATAAAATAGAGACTAACAGATACGGGACTTTCAGGATGGGGATTGGGGAAGTGTCCCAGGGAGAAAAAATTGTAAAAAGTATACAAAGTCTCAAAGGTAATGGATAAATTCATCTCTTGGGAAAAGGCCAGCATAGCCAAAGTGAGAAACAGAATGAATATAAACAAAGTGGAGGGGTTGCAGATAGGCCAAACAATGCAGAACACTGTAGGCTAGGGTAAGGAGTATGGATTTTATCCTAAGTGAAATGGTTTTTAATCAGGGGATATGTCTGTCATGTATTATGGCAGATTATTCCAATTGCGGGGCTCAGAGCAGAAGCAGATCAGCACAGTTCAGGTATACAGTGACTGCAGGGATGAGAGAATAGGACATACTTTAAATAGGAAACATGCACCCTAGCTGGTTTGGTTCAGTGGATAGAGCATCGGCCTGAAGACTTAATGGTCCCAGGTTTGATTCCTGTCCTGGGCACATGCCCAGGTTGCAGGCTCAATCCCCAGTGGGGAGCCTGCAGGAGGCAGCTAATCAGTGATTCTCTCTCACGGTTGACATTTCTCTCTCCCTCTCCCTTCTTCTCTGAAATCAACAAAAATATATTTTTTTAAAAAGTCTCTTGTTTCTAAATAAGTATATAGGAAACATACTTTGGAGGCACAACTGACAGGAGCTGCTGTGGGTCTGGAGGTAGGTGATGGGGAAAAAGGAATAAAAAACCTGTTTTCAGATTTCAGCAGTTGAGTGATGCTCATTACTGACAGAAAAGACTTGTGGAAAGGCAGGTTTCAGTTGGGGGTAATCAAAACCTGTTTAAATATTGACTTTAAAATATCTGTGCAATTTCCAGGAAGAGATGTAAAAGAGGAAGGTGGATCTTAGCCCAAGGCTCAGAGGGGATGGGCACCTAGATGGGATTTAAGGTCACAGAAGGAAGAGATCACTCAAGGAGAAACTGTAAAGAGACTTGCTCTTGATCAGCCTACTTTGATATGGTGTTCATCTGTATGACTTACGACAGGGCAATATTTAAAGGGTCTCCTGTATTTGCCTTGAGGAATTAATGAAATAACTGCCCCATTTTGTTACAATAACCTCTTCTTTATAAGAACAGCATTCAGGCTTCTTGATCTCTTCTTTTCATCTTTGTCCTTGAAAATGATTTAGGCTTAAATCTTATCTTTTGTGAACCTAGATTAGTTTATCTCAAGTTTATAGTTACATGACAAAATTCTGGACTTGTTAGGATCCTTGATCTTTAAAGCCTCTCTGCTAAGTCTGCATAGAGAATGCAGAATCCTCATCAAACTATTAAAGACTGTATAGGCCAAGTTAAAATGCCACAAATCCTACCATTCTTACTCAGTAGGTACTGTGCTAAGCATTCTACTTCCAATATCCCATGAAGTTAGAACTATTAAAATCCTATTTTACAGAAAAGGAAACTGAGACATAAAGACAATAAGATGGCTTGCTTCAGGTCTCAGGGCTTGTAAAGGAAAATGTTAATTTATGAGCCATAATCTATAATGAAAAGTGAACCTGTATTATTAATAATAGCTATGTAATAAATAATAGCTAGGTTGTATTTTAAGCATTTGCTTTTGTACAGCTACTATAGTCCTGAGGATTATGAACCATAATCTACCTGATTCCGGTCTATTCTCCATTGCTATGCTATGTACTCCTTTTCATTTGTGAAAAAATAATTCAGAGAAACTAAGTTTAGTTAAAAGTGTAGCTAAATATGAACTCATACAATGGAAATAAATTATAAATAAGTTTTATAGAACTCATACTATACATAAATTATAGACTTTATCTACATAAGTCATTCTTACCCATGCTATGTATCTGAATCATGTAGAGCATTTTAAAAACATATCTGCAAGGCCCAGCCAGTGTGGCTCAGTGGTTGAGCATCGACCTATGAACCAGGAGGTCAAGGTTTGATTCCTGGTCAGGGCACATGCCTGGGTTGAGGGCTCAATCTCCACTAGGGAGCATGCAAGAAGCAGTTGATCAAGGATTCTCTCTGATCACTGATGTTTCTATCTCTCTCTCCCTCTCCCTTCCTCTATGAAAGCAATAAAAATATATATTTTAAAAAAAAATACAAACCTGCAGAACTGTCCTCTCTTCTTATACTATCCAGGATAGAACATAAACGATGTCTGCACTTTTAAAAGTTGTGTAGATTCTAACTCCATCCCAGTCTAACTTCATTAGACTAAAAACTCCTTAAAATTGTACTATATCAACTATTTCATCACCTAATTTCTAAAACAGTTCATAGAGAAAGGATGGTTCTTGGAGAAAAAGGCATAAAGAATTAGAGATTTCGGCTTGAATCTTAGCCCTCTCACTTGTATGACCCTGGGAATATTAACTTCTCTGAACCTTAGTTTATTCATCTGTAAAGTGAAAGTTTTTTGTGTTTTTTTTTAAATCTACCTCTTAAAGTTGTTACAATCATTGATAACATGCGCTGGAATAGTTATGTGCTCAACTGGTAGTTGTTCTAATTAATCCTAAACACATATCTGATTAAAAAATGCAGCATAAATACTCAGTGCCACCTCTGGACAAAGTACATTCTGTGAAGTCATCTGAGTGGTGACAGTCTTCCAAGAGCTCACAACCCAATAAGGAAAAGGGCATTCTCTCTAAAAAAGAAGCTTTGATGAGCATTCACAGGGAGGTGGATTTCACATATCACGGGGAAATGGGGAAAAGGGAAATAACTGATGTAGAAATGGTTCTCAAAAGTGCGATGTGAACTGTGCCCTGACAGAAGCAGTCAGATAAGCTCATTGGACCTTATTTCAGGCCAATGGTTCACAAAGTGACATGGAGGGCTTGGTAAAACACAGAGGGCCCTATCCCAGACTTTTTGACTCAGAAGATCTGGAGTGGGGCCTGAGAATCTGCATTTCCCAAGTGACCTGATGGTAATAATCAAGGGAACCCTCTTCACGAATCATCACTACAGTGCTTGAGCAGAACTAACAAGTGCTAATAGCTTTCCCTGGCAGCATCTGGGGCATGGCTCCTATGAGTGCTTAAGGACTGTGGTCAGAAATCTAGACTCTAGAAATAAAAACATTCTCCCCTGATAAGAGGTAGATAAATTACCCCTCCTGGAAAGGTAAGCTAAGACTCCAGATTAAGTTAAAAACTATTTAATTACCTCTAATAATATGATATTTATTATTTCTAACCAGTTATTCTTTTAACTCCACTAGCTATTTCCTGGATTTGCATTAATACAGGTAAACAATAAGGTAATGAGGTGACAGATTTTGAGGTACAAAGCTAATCAAATGTACAAAGAATAGAAATACAGTGTTATTCTTTCAAAATGAGAATATTACACTAATACAACCTGAATTTTAATATTTTACTCTGTATGATATAGGTTAAAATTTTTCAAAAGAACAGTGTTGAAACCTATTCAAAATAGTTTCACTTATAAATTTTAAGGACTCTTCCATACTCACCAAAACCATCAATATCTAGGTTATTTTCAATCACAACATCTAGCAGAGAGTCACCGATTTTTCCTTTGGTTGTTAATATTTCACCGTCACGGTTTAAAAAGTGGACTGTTATTTTATCTTCTGAGCTGGAAAAGGAAGCAGTCCTTTATTAATTATTTTCAAAATATACTTTAAAAGAACTGTTTTAGGAACTGGTAAGGTCAAATTTTTAAAAAAAACTTGTAAGATCAAAGACATAGTGGGGGGTGTGTGTATGTGCATGTGTGTGTACGCACATGCAAGCAAAGGTGCTTTTACAGTATTTTTTTTTTTCCAAAATTCATTTGGGAAGAAAAATGCCATAAATACCAAAAAGGCATGTCTATCTGCCCACCTACTAGGAGAGCTCTACTCCTGAAAGGAAATGAAAACTAGGCCATGTACTCCCCTATGCATTGTGTCTCCCAAATGGTCATGGTCATGGTCATGGGTCAGAGTCATGTGAAAACATTTAGCAATCATTATCATGGAAGTCTATTTTGCTCTCACACAGCTCTCTGAAAAACAATCTCTATGAATGTGCCCCTAAAAACTAGACCACAGTTGTGGTGAGCTTCAGAAAAGCAAAGCAAAGCATTCTGCCATCAATAGGCAATTATGCATGTGTCTGGCAGGTACTGTGCTTAAAGGCAGCAGTCTGATAGTTTCCTGAGTATCTGAACATTTTACTTTGGTGTACACTGTGTGCTCGAAAATCAAAGGGACTAGAAAATATTATTTGTTTGTTTGTTTGAATCTGTGGGAAGATAAATATACCCTCTTATGTGGTTTATTACAGGACTAATGGCCTGGTGCACAAAATTCATGCATGGGGGGAGGGGTTTTCCCTCAGCCAAACCTACACCACCCTCTCCAATCTGGGACCCCATGGAATTGGGACTAAACTGGCAGTCGGACATCCCTCTCACAATCTAGGACTGCTGGCTCCGAACCACTCACCTGCCTGTCTGCTTGCTTGCCCCTAACCACTCTGCCTGCCAGCCCCCAACTGCCCCCCACTGCTGACCTGCTCGCCCCCAACTGCCTCCCACTGCTGACCTGCTCGCCAACTGCCTCCCCCTGTTGGCCTAATCACCTCCAACTGCTCTCCCCTCCTGACCTGATCGCCTCTAACCACCTCTGCCTTGGCCCTGCCACCATGGCTTTGTCTGGAAGGACACCCAGATGGTCTCCCAGAAGGTCTCCCACTCTAATTAGCATATTATCCTTTTATTAGTATAGATATTATATTATCTAGCAGCCAGACTTAAATTTATTTCCCTTCTCACAAACATCAAAATAAAATGTGGGGAATTATATAAGTAACTAGATCCTTATCCTCCAAATATAATTTTTATCTCACAATTGAAAAGACGTACTTCAGCTTAAAATAATTAGTTGCAAATTTCACTACTGCCAGAAGATGGTAATTGTCCATATCAAAAAAAACTTTAAAAGTAAAACTTAGAATTAAATAATTCCAGAGTTATAAATATCTTCCAATTTATCAAATCCTCACAAATGAGGCAACTGAAGTCCCTATCAAATAATGGCCTCCCTAATATTCCAACACTGAAAAAAGAGAATTCTATTAATTAAAAATTATATAAAATACTAGAGGCTGTACACCAGCAGGGTCCCTTGGCCTTGTCTGTGCCCTTCGCAATCCGGGACCCCTCACAGGATGTCAGAGAGCCAGTTTCAACCCAATCCCTGAAGGCCAGGCCAAGGGATCCCATCCATGCACAAATCCATGCACCGGGCCTCTATTATGCATATAAAATCTTTGGTTTATCTCTCCCCCCTTCTTCCCCCACCCACTTCCCTCTGAGATTCATCAGCCTGTTCCATATCTATGGTTTCCACTCTGTGCTAAGCATCTGCCCCCTGGTGGTCAGTAAGCATCATAGTTACCAGCCGGTCAGTCGGTTGCTTAGGCTTTTATATATATAGACTAGAGCAGTGGTAGGCAAACTCATTAGTCAATAGAGCCAAATATCAACAGTACAACGACTGAAATTTCTTTCGAGAGCCAAATTTTTTAAACTTAAACTTCTTCTAATGCCACTTCTTCAAAATAGACTCGCCCAGGCTGTGGTATTTTGTGGAAGAGCCACACTCAAGGGGCCAAAAAGCTGCATGTGGCTCACAAGCCGCAGTTTGCTGACCACTGGACTAGAGGACTGGTGCACAAAAATTCATGCACTGGAGGGGGGACTCTCAGCTGAGCCTGCCCCCTCTCACAGTCCGGGAGCCCTTAGGGAATGTTCTACTAATGGCTTAGGCCGGCTCCCCATGGAAAGGGGCCTAAGCCACAGTCTGGCCTCCCTCTGTAGGAGGCGACTGGGCTGATCAGGGGAAGGCACCACCCCCATCACTCTGCTGCTGCTGCTGCTGCTACTGCCAGCAGTTGGGGCTCATGGCTGCCTGAGCTCCAGGCCTCACAGCCACTGTGGCTTTGTCCAGATAGATGTCTGGAAGACTTCCACCCTAATTAGCATATTACCCTTTTATTAGTATAGATATGTAAAAGTCCCTCAAAAGTGCTTGTGTATTCCAACTATTTTTTCATAGAAAAATAATGCTTTAAAAATAAGTATTCTGAATATTATTCTTGATTTTCCAAGTACAATGGCAGAGAATGAAGATACTCTGAAGGCAGGGAAACCACTGTAAATTATTAAAAGAGCAGAAACTAACCAAGGATATAGGAGACATTGTCTTAGATATTCAGGAGGTAGAATTAAAAGGTTCTGGTAGCATCAATATAAGATGGACTGAGGTAGAGGAAAAAAATAATGTTGAAGTTTCCAGCTCAGGCAATTAGGGGGTACAGTTTAAAGTAGGGTTAACAGATGGGGAGATGGAGCTTTGGGGAAGATGGAAATGAGTTTGATTTTAGACCTGTTTAATTTAATAATAGAAAAAAAATAGATAATAATGTCCAGAAGCCAGATGGATCTGAGCCCAGCAGAGCAGTCTAGAGATCTGACATCCACAGCTGCCTCATAAAAGTACAACAGAGAGAATTCCATCATTTGTACTCACTACTGCAGGCCAAAGGTTTTAGGACTGCTATTGTTCTACTATTATTCTACAGCATTCTAGAGCTAAGTACCTAAGTTACAGCAAAGTAATTCGAACTCTTTCACATCAGACTCCTCTGTAAAAATGGGTTAACAATGTATGCAAAATACATAACACAGAGTAGATCTCAACACTGATTAATAACTTTTAAAGTCTCCGTCCTTTTGTTGCTAAGACGCCTGAACTGCTGCAATGTATGTATAGTGTCACACAAAAACTGCAAAGAGTATTAATAGGTGTACCAAAGGACAGGAGAGGGAACAGAAAGGTAACTCTATAGTTGAAAGGTATGGAATGTAAGAATCAGATGTAGATGCCAGGCCTGGTTCTGACATATACTAATTAGATGACCATAGAAAGCCACAGTGACTTCCCCAGGCTGCTAAGAGAATAAAAGAGAAAAAGTTTATGACAACTCTTTTTCTTTAAAGCAGTACGCACATACTCTAACCATTCACTATTAATAATTGGTGTTATTGGGTTTTGTGGATTTATCCCTCAATTCTAATAACTAGCAAGAAGCTTTTAGCTATTTCCAAAAAAGATTTCATATACTGGGAAATAATTAGGATCTCCCCAAATTTTCTTTCATCAATTAATCAGCCAACACCATAAAAAAATAAAATTTGTTCTTCATTTGTACCCTTTACTCACTGCCATTTATTCTGCTCAACCAGACAGTTGGCAGGAGTTGCTGTGCTAACATTCAGGGAGGGGAGTTAAGCTGCTGATGCCCACTCCTTTACCATATAGAGTAGCCTGGGACCACTGGTCCAAGAAAAAGGGCACCCATCTCGGGCTCCCTACTTCCTTAGCCACCTTAACTCTTCCAAATGACCCCCTGGGCTAAAGCAGTGGTCGGCAAACTCATTAGTCAACAGAGCCAAGTTTCAATAGTACAACGATTAAAATTTCTTTTGAGAGCCAAATTTTTTAAACTTAAACTTCTTCTAACGCCGCCACTTCTTCAAAACAGACTCGCCCAGGCCGTATTTTGTGGAAGAGCCATACTTAAGGGGCCAAAGAGCCACATGTGGCTCTCGAGCCGCAGTTTGCGGACCCCGGGGCTAAAGAATTAGCAACTACTATGGTGCGCAGAAAACAAAAACTATATGAATTTTAGTCCTAGCTTTGCCAGCAGCTTGCTATGAAATCTTTATTTTCATTTATCTACCTCCCAAAATCTTCTTAAGAGTCAGGTGAAATAATATATGGAAAGCTCTTTGCAACTTAAATCACTACAAAATATGAAGTATTGTGTCAGGGTATTTTGGAGTTAAAGGAGCTTTTCAACTCTCAATTACTGATAGCTTATCTAAGTGTTCAACTTTAAGTCAGGACAACTTCTAGACTGCTCTGTCCAATTGACCTTTGTATGTTCTGTACCTGTGATGTTCTATATGTCAGCTACTAGCTACTGAGTACTTAAAAAGTCAACTGGGGTCCTGGCAGGTGTGGCTCAGTTGGTTGGATGTCATCTCCTGCACTAAGAGGTTCCATACCCAGTCAAGGCACATGCTAGGGTTTCAGGCTCCATCCCCAGTATGGGGCATGTAGGAGGCAGCTCTTTGATGCCTCTCTCTCCCTCTCTTTTCTTCTCTCTCTCTCTTTCTAAAATCAACTTTTAAAAGAAAAACATTTTTTAAAAAAAGTTCAACTGGAAAACTGATTCTTTAATTTTATTTAACTTTAAACAGCCACGCCATTAGTGGTGATCAACTCTCAGGTAATATTAGCTGTAGCTCCAAAGTCTGTGGTAGGAAGCACAAGGCCACAAGGCCTCAATAGAAAAGCAGGATTGTGAGGGAACACAATAAATGTGTCCCTTTAAGACAACATAATACCCAAATCCAAACATTAAGTTTGGGGGAGATAATTCCTATTTACAAAAGCATTTATGTTCCTTTAAATACTAATTTCACAAGTATGTTCAATACATATCCCAATTTTTATAATTTTTCAAGAAAGCACGCATTGTAGAAAACAAGGCATCTGCTTGGAGGGAGGTCAAAAGCAGGGAAGTGTACGGGAAATAGGGACAAATGAATCCGGGTCACCTTCTCTCTTGTTCTGCTCTCAGTTAATGCAACAAATTTATTGAGCACCTACTATAGAATAAGATTAAGGAGAAAAAGTAAGTCCTACACCCTATTCTCAGGTACCGCAACAAAAAGAGAAAAGGCAGAATATAAATCCAACAGCTTCTCCTTCCCTCCAAGTCTAGCTTCCAGCAAGGACAGACAGCACTCACGTTCCCGTAGGCTGAAATGAGTACCATCTTGGCTCCAATTATCAAAGGAGATTGTGTCTTTGAAAAGCAAATATGACCAAGAATACAAAATACCAATATATTTGGGGGAAATTTGTTCACATCTCTTTCAATAGTCACTACCCGACAACACTCTAGCTGCCCTGACTGGGAAGTAGCCATACTCTATCTCCCTGCTTCACTAATACAACTTTCTTTCACTTTAAACTCAAAACCAAAAAAATAAAACATTATAGGCCTGAGCTGCTGCTGCTGCTGCTGCTGCTACCACCAGGTAACATCTTCTGAGCCAGAAGACAACCAGTATTCCCTGCACTCTCTCATTTATTCGCCAAGTAACCTGTGAGACCTGTGCCACCGCTCTCCTCCATGCACAACTTGGGGACGCGGAGAGATTGCGGAGAGATTGCGGAAGCAGAAGGTAAGGGCCAAAGCCACTTCAAAACCCCGAATCGCCACTCAACGCAGGGCTTTCGGCGGCGCCGAATCAGTTAGAAGAGGGCGGAACATTCCCCGACAGATGGACTTTCCGACGAAGATCTGGAGGCAGAACGTCCTAACGCGGCCCGTAAACACCTGCAGGCCCGGCTCGCAACGGGGTTCATCTCGCGAAGGTCACCGCCGGTTCCTGGCAGAGCAGAGGTTAGGCCGCGCCGACCAGTAGCAGCAGCAAAATGCCCGGCTTCCCGCGGGCACAGGAGGGCCCGGGAAGGGAAATCGGGGTCCCGGGTCCCCGTCTTTCGCCAGGTGTCGGCGGCTCGGAGAGGAAACTGCGCTAAGCCAGGGCCGCGGGGCACGAGCGGGAGCGGGCGGCTCGGAGCCGGCGCCCGGCACCCGGCACCCAGCGCCCGAGGAAAGAAGCGGAGCCAGAAATCGGGCCGGGCCGCCCCCCGGGAAGGGACCCCGACTCCTCGCGCGCCGGCCCCGCGCCTCACCTGCAACGCGCCCGGGCCGACAGGCTCAGCGGCCGCCTCGCAGCGCCGCCGCCCGGCGCCCGGCTCCCCGGAAGGCCGCCGGCTCCCACGCGGGCTCCGGCGACCAGCAGCCACCGCCGGGCCGCGCCGCCCAGGGCCGCGGCGGAGGCGCGCAGAAGCCGGGCGCCCCCCGCGGCGGCCATAGCCGGCGGGCCGGTAACTACCGTCTGCGACGCGGGCGCACCGCACGGCTGCGAGAGGCTCCCGAGTGCGGGCGTCACGCCGGGGCCGCGGGCCGTTCGGGCTGGGGCCAGCGAGGCAGCGCGGACGCCGGCCCGCGCCTTCCGGTGCCCTATAAGCCCGTCCGCGGAGCGCGCGCCTCCCCCCGCCCACGCCGCCGGGACGGGCTTCCTAGGGGCGGGGCTAAGCACTTGCTGTTTGGAGTGTGTGCTCGTTAACCTACTGACCAGGTCTTGTCTTCTTTTTTTTAATCTTCATTGTTGAAAGTAATACAGATGTGCCCTTTTCCTCCGTTGACCCCGTCCAGCCCGCCCCCGGCCCCAGGCCGCCACACGCACGGTCGGTGTCCCTGGTTATGCATGTGTGCTTACAAGTTCCTCCCACCCAGCCTCCACCGCCGCGCTCCTGGGTGAAGCCTCTGGAGTTGCCACGCAAAAACAGAGAAAGCTGAACGTCTGGCGGAAAGATGTAGTGAAACACATCCCTCCTGCACCCCGTCACTTAGCCCACTTTCTTCTGTTCCACACTTCCCCCTTCTCCCGCCACCCACTCCCTCACCAACTCCCCCACCCCCATTAAGAAAAACAAGGGACACCGTGCGGCCCTAGTCCGTCTGGCTCAGTGGATGCAGCGATGGCCTGCGGACTGAGGGTCTCAGGTTTGATTCTGATCAAGGGGCACAAGTCGGAGTTGGGGGGCTTGATCGCCCGGACGGGATGTGCAGGAGGCAGCCGAGCAATGATTCTCTCTCATCATTGATTCTTCTATCTCTCCCTTCTCTCTGAAATCAATAAAAATATATTTTTAAGAAATAAATAAAACAACTTGGTAGATTCTGTCATCTTGGAGTTCAAGTTTGGGTAAAAGGAAATTCTGAGCATTGGCAAACTAGAACAATAAGAAACTTCAGAAATTTCAAACTGTCTATGGGCATGGTATCCAGAGGAGTAATTGTGCCTATAAAGTTTTGATCACAATAATGAATAGATTGGGGCATATAGAGAAGGCACATAATAATCCTAGTCCTGATTGGCAAATGCTGCTTGAGTACTTGAAATCCATGAGACTTAAAAGTAAATGATGAGCTGAGATTTTTTTTAAGTCTTTTACAAAAACCAGAAAGGTGAATTTTAAAATACACCTAATCATGGTTAATATGTTGTAATGGAAAGAGCATGGGCTTTGAGGTCAAACATTAGCAATGTTTAAATCCAAGGTCTACCACTTTTGAGCTCTGAGACCTTGGATAAATCATTCTGTAGAGGATCAGAGTTTCACAGATAAGATGTTCCATCCTTCAGGGCCATTCTGAGGGTTAGACAAACTAACAACCACCTAGTGCGTCACAAACAATGACTAATAACTTCCTGGGCCTTCCTCCTAAGGCTAGTCTTTTTTGTTGTTTTGTTTCAATGAGTGTAAATTTATTAAAGCTTGAGATAGTGAGGCAAAGGAAGGGTGCCTGGAGATAAAATCAGGGAATCAGGGGGTAAGCTCAGAAGAGTGGCCTCTGATGGTTGTTCCCCTGGGCGAGAGTCTAGAGTCTCATCAGGGCCCTTAGAGCTTAGGACAGAGAAAGAGTTCAAGTTGGAAAGGACACAAACCCAGACAAGTAATGTGAAAGAAGGAATTGTAAAAGAACAGTTCCTTTTTTATCAGACTAAATCTCCAAAGGCAAATGAATTAATAACAGGAAGAATCCTGGGGTACAGGGATGGGAGGGGAGGTGGAAAATGCAGCTATTCCCTTTCCTCTCAGTCCCCCCTATTCAGCCACAACTCAGTTATGGTACTTACAGCGTTCTGCTTTGTAGAGCAGTTGTTTGCATATACACTTCATCTTAGTCCCCTTATTACCAGGTTCAATAAGTATTTGTGAATAATGTTGTCATTTAATAACTACCAATCATCAGAATTCATGAACATGTGCATGAAAATTAAAAATAGAAAAAAAAATTCCACAGATTTTCTAAGGCAGGTAATGGGTGTTTCTAAAGATGATAGATATCAATATTCATAAGATAGTATTTCAGAGGAGATTTATTAACATATGGTTCATGAACACAAATATAAAAGCAATATGGAATTACTGAGGACAAGCTTTTGCTTATATATTTCTCTATTTTTTGAAACTCCCCTTCATCTTTCACTCTTGTCAAAATCTACCCGTATTTGAAACTCATCTCAAACTCTAGCTTTCTCATGAAGTCATGCCTATTCATCCCAACAAATCATCCCTTCCTCTGCTGAATGCCTAATACCTTGGGCTATTCTTGTTAAACTTATAGTATCTTTTGATTCAAATAAGATAATGTTCATGAAAGTGTTTTTGTGAACTGTACAGTATAATTACAATTGAGATTCAATATCTGTTGAGCACCTACTCTGAGCTTCACAAATTTTATGGAGACCTGCTCTGTGCTCCATCACACATGCTTTGTGTAGCTCACCTAGACTAGAGCTCCCAAGAGCTATCTTATTGCGCTTCAATATTCCTAGCTCTTGGCATGGTGCCTGTCACAAAGCAGTCTTGTAATATCTTTGTTAAGAGCTCGCTTAAGGAACTTTCACAATATTTATCTCATTTCATCACCACAACTCTGTAAAGTAGATATGCCGATAAACAATAAATAGCTTTAATCAATCAATATTTAACATTAGCAGTGTGTAAAATCACTGTGCTAGTGCTGGAGACATTGCAGTGAACAAAACAATCCCTGGCTTCTTATTTTTTAACTAGATGCACACTGCCTGAAGTTCATGCACAGAAGAAGTGTTCCTCAACCCAGCCTGCAACCTCTCCAATCTGGGATTCCTCAGGGAAAGTCCAACTGGGATCAGGCCTTATCCAGTAGTAGGCTATCCCTCTCACAATCTGGGACCATTGGCTCCTAACCAATCGCCTGCCTGTCTGCCTCATTGCCCCTAACCCCTCTACCTGCCTGCCGGGTCACCCCCAACCCCTCTGCCTGTCTGCCTGATCGCCCCTACCTTGACCCCCTGCTGGTCTGATCACCCCTAACTGCCTCTCCCTCGGCCTCGGCCACCAGTCTGGCCTCCCCCTGTTGGAGGTGACCTGGCAGATCAAGGGAACGGACTGCCACCATTACCCTTCTGCTGCTGCCACTGCAGGCCTGAGCCTCAGCCCTTGCAGCTGCTACGGCTTTGACTGGGAGGATGTCCAGAAGATGTCCACTTTAATTAGCATATTACCCTTTTATTAGTACAGATTTGAGGGTCATTATAACCACACAGAACTTAAAGAAAACACATGGCCTTGGCTGATTTGGCTTAATGGAGAGAGCATCAACCTGGGGACTGAAGGGTCCCAGGTTTGATTCTGGTCCAGGGCACATGCCTGAGTTGCAGGCTCGATCCCCAGTAGGGGGTCTGTGGGAGGCAGCTGATTAGTGATTCTTATCATTGCTGTTTCTATCTCCCTCTTTCTTTCTCTCTAAAATCAATAAAAATTTTTTTTAAAAAAAAGAAAACACATGATCTTCACTTTGGGCTTTGTCATTTTACAATATCCTTTGTGCAGTATTTTAACTTCCATCAACTTTCCTTTACCCACTCTTAAAATGCAATCTATTTGGGGGAAGATGATCAGGAAAGTGATTCTAGTGGGTAGAAGTTTTTTTTTGTTTTTTTTTTTTTTGGAGGGGATAGGGTTGTGAAAATATTTAAAAATAGAGCATGGTGATGGTTATACCACTCTGAATTTACTTTAAAAAACCAGTTAATTGTACACGTTAGGTGACATGTACAGTATATGAATTGTATCTCAACAAAGCTGTTCTTTTATTTCTTTTTAAATAAAAACCAGTCTTATAATCAATTGGAGATGTTTTCAGAGGCCCCAGGATTTGCTTATGGCATGCCAAACCATGGCTGCGACTCCCAGTTGCCTCCAGTCCTAGTAGATCTGGATGGTGTGGTTTGCAAAGGAGAAGGTGGAAAGAGGCTTGTGGAATTTCTGCAACCCCATTCCCGTGGTCTCCTCATAGGACACCAGGGCCATTTCCACTGCGCCAGCTCTCTGCTTCCTTTCCTGTTGGGCAAAAGAATCCTGCATGCTCTGGCCAGAAAGTGCATTCTCTCTTAGGTGGCCCAAATGATTTTTTAAGGTCATTTTATGGATTCAAAAGAGTAAACAAAGATGTGGAAAGCTTTTGTCAAATTCCTTTTACATGGTTCTTCCAGTCTCATGGGAAGTGAGATGTGGCTCTGAATTCATCCCAAAGGGTATCTTTGGGCAAAAGCACCCAGAACGGCACAACTCCGGCAGGATGCCCTACTTCGCTGTCAGACTCGGGGGCATTGAGGGTGAGCAAGGCAGCAGTGCCAGCACAGGACCCAGGAGAAGGTAGCGCTTTCTACACTGCCCAGGCTTGCGGGGACTGCAGCTGCACCTGCCGAGGTGAGCAGGATGTTTCTGCTGTTTTGTTTTGATCTGGCCTCCACCCTATCAACCATGGACCTGTGCCTGCACTGAGACTGTGAACGGTTTGATGGTTCTATATTTTGGTGGATGGTGGACACATTCCACCTCCAGGAGACTGGCAGTTAGACACTGGCGGCTTCTGAGTGGCTTACAGGGAGAGTGCAGCCCTAGATCCAAAACAACTCAGGTGTCCTTGGCTAAGACACCTCCCAGGCTAGGTGCCACCAGCAGTTTGAAGGCCAGCCATGACCCTGATCATGGCAAGGGTCTCCTCTGAGACACTGGCTGGCCTGGGCTAGGGGCTGCCTGTGGTCTGAAGGCCAGCCACACACCCCAATTGTCAGGGGTTCCCTCTGGGGTGCTGGCTGGCCTGGGCTAGGGGGCTACCTGTGGTTTGAAGGCCAACAACCCCCAATTGTGGTGGGGGTCCCCTCTGGGGCACTGGCTGGCCTGGGCGAGGGGCCTCCCGTGGTTTGAAGGCTGGCCACGCCTGATCCAGACGAGGTTTCCCTCATAGTGACCGTTTGTCCCACTCTCTCAGCTCCCTAGCCTGCTGTTCAGTCGTCTATTTGTTCATTTTGGTCATTACGAGCCCCTGGCTTTTTATATATTAGGATGAGGAAAGTGAGGTGCACAGTAGTTGTGACGTTCTTAGAATCATACTGCTAGTAAATTGTAGATCTAAAATTTAAATCTAGGTATTCCTGATCCCATGTCCAAGGCATAAGCACAAGAAATAGTCATATTATTTTTATTACATAGACAATCACCAACTTAAAATGGTACGACTTCAGTTTTTTCTTGATGTTGTTGTGAAAGTGATATGCATTCGATAAAAACTGACTAAACTAAGCTATGATGTTCAGTAGGTTATGTACATTTCAAATTTATGTTATTTTCAACTTATAATAGGTTTATCAAGATGTAACCCCATCATACGTTGAGGAGCATCTGTATCCTACTATATATTTACATATATCATTCATTACATTTTATTATCCTATATAATAAAGAGGTGATATGCAAATTGACCATCACTCCAACACACAAGATGGCTGCCCCCGTTTGGTCAAAGATGGCTGCCCCTATGTGGAGACAAGATGGCCACCACAAGATGGCAAGCATGAGAGGACAGTTGGGGTGATCAGGCCTATAGGGGAGAGCAGTTAGTGGTGACTAGGCTGGCAGAGGAAGGCAATTGGGGGTGACCAGGCCAGCAAGGGAGAGATCAGGAGACCAGGCCTGCAGGGGAGGACAGTTAGGGGTGACCAAGCCTGCAGGAGAAGGCAGATGGGGGGGACCAGGCCTGCAGGGGAGGGCAGTTGGGAGGACAAGGCCTGCAGGGGAGAGCAGTTAGGGACAATCAGGCCACCAGGGGAGAAGTTAGGCATTGATCAGGCTGGCAGGGGAGTGGTTAGGAGGTGGTCAGGCTAGTAGGCAGAAGTGGTTAAGTGCAATCAGGCAGGCAGGCAGGTGAGGGGTTGGGAGCCAATAGTCCTGGATTGTGAGAGGGATCTCAGAATGGAGACTGTGCAGGCTGGGGTGAGGGACAACCCCCTCCCACCCCCATGCACGAATTTTGTGCACTGGGCCTCTAATAAAATATATTATTAATGTATATTTATATATCATATATTTTTGAACTCTCAATAGTAAATTCTTAAGTTTTACATGATCCTTATACATGCATACCTTAGAGATATTTCTGATTCAGTTACTTAATAAAGCAAGTATCACAATAAAATGAGGCATTATCTTTTTGTTAGTAGGAGGTGTTGCCTTCAGTTGTATAAAACACAACACTTGTGAAGTACAATAAAGTGTAATAAAATTAGGTATGTCTATAATTTAAGAAAAAAGTCACAAATTATCATTATCTAATTTTTTAAAAAGGAATATGAAAGTAGATCTAATTATATTTTACCCCAAGAAATTGCTGACTCCACTCCCAGGTGATTTGTTAATATGGCTAATGATATTGGTGAGTTTCCTAAATTTAAATTAAAGATATAACTGATATTTGCATAAATCACTATCTTTGTCTTAATTCATCTTCCTGCTTGCAGTTTTATCTTGTTCTAAAGCATCCTCCATACTGCCAGTAGGTTGATCCTGTTAAAATACTGATTTATTTGATCATGTTACTTTCTTGATGAAAATCCTTGAATGACATTCTATCACTCTTACGTGATACCCCATCACTACTGGAATGACATTCCATCACCATTTAAAAATACATATTTTTATTATTGATTCTAGGGAGGAAAGAAGGGGCTGAGAGAAAGAGAGAGAGGAAGAGAGAGAGAGAGATGCATGGATGTGAGATAGATACATCGATTGGTTGCCTCCCATATTCATCCCAACCAGGGATCCCATCCCGAAACCTAGGTATGTGCCCTGATTAGGAATCTAACCATGACCCTCTGGTGGACTGGATAAAGATCCAACCAACTTAGTGAAATCAGCCAAGGCCATCACCACTTATTAATAGAATAAAACATACTGCTCAGCTGGACACAACATCCCTCCAGCTCTTTCCTCTGAACATTGGGCATCCTTCCTGTCTCTTGCCTTTCTACTCTTCAGGTTTTGTATTCTGCTGCCTGCACCTGGCTAATGCATAGCCAGCCTCCAGGACTCAGTTCATCCCTTGGCAAGAACCATTCTCTGACACATGCAACTTTTGTGAACCTTATGCACTATAAATCCCTTTATAATAACTTACAATTAAATGTCATATACAAAAAAGAACTAGATCAAGTGGCTTGCTGGGCTTGAGGTCCCATTTCTTTAAGATTACTTGTTAACTTTTTAACATGTCCCTCAAATGTTAATAATTGGTTTTTCTTTTTGATATTAGCAACATCTGATGAATAGTTCACTTGGGGGTGCAAAATGCTGGTATTCTAATCATCTTCTCTTCCAGTATCCTGAAGTAGAGTCTGTATGGGAAAGGCAGAATAAATGCTTGACTGTTTCCCTTATTTACCTGCCACATTTACAGGTTTATTCATGTTTTACATTTATTCACAAGCTGATTTAGAAAGTTATAATTTTCTAGAAAGTGGTATATTTTGCCTAAAATTTCAAAATCTATTGGCATAAAAATTTTCCTAGTATTTATTTATATTTTTAGAAAACCTCTGATATATCTATAGCTACATTGTTTTTATATTTCTTGTACTATTTTCTCACTCTTCTCTTTTTCCTTTGAGTAACCTTGCCAAAAGTTTGTTTTATTAGTCTTTACAAATAATACTTTGGGCATTGATCTTCTGTGCTATATCTTTGCTTTCTAATTTTATTTACTTATTCTTTTTTTGTTTGTTGGTTGTTAATTTAATTTTATTATTGAGAATATTACAGATGTCACCTTTTCTGCCCTACCCCATCTGTCTCTCACCCCATCCTAGACCTTTACCTTTCTATTGTCTGTGTCCATAAGCTATAACTAATTTGTACTTCTAAATTCCTTCTCCTTTTTACCCATCCCAGCAACATCCCTCCCATCTGGCAATTGTCAAAATATTCTCTGTATCTGTGAGCCTATTTCTGTTCTGTTCGTTCATTTATTTTGATTTTCAGATTCAATTGTAGATAGATTCATATTTATTGCCATTTTATTGTTCATGTTTTTTATCTTTTATTTTTCTTCTACTTCTTAAAGAAGATTCTTTAACATTTCATGAAATATTGGTTTGGTGGTGATGAACTCCTTTAGCCT
Organism: Lasiurus cinereus; assembly: GCA_011751065.1. Classification (NCBI taxonomy): domain Eukaryota; kingdom Metazoa; phylum Chordata; class Mammalia; order Chiroptera; family Vespertilionidae; genus Lasiurus; species Lasiurus cinereus. Next base: position 28,169,665 of record JAAGEH010000005.1, read on the forward strand.
TTTCTTTTCTAGGAAGTTCTTTATTTGACCTTCAATTCTAACTGATAACCTTTACTAGGTAGATAATCTTGGTTGTAAGTCCTTGCTTTTCATCACTTTGAATATTTTTTGCCACTCCCTTCTGGCCTGCAAAGTTTCTGTTGAGAAATCATCTGATAGTTATATGAACACTCCCTTGTAGTTAACTAACTGCTTTTCTCTTGCTGCTTTTAAGATTCTCTCTTTATCTTTAATCTTTGCCATTTTAATTATGATGTTTCTTGGTGTAGGGCTCTTAAGGTTCATCTTGTTTGGGATGATTTAATTAATTTTCTGATTTTTTTTTTACTTCTTTATTTAGATTACCTGTTCTTTTTCTAATTTCTTGATCTAAATATTTAGCTCATAATTTTTAAGAGAAGTATCTTAGTTTCTTTAAATTTAAATTAGTATGTTTGATTGTGTAAAGAGTCTGAATTGCAATATTTTCTTTATTGTTCATTTCAAATATTTTCAAATTTCTACTCTGTTTATCCTTTGCTGGTGAGCCACTTAGCAATATTTTAATTAAGGTTTCAAGACTTTCCTTGACATATATTGTGTGTACCATGGGTACCATGTCCAAACATTCTACAGTCACATAAAATTTCTTACTAACAAAAGAATAAATATAATAGCTAACATTTATTGAGTGCTTACTCTGTGCCAAGCACTGTTCTAGGTGCTTTACTATTTTTTTTAATTTACTATTTTTTTAAAAACCCTATACGTAGGTAGTAACAACATCATTATTTTACTGATGAATAAACTGGGGCAGAGTGTATCTATCTATATAAAACCCTAATATACAAATCAACCGAACAGAGAAATTACTGGTAGAATGACAGGTTGCTGTGACATGGACTGACCACCAGGGGGCTGATGCTCAATGCAGGAGCTGCCCCCAGCCCGCAGGCTCCAACTAATAGTGATGGGGGAGGGAGGCAGGACTGGTGAGTGGGTAGTGCCAGGCCAGCCAAAGCAGGTGCAAGTGGGGAATCTGATCACTCCACTGGTCACCCCACAGATCAGCCCTAATCACTGGTCAGACCTAGGGACCCTACCATGCAAGAATTTTGTGCACTGAGGCTCTAGTATTTATATAAAGTGAGGTTTGGTGTGTTATCAAAATAAATCATACTAGATGGCCTTCAATATAGTAGTTCTTATTACATACAAACACAACAAATACACTATATATTTTATATTACATTCTACAAAAAAATTAATTTATTTCTTTTTTATTGCCACATAATATTCCATTATGTAAATGTACCATAGTTTTTTTATACACTTATCTGTTGATGGGCACTTAATCTGTTTCTAAATCTTAGCTATTATAAACTGTGCTGCTATGAACATAGGGGTGCATATATTCTTTCTGATGAGTGTTTCATGTTAGAAGTGGGTTCACTAGGTCAAATGGGAGTTTCATTTTGAATTTTTTGAAGGAATTCCAAACTATTTTCTATAGTGGCTACACCAGTCTGCATTCCCACCAGCAGTTTACAACCTCTCCAACACTTCTTGTTTGTTGATTTGTTGATGATAGCCATTCTGACAGATGTAAGGTACTATCTTATTGACCTTTGATTTGCATCTCTCAGATGATTAGTGACTTTGAGCATCTTACCTAATAAAAGAGTAATCTGCAAATTGATCATCACTCCAACATACAAGATAGCTGTCTCCATGTGGTCAAAGATTGCTGCCCCCATGTGGATACAAGATGGCTATCACAAGATGGCCAGCAGGGGAGGGAAGTTGGGAGGGACCAGGCCTGCAAGGGAAGACAGTTGTGGGTGATCAGGCCAGGAGGGGAGGGCAGTTGGGAGGCCAGGCATGCAAGGGAGGGCAGTTGGGGGTGATCAAATCTGCAGGAGAGGGCAGTTAGGGGTGACCAAGCTGGCAGAAGAGAGAAGCTGGGGGCGACTGGGCTGCAGAGAAGGACAGTTGGGGTCAGGAGAGAGCAGGAGAGAGGTCTGCAGGAGAGAGCAGTTGAGGGACCCAGGCCTGCAGGGGAGGGCAGTTAAGGGTGACCAGGCCCACAGGGGAGGGCAGTTAGGGGCAAACAGGCTGGCAGGAGAGCAGTTAGGCATCTATCAGGCTGGCAGGGGAGTGGTTAGGAAGTGATCAGGCTGGCCAGGCAGAAGTGGTTGGGGCAATCAGAAGGCAGGCAAGCGAGCAGTTGGGATCCAGCAGTCCTGGATTGTGAGAGGAATGTCCATCTACCAAACCATGAACATGGTATATTCTTCTGCCTGTTTATATCTTCCTCTACCTCTTTTTCAATGTTTTGTAGTTTTCAGAATACATGTCTTTTACCTCCTTGGCTGACTTTATTTCTAAGTATTGCTGGAAGCCAATTCTATCATGTCAGCAGGGCTGAATCATCTGGAATGGCTAAAAAGCATCTCACCCTTTGTAAGGCTGGGACATGAATCCCAGCAAAGTATCTTAATTTTTTGTTGCAATGGTAAGTGGGAATTTTTGTTTAGTTTCTCTTTCAGAGAGTTCACTAATGGTGTATAAAAATGCTATGGATTTTTGAGTGTTAATTTTGTATCCTCCTATGTTTCTGAATTCATTTATTAAATCTAGTATTTTTCATGAAGTCTTTAAGGTTTTTCTATGTACAGTATCATGTCATCTGCAAATAAGGATAGCTTTAATTTTTCCTTTCCAATTTGGATGCCTTTTATTTCTTCTTCCTGTCTGATCACTATGACCAAGACTTCCAGAACTATATTGAATAAGAATGGTGAAAGAGGGCATCCCTATCTTGTTCCTGTTCTTAGGGGAAATGGTTTTAGTTTTTGTCCATTGAATATGATATTGGCTGTATGTTTGTCATACATGGCTGTGAATTTTTATGAAAAAAGGATGTTGGATTTTTTTATATCAATTGATATGATCATGTGACTTTTGTCTTCAATCTGTTTATGTACTGTATCACATTTATTCATCTGTGAATATTGTACCAGCCTAGTATCTCTAAAATAAATCCCACTTGGTCATGATGTGTGATCATTTCAATGTATTGCTGGATCCAATTTACTAAAATGTTGTTGAGGGGTTTAGTGTCTATGTTAATCAAGGATACAGGCCTATAATTCTCTTTCTTTGTAATGTCTTTATGTGGTTTTAGAATTAGGATAATGCTAGCCTCATAAAAAGAGCTTGGATATGTTCCTTCCTCTTAGGTTTTTTTATGTAGTTTGAGAAGTATCGATGTTAGTTCTTCTTTGAATGTTTGGTAAAATTCCCCTGTGAATTCACCTAGACAAGGGTTTTGTTTGCTGGGAGTTTGGGGGATTTTTTTTTTTTTTGGTTTATTTGTTTGTTTGTTTTTTACTACAGCTTTAATTTCATCACTAGTTATCAGTCTATTCATGTTTCTGATTCTTCCTGATTGAGTTTTGGAAGACTGTATTTTTTTAGGAATAAGTCCATTTTGTTCAGGTTGTCCCATTTGTTGGAATAAAGTCATTCATAGTATTTTTTTTTACAATCCTTTGTATTTCAGTGAAGTCAATTGTTACTTCATCTATTTTGTTTCTGATTTTGTTTATTTGGGTCCTCTCTCTTTGTTTCCTGGTGAGCATGGCTTTAGGTTCATCAATCTCATTTATCCTTTCAAAGAACTAGCTCTTGGTTTTATGGATCTTTTGTTCTTTGGTCACTATGTCATTTATCTTTTCTCTGACCTTTATTATTTTCTTCCTTCTAGGCTTTTCTTGTTGTTCTCTTTCTAATTATTTAAGTTGTAGGGTTCAATAACTTATCACCAGTTTTTCTTGTTGTTTTTTTTTTAGGTAGGCCTGTAGTGCTATGAACTACTCTCTCAGGAATACTTTCAATGTGTCCCATAGATTTTTAGATTGTTATGTGTTCATTGTCATTTTGTTTTTTATTTCTCCTTTGATCTCTTTGGTAACCCATTCATTGTTTAATAGCATGCTATTTAGCCTCCATGTATTTTATTGTTTTTGAGTGTTTTTATTTTAGCTGATTTCTAATTTCATACCATTGTGGTCTGAGAAGATGCTTGACATGATTTCAATCTTCTTGAATTTCCAAAAATTTAGCTTGTGTCCTAATATGTGGTCTCTCCTTGAAAATGCCTCATATGTGTACTTGAGAAGAATATATATTCCATAATTTTGGAGTGGAATGTTCTGAAGATGTCAATTAGTTCTATCTATTCTAGAGTGTAATTTACAATTGCTATTTCCTTGCTGATTTTTAACAAGGAGGGAGTAAGGGCAGAAAATGCAGCAGTCTCCTATGGGAGGAAACTTAGAGCCAGGAGATCATAAAATGACAAAATGGCATAATTTTCTAGTTAGAGCAGTGGTTCTCAACCTTTGGGGATCAAATGATCCTTTTACAGGGGTTGCCAAAGACCATCAGAAAACACATATTTCTGATGGTCTTAGGAACTGAGGCACTGCTCCTCTATCCATCTCCAGGAGGGTCCGCCCACATGCAGATACGCTCATATATGAGTACCCAACACCATCACATACACCCTGTACTTATGTGGACGAGTCACACGTGTGTAGAGAGAAGTTACTGTGTAGAGTGCAGTTACTGTGTAGAGAGCAGCTACTGTGTAGAAAGCAGCTGCTATTGAAAGTATCTACCCTGTTAAAAGCAGCTACTGTGTTGAAAGCAGCAGTATTGAAGGTAAAATGACACTTAGTGAATTATAATTACTGGGTAAATGTAAAATCTTGTACTGTAAAATCATCAACTACTGCAAAAAAAAAAAATACCTGTACCATGGGAACTTAATCTAGGTGCTGATCGGTCTTTTTATATTCTGCTGTGGTTGATGTGAACACTGTCCCCTTGTGATAGTAACAGTATGTAAAAAAACAACAACACAAAGAATGGTAAATCATAGGAAACTTTAATGAACTGTATTGACTGAACTATGCCATGTGTCAGCTTTTGTATTATTAAAGCTATTGTTATATATTATTTTCATTAGCAAACCATCCCATGACAATGGATTGTATAGAGAAAAATGTTTAAAAAAATAATATAATAAGGATTTTTTACAGTATGGTTTTACCTCAATAATTACAGCAGGAATTGAGAAACCACAATGTGTTATTTGTTGTGAAGTTCTATCAGCCGAATCTATGAAGCTGAACAAACTAAAACTCCATTTTGATAGCAAGCATCTGAGCTTTGCCAGCAAGAATATCAACTATTTTAGAAGCAAAGCTGATGGATTCAAGAAACCCAGACTTGACACTGGTGGCAAATACCACAAACAGAACGTAGCAGCTGTTGAAACTTGATATTTGATGGCACTCAGAATTGCCAGAGCTATGAAAGCTCATACCATTGCTAAAGATTTACTATGCCAGTTGACAAAGACATTGTTCGAGTTATGATCGGAGACGAATTTGTTATGAAATTGAGTGCAATTTCCTTGTCTAGCAACACTGTCTGCAGAAGAATAAATGACATTTCTGCTGATAATCTTGATCAGGTAATCCAGAAAATTGAATCTGCTCCACTTCCAATATTAAGTATCCAGCTTGATGAATCTACAGATGTTGCAAACTGTTCACAGTTACTGGTTTTCGTGAGGTATATTAATGATGGCGACTTTAAAAATGCGTTTCTTTTTTGCAAACCTCTTGAAACAACAACTACTGCATGTGATGTATTTGACACAATTGGTTAATATCTGAAAGAGCATAAGATCTCTTGGGAAATGGTTTGTGGTGTTTGCACAGAGGTTGCTCCAGCTATGCTAGGATGTTGATCTGGATTTCTACGTTTGGTACTGAATGAATCACCAAAAGTCATTGGAACTCACTGTATGATTCATCAGCAAATATTAGCAATGAAGACACTGCCACAAGAGTTACAAGAAGTAAAAAGCATCATAAGTTCTGTCAATTTTGTAAAGGCGAGCACTTTAAACAGTCGACTGTTTTCACAATTGTAAAATGAGTTGGATGCACAAAACAATGCTCTGCTATTTTACACTTAAATGAGATGGTTGTTGAGAGGACAAGTTTTAAAATGTGTTTTTGAGCTTCATGATGAACTCAAAACGTTTTTTAATCAGAAAGCAAGACCACACTTTGAAGCACTTTTCAGTGATAAAAGTGAACTGAAGAAAATAGCTTATTTGGTTGACATCTATATCATCTTGAATGAGTTAAATTTATCACTGCAAGGACCAAATGCAACATGCTTCGATTTGTCTGAAAAGATCCAATCGTTGCAAATGAAACTTCAGCTTTGGCAAAAAAATTGGATGAAAATAAAATTTACATGTTGCCTACCTTATCTGCTTCCTTTGAGGAGCATGATATTGAACTAGACAAAAGGATTACGATGATAATTTCTGTGAAAGAACACTTGCACATGCTTGCAGACAAAATTTCATTGTACTTTCCAAATCTACCTGACAACCCATTTGCACTTATCAGAAGCCCATTCACAGTCAAAGCTGAAGATGTTTCTGAGACAGCACAAGCGGAGTTCATTGAACTTATTAACAGTGATGCAACGAGAACTGATTTCTCTACAATGCCAGTTACCTTGGATCAAGTGTTTGCAGTCATATCCTGTTCTGTCTGAGACTGTGCTGCACCTTCTTCTTCCATTTCCAACAACATATTTTTGTGAATCAGGGTTTTCAAGTTTGTTGCTTATCAAGTCTAAATACAGAATTAGACTTGTTGTGGAAGATGATCTTCATTGTGCTCTTGCAAAGACTGCCCCAAGAATTTCTAATCTGGTGAGAAAGAAGCAATCTCAACTTTCACACTGACCTTGGTTTTTCATGCATACTGTCGCAAAATGTGGCATGTAGTTTACTGTTGTTATATTAAGATTGTTACCCATGCTACACAATGCTTCCAGACAAAATTTCATTTATTTGTAATTAGAAATAAATATTTCACAATATATAATTAAATATTGTTTTTTGCGATTAATCACTACACTTTAATTATGTTCAATTTGTACCAATGAAAATACATCCTGCATATCAGATATTTACATTACGATTCATAACAGTAGCAAAATTACAGTTATGAAGTAACAACAAAAATAATTTTATGGTTGGGGGTCACCACAACATGAGGAACTGTACTAGGTTGAGAACCACTGAGCTAGAGGGAACTAAATAACACATAATCATTTTCATAAATTAAGAAAACAAGATGACTGCCTCCATGTGGCCAAAAGATACTGCCCCCATGTGGACACAAGATGGACACTACAAGATGACCAACAGGGGAGGGCAGTTGGCAGGCACCAGGCCTGCAAAGGAGGGCAGTTGGGGGTAATCAAGCCTGCAAAGGAGGGCAGTTAGAGGTGACCAGGCTGGCAGAGGAGGGAAGTTGGGGGTGACCAGGCCTGAAGGGAAGGACAGTTGGGGGGACCCAGGCTTGCAGGGGAGGGCAGTTATGGAAAAACAGGCTGGCAGGGGAACTGTTAGGCATCAGTCAGGGGCAGGGGAGTGGTTAGGGGGTGATCAGGCTGGCAGGCAGAAGCGGTTAGAGACAATGAAGAAGACAGGCAGGTGAGCAGTTGGGAACCAGCAATCCTGGATTGTGACAGGGGTGTCTGACTGCCCATTTATGCCCAATCTAATCTTGCCTGGATTGGGCCTAAACAGGCAGTTGGACATCTGTCAAGGGGTCCCAGATTGGAGAGGGAGCAGGCTGCATTGAAGGACATGCCCCCCACCCGTGCATGAATTTCTTGCACCAGGCCTCTAGTCTTATCTAATAAAAGAGTAATATGCAAATTGACTGCACCTCTACTACACCCACAAGCCATGCCCACAAGCCAATCAAGAGCAAGTATGCAAATTAACCCAACCAAGATGGCTATAGCCATAGAGAGAGCAGGAGGGAGGCTTGGGTTGCTCCGGAGATGGAGGAAGCCAAGCTTTCCACACATCCTGGCTGGCTAGGCCTCTGCTTGGGGCTACAAAGTTTTAATTATAAAAGATAAATAAATTCCAACAGAAATGGCTGCCGCCATGGAGTGAGCAGAAGGCTTGGCTTTGCTCCAGGCTACAAAGTTTCAATTGTAGAAGATAAATAAATCCTAGATACCAGGGACTCCACTTGGGTCACTGCGGGGCATGGCCAGCCTGCAAACCACCACAGGCCCCTCACCCAGGCTGCATCATATCCCAAGGGAACCCCCATTCTGATCTGGGACACCCTTCAAGGCAAACCAGCTGGCTCCTACCCATGCACCAGGCCTCTATCCTATCTATTAAAAGAGTAATATGCAGATTTATCATCATCCCAACACACAAGATGGCTGCCCCCATGTGGTCAAAGATCCTGCCCCCATGTGGACACAAGATGGCTGCCACAAGATGGCCAGCAGGGGAGGGCAGTTGGGAGGGACCAGACCTGCAGGAGAGAGCAGTTGGGGGAGACCAGGCCAGCAGGGGAGGGCAGTTAGGGGCAAACAGGCTGGCAGGGAAGCAGTTGGGCATCAGTCAGGGGCAGGAGAGTGGTTAGGGGGTGATCAGGCTTGCAGGCAGAATCGGTTAGTGGCAATCAGGAAGGCAGGCAAGCTGTTGAAAGTCAGCAGTCCTGGATTGTGAGAGGGATGTCCGACTGCCTGTTTAGGCCAAATCCAGGTTTAGGCTTAAAAGGCATTTGGACATCCCTCCAGGGGTCTCAGATTAGAGAGGGTGCAGGCTTGGCTGAAGGACACACTCTCCCTCCCCTGGGCACTTATTTCATGCACCAGGCCTCTAGTCTAATTATATTATCAAGATAAGGCTGTATAGTATAATAGATTAGGTCATAGGCTCCAGAGTTAGACTGTGATTCTCTGCCTCATCATTTGCTGTGTGACCTTGAACAAGTTACTTAACTTCTCAATCCTTAGTTTCCCCAAAGAGTACATATGAAGAGTAAATGATGTAATACACATTAAGGACTTAGCCTGGCACCTAAAATGTGCTCCCTGAATGTTATTGTTGTTACTGCTTTCATTTCATAGATGAAAACTGAGCTTCATGGAAATGGTTGAGTATCTTTCTCAAGAGGACATGCTTCTGAGTAAGTGGTAGATCAATAATTTAATTTACGTTTTCTTCTTTAAAATTTCATACTCTTTCCATCCCTATATGATTCACAGACTTGATGCACTTGGTTTTCCTCTAACTAATCATAGTAGTTCTTCTACTTTGGGTTTCAATTTAGTCAATAAAGAAAAAATAATAGCCTGATGTATTTGGATGGGAGAAAATTAAAAAAATATATATCTTGTATTTAATCAGACTTTATTTTGCTGTCATTATAAAATCTAATAGATTATAAATAAATATTAATATTTTGTGTATTAATATAACATTCCTTAAATCTAATTGGTGGTTAAAAAGGTTTTTGTTATATAAAGAAACAAATTTCATCCAAATAAGATTAAATATATATAAGAAAGTTATCCTATCTAATATTCAACGTGATGAATAACAAGAACCTACAACCAGAATAATCTATCCAGCAAAGCTATCATTCAGAATTGAAGAGCAGATAAAGAGCTTCACAGAGAAGAAAAAGCTAAAGGAGTTCATCAACTCCAAACCAGTATTATATGAAATGCTGAAAGGTACTCTTTTAGAAGAGGAAGAAGAAAAAGGTAAAAGACAAAAAATTATAAACAACAAATATGTATCTATCAACAAGTGAATCTAAAAATTAAGTGAATTAAAAATTTGATCAACAGAATAAATTGGTGAATATAATAGAATCAGGAGCACAGAAAGGGAGTGAACTGATAATTCTCAGGGGGAAAGGGGTGAGAGGTGTACAGGGAGAGACTGGACAAAAATCATACACCTATGGATGAGGTCAATGGGAGGGAGGTAAGGGTAGAGGGAAGGGTGGGAACTGGGTGGAGGGGAGCTATGGAGGGGAAAAAAGAGAAACAAATGTAATAATCTGAGTAATAAAGATGTAATTTAACAAAAAATGTTATCCTATCTAATAAAAGAGTAATATGCAAATTGACCATACCTCCATTACACTAACAAGTCACACCCACCAGCCACGCCCACCAGCCAATCAGAACGAGAATGCAAATTAACCCAAGCAAGATGGCTACAGCCACAGAGAGAGCAGGAGAGAGGCTTGGGTTGCCCCTGGTGATGGAGGAAGCCAAGCTTTCCACACACCCTGGCCACCGCAAGCCTCAGCTTAAGGCAACAAAGTTTCAATGACTGAGCAAGCAGAAGGCTTGGCTCCCCTCCAGACCAAAAAGTTTCAATTGTAGAAGATAAATAAATCCCAGATATCACGGTCTCTGCTTGGGTCATGGGGGTGGGGTGTGGCCAGCCTGCAAACCACCACAGGCCCCTCGCTTAGGCCAACCCATGCCCCCAAGGAAACACCCACCCTGATTCAGGACACTCTTCAGGGCAAACCAGCTGGCCCCCACCCATGTAACAGGCCTCTATCCTATCTAATAAAAGAGTAATATGCAGATTGACTCTCACTCCAACATACAAGATGATTGCTCTCATGTGGCCAAAAGATACTGCCCCCATGTGGACACAAGATGGCCACTACAAGATGTCCAGCAGGAAGCAGGGGAGGGCAGTTGGGAGGGATGAGGCCTGCAAGGGAGGGCAGTTGGGGGTGAGCAAGCCTGCAAGCGGGGGGTGGGGGGTGAGGGGGGGAGAGACAGTTAGGAGCAAACAGGCTGGCAGGGGAGCAATTAGGCATCAATCAGGCTGATAGGGGAGTCATTAGGGGGAGATCAGACTAGCAGGCAGAAGCGGTTAGGGGCAATCAGGAAGGCAGGCAAGTAAGCAGTTGGGAGCCAGCAGTCCTGGATTGTGAGAGGAATGCCCGACTGCCTGTTTAGGCCCGATCCAGGTAGGATCCCCATTCCTCTCTCATGAGGTCATTTGTGCCTGGCTGGTCCCCATTCCTCTGCCCCCAGTGTTGAGTGTCTGAGCTGGTATGGCGAGAAGGTGTGAAAGCGTGATGACTATTTGCATATTAGCTCTTTATTATATAAGATAGGTGTATATAAATATATATTTTATATAATTATAAACAACTCCAATATCCCATCAACAGGTAAATAGATAACAACATTATGTATGCCTGTATAAATCAGCAATATAAAAAAACCATGATCTGCTGATAAACACAACAGGGATGATTCTCAAGAGAAAGAATTATTGCTTATATTGTGAATCCATTATGTTGTCTAGTACTGGCAAAATCAACAGTAGTAGAAATCTGATCAGTGGCTGCCTAGGGTTGGTGATGGCAGTAAGAAGCATGGGGGAACTTTCTGGGGCAGTAGTCGGCAAACTCATTAGTCAACAGAGTGGCAAACTGCGGCTCACAAGCCTCATGTGGCTCGTGAGCCACAGTTTGCCAACCACTGTTCTGGGGTAATGGAAATATTCTACATATTGATTGTATTGGTGGTTCCTAGGATATGAGAACTTATCAGAGCTTTAATATCATAATTTCTGGCCCAACATTTGGATTTTTGCAGTTTGATTTCTGAGGCTGCTTACACAGCCTATTTCTGCTCCTTGGACTTGGTAAGCCTGCAGGATAAACCAGTCTCTCTGTGCTGTTTGATTTCTATTGATAAATAACACAAAAGCTTTTGTTCCACTGTAATTGTAACTAAGACATTGACAAATGCCTAATCATATGGTGCCTGTTCTGGCATTACAGCCTTGCTTGCTGACTACTAAGACAGCCCACCTTTGATTTTTCCAAATGCTTTCACCAATCAGAAATGAATGATGTAAGTTTGTGGGTCTTGTTCTCCCTAGCAGCCCATCTTTTTCATCAGTTCTTCACACTTTTGCCTTTAAAAATCTTGCTGTGTGCCTCTCCTGTGGAACATGTCCTCCACTCATACTGAGGGTTACAACCCTGATTTGCAAATCATATAGGAATAAAACTTTTTAAATTTCTTTTGGATTTTTTGTTAACAGGTATATACATTTGTCAAAGGTCATAGAAGAGTACACTGAAAATGTGAACACTTTACTGTATGTAAATTAGGCCTCCATGAAATTGATTTTCAAACATATCCCCCTTGAATTGAGAGAAGATGATGGCAGAGTAGGTGGATCTTTCTCACGCCTCATCCCAGAATCTAACTGAAATTAAAACTAAATTGGGGAATATTTACCCTGAATTTCCAGCTGAAGGCTGGTGAAAGAGGAGACTTTTATTTTATTTTATTTTAAATATATTTTAAAATGATTTCAGAGAGAGGAAGGGTGAGGGAGAGATAGAAAAATTAATGGTGAGAGAGAATTATGGATCAGTTGCCTCCTACATACCCCCTCTGGGAGTGCCCTGGCAGGGTATGTGCCTTGTCCTAGGATCAAACTGTGACTTCCTTGTTCATAGGTCGAGGCTCAACCATTGAGCAACACCATCCAAGCAAGCAGCTCATTTTTCCTACCTCTGTGACGTCCTACTAGTAAATAAACTTTTGCTTATATTGAAACCCATCTCCACCCCGGACAAAATAATAGTAATGTTGATTTTAATAGATGTGATAGAGAGCATCCTTATCTTTTGGCCAATTTTAATGGAAATGGTTTTTTAAATGATTTAAACATTTTACCATTCAGTGTAAAATTTTCTGGCAATTTTTGGAAAATAGGTTTATCAATTTTAAGTAGTATGTTGCTATGGAAAATAACTTCTTGAGGTGATCTGATGATACATTCCTAAGTGGGCAGGCCATTGTGGGTTGTCATGCCCAGGCCTCTAACTTTTGTACTAAAAGAAAGATTATGTTTGCCATAAACGAGCCCTGTCCATTGTTTCCATGCTTCTGGGTTAACAAACCTTTGAAATGGCCCCTGTCAGACCCCTTCTTCTAATACCATCCTCAAGTGACTGCCCTCAAGAGTTTAACTATCCTGTGATCCAATCCCCCCACCTTGCTTTCTTCACCTCCTGGTAGTCTTTTTTATGCTTCCTCCTTAATTTCAAATGCATAAAAGAAACTGCAAACTTATTTTCAGAAGAATTTTCTCAGTCTGTTGAGATTTTCCTTTCAGATATATCCTTTGTCTGGTTCAAACACTTTTTATAAATAAAGATTTGCACTTTCTTATGTTGACAGTAGTTTCCTTTCATTGCTATTTTGAGTTTTTAATATTAACATAACAGTTACTGAATTGTAGCATATATTTTTTCATTAATAAACTAGAGGCCAGGTGCATGAGATCAGAGACTTGGGGGTGGGGGGTAGGGTAGAAGGAGTGTCCCCCGGCCCGACCTGTGCGCCCCCGCAGTCCAGGAGCCCTCAGAGGATGTTTGACTGAAGGCTTAAGTGGGCCTAAGCCTTCAGTTGGACATCCTTAGCATTGCTGAGGAGACAGGAGAGGCTCTCACCACCGCAGCTATACTTGCCAGCCAGGAGTCAGGCTTCTGGCTCAGCTGCACCTCCCCCCTACTCCCGCCAAAGTGCGCTGTCTGCTCCGTGGTGGTCAGTGCACATCATAGTGACTGGTTGTTCTTCCATTTGGTCAATTTGCTTATTACCCTTTTATTACATAGGATTATTATATCAGATAGCATTATGTGGCTTTTCTAAAGTATTGGTGTAATGAATTATAGTGACTGAATTACAAATTTTAAAACATACTAGCATTCCTAGGAAAAATAAAAAACCACACCTCCCTCCAGATGCTATTCTACTTCTCCGTTCGCATCTACAGAAAAGACTCTAAAAGACTTATGCATGCTCTGTCTCCATTTCTCTCCTCCCATTCTCTCTCCAAACCATTAAAGTCAGACTTTCACTTCATCACTTCATTGAAAATCCTTGAGTCCAGGTCAATGATTTCCACATGGCTAAATGTTCTAGTAGATTTTCAGTCCTTCCTTACTGGGTCCTTTCTTGTGAAGTCCTCCTTCCTCCTACAAATGCTTCCTTCCATTGTCTTCAAAGAATGTTTTCCCCCATCTCCTTTATTGGTTTGTCCACGTATCATATCCCCAACTCTAAAAGTTGGAGTATCCAGGGCTTAGTCCTCAAACCTTTTATTCTTCCTCTTTCTGCTCACGAATCTCACCCAGACCCCTAACTTTAAAATATGTCTCCAGAACATACAATGGAGTGAAGACATCTTAATAAATGGTGTTGGGAAAATTGGACAGATACATGCAAAAAAATGAAACTAGACCACCAACTTACACCATCCACAAAAATAAATTCCAAATGGATACAGGATTTAAATAAAATGGGAAACCATAGAAATATTAGAGGAATCCACAGGCAGCAAAATCTCATACATATGCTGAAGGAACTTCTTCACTGATACTGCTCCAAGGGCAATAGAAGCTAAAGAGAAAATAAACAAATGGAACTACATCAAAATAAAAAGTAAACAGAGCAAAAGAAACCATCAAGAAAGCCCACTGTATGGGAGAACATATTTGCAAATGTTATCACTGATAAAGGTTTAATCTCCAACATCTACCGCCAATTTATACAACTTAATAAAAGGAAGATAAATGATCCAATAAAATAATGGGCAACTAACCTAAATAGAACCTTTTTGAAAGAAGACAGAAGGAAGGCCAAGAGACACATGAAAACATGCTGAAAGTCACTAATTATCCTAGAGCTGCAAATCAAAATGACCATGCGATACCATCCCACACCTGTCAGAATGGCAATCATCAACAAATCAACAAACAACAAGTGTTGACAAGGATGCAGAGAAAAAGGAACCCTCATGCACTGCTGGTGGGAATGCAGACTGGTGCAGCCATTGTGGAGAACAGTATGGAGTTTCCTCAAAAAACTAAAAATGGAACTCCCATTTGACCTAGTAATCCCACTCCTAGGAATATATCCTAAGAAACTAGAAATACCAATCAGAAAGGATATATGCACCCCTATGTTCACAGCAGCACAATTTACCATAGCTAAGATTTGGAAACAGCCTAGGTGCCCATCAGCAGCTGACTGGATTAGAAAACAATGGTACATCTACACAATGGAATACTATGCTACCATAAAAAAGAAGGAATTCTTACCATTTGCAACAACCTGGATGGAACTGGAGAGCCTTATGCTAAGTGAAATAAGCCAATCAATGAAAGAAAAATACCACATGATCTCACTCATTCATATGGATAACAAAGAACATTATAAACTGATGAACAAAAGGATAGATACAGAGGCAGTAAAGCATCAAACAGACTATCAAATTACAGTGGGAAGGTTAGGGAGAGGTGGGATAGATAAGAGATCAACTGAAGGACTTGTATGCATGCATATAAGCATAACCAAAGGACACAAGACCCTGGGGGATTAGGGCATGCATGGGAGTGGGGGGAGGGGCAAAGGGAAGATATGTACACATGTAATACATTAATAAAAAAAATATGTCTCTAGCCCTAGCTGGTTTGACTCAGTGGATAGAGCATAGGCATCCGGACTGAAGGGTTCCAGGTTCCATTCTGGTTAAGGGCTCATGCCAGGTTGCTGGCTCAATCCCCAGAAGGAGGTGTATAGGAGGCAGCCGATCAATGATTCTCTCTCATAATTGATGTTTCTCTCTCTCCCTCTCCCTTCCTTTCTGAAAACAATAAAAATAAATTTTAAAAATCATAATAAATAAAATAAAATATGTCTCCATACCTGTATGCTGTTGAGGAATAAATTTTTATCTTCAGCTTGGGCCTCTAGCCTGTGGATGGAAACAGGAGTTTATCAGTACAACTTCAGTAACTGAAAGTAACCTCACAGAGTGAACTGGTCATAAATTCCTAACTGGGCAGGTCATACCCCAGGCCTATAACTTCTTCAGTAAAAGGTTGTTAAGCAAGCCCAGCCCATTGATCTTGAGCACCTAGATTAATACCTTTGAAATGCCAGAAGTAATCCCCTTTTCTAGACCCCTCTGAACACCCTCAAGAGAGCACAGAACCTTTTTTATCCTGTAATGCAATCATGGAGATTTCCCTGCTTTTCCTTTTCCCTTGGTCATATAATCTTCCCTATGTTCCCTCCTTAATTCCCAAATGTATGAAAGACATTGCAAAACCGTGATTGTTCAGAGCATTTGAGATTTTGCTTTCTGGCATGTCATCAGCTTGGCTCAAATTAACTCATAAAAATTCTCTACAAGTTTGGACATTTCTTATGACAACAAGCCTGAATTCCAAAACTAATTTTCCAACTACCTACTCAACATCTCCACTTGAATGTCTAATAGGCCTCTCAAATCAACATATGCTAAATGAAAGTGCTAATTTCTGAATCATCACTATAGGAAAAAAACTTTCTTTTCCCATCGTCTTTTCTGTCTCAACTAATGGCAACTTTATCCTCTGATTTTCTCAGGCTAAAAACGTTACAGTCATTCTTGAAGCCTTCCTTCATCTCTCATCTCACATCCAGTTAATCCATCAGCAAATCCTGTCAGTTCTATCCTCACATCTTATTAAAATCAGATCATTTCTTACCCTGTATTTGCTACTACCTTTGGAGCCAGCCACCATTATTTCTTGAATAGGTTATTGCGATATAGTTCCATTTTGTAGTGTTGGGGCTGAGGTAGGGCACCGCAAGGTATGTCACAATGCCATATTGATTATTCCAAATTAAAATCACTTGAGAGGCAGCAGGAGGGGAGCTCTCGAACGCCTCTTTATCTCTCTAAATGCAGCAAATAACTCTACCCGTGATAGGTGCCCTCCCCATTCCTGAAGGACTAAGACAACCTTATCACAAGTATTATGAAATCCAGAGTTGAAAAAGCCTGTATAAACAAACCTTGCAACTCTTTAACTAATCTGCTAGGTAAGCCAAAACCCTCTTAGATGCCTTTCTCTTTTTTTTAAAATATATTTTTATTGATTTCAGAGAGGAAGGGAGAGGGAGAGAGACAAACATCAGTGATTGCGAATCATTGACTGGCTACCTCCTGCACGCTCCCTACTGGGGATTGAGTCCACAACCCAGGCATGTGCCCTTGACCAGAAGTGAACTTGAGACCCTTCAGCCCGCAGGCCAATGTTCTATCTACTGAGCCAAACCAGCTAGGGACTGATGCCTTTCTAACAATTTTTTGGCCTGTTAATGTTTTACAAATGTATTGTTTTTATCTAAAAAGTATTAAAAGGTGCTTAGTTTGGTCATTTCTTTGAGCCTCGTTTTATGATCTGAGTATCATGTTGGGATTTTCTCATGTACATGTATTTAATTTTTCTTCTGCTAATCTAGCTTTATGTCAATTTTATTATTTGTCCAGTCATGCAAGTTAAAGGGGAGGAGGCGATTCTCCCACTCTCAACAGTTTTTCTGCTCTGCATCTGCTTTCACTATAGTTTCTTCTAAACACAAATTTTATAAAAATTTAAATCAGATCATGCCATTTTTCTGCTCAGAATACTCAAATGGCTTCTTATCGCATTCAGGGCAGAAATAAAGCCCTTAAAATGGCTTATATGTCCCCACGTGATCTGTTGCCTTTTGTCTCTCTAATTTGCCCTCTCACCTCTTCCTTTCCAGCCACATTGGTCCTCTACCTGAGAGCCTTTTCACTTGCTGTGCCTTCTGTCCAAAATGTTTGTTAACCTAAAAATAAAGACCAATGTAAGAGGCAACAAGCATTTATTTAAGATCCAAAGTAATAGCTATTCAACAAGCACCGATTCAGGCAGAAACCCAAGTAATGTTCCTATGAGGAGACAAAGGCAAAGGGTTTATGAGAAAGGGAAGAGGGACAAGGGCATCAAAAGAGAAAGGCACTTCCATTGGCCCAGCTAAACCAACAGAGTGATGCTAATTCCAAATAATGTATTTATTTTCATTTGGGTAGTCATCAGTCCTATAGTCATAATATCTGCTGTCTTGTTATCCTAGCAAACAGTGCTTTGAGCCACAGTGTTGCTTTGGGCCTAGTTCAAAGGTTGGTTGTTCTGTTTAACATGCCAAAGGTTTGAGTCAGAAGATGCTCAAGGAAGTTCCTCTAGGATGGCAGCTTCCACTCCATTTTTAAAGTGGCTTCCTTTAATTATTTTTTTTACATGCTTTTCTCCCAGATGACCACATGGCTCACTTTCTTTAGGTACCTTTCAAATGTCACCTTTTTAGTGAGACCTTTGCAAATCATAAAATAGTGAAAGCCTACCCCACAGACCCTAACTCCTTTTCCTCGCTTTGCTGTTGTCTACAGCACTTATTGCTGTGTCACATACATTATGTTTAGTCACTGTCTCCATATCCATTCTTCCCTTCAGCCTAGAACATACAACCTTTCAGGAGGGTAGCAACTTTAACATACTCCTAATGAGAATATAAGAAATACTTTTATTTAAACAAATCAACATTTTTTGCCTATTGTAGACATTTAATAAATATTAGTTGACAGAATTAATAAACCAAAGGTACTCATCCCTGGACTTGAACATAGAAGTAAATTGCAAAAGCCAGAAATGAAATTCCAAGGACCTAAGACCCAGGTCAGTCCCTGTAATTCTAACAGGGGTAACAATTTTCAATGAAGGTCTTCCAGAAAGGCAGCTTTTGCATATTAGAAGCAGTAATTGAAGATCAGTGAAAATAGGTGGAAGGTTTCAGCTTCCATAAACCCTCATTAGCCAAAGTAATTAATTACCACTATGGAACACTAGAACTTCCCTTCAAGAAAAAAAAAATGTGTCCAGGAGGTATAATAAGAAACATTTAAAATTTTTGTGTCTTAGAATAGAGCTTGACAGAGTCAAAATTAAGAATAACATTAAGGAAAGATGTATCAGATTTCCACTTAAGGTGAAGATTGCCAACAAAGCCATCATGGAATAAAATAGTCAGCGTTGGTCATTTTCCTCCAATAGGTGGAGCCAGAGTAGAAAGGAAACAGTTTTTGGTATATTCAATTGAGAATCCACTGTGGATTCTATCCAGTAATTATCCATCAGGCATCCGGCCAGAACTGGGTGTTTGATTTGCTTATTTTGTTTTTTTTAGATCCAACATATAAGTGAAGTAATGAGGAATTTGTCTTTTTCTGTTTCTCTCATTTCACTCGGCATAATACCCTCTAGGCCCATCTCTGTTGTCACATATGGTAAAATATCATTTTTGTTCATTCCATCTTCCTTATTGGACCTTCTATTAAGGGGCACTTGGGTTGCTTCCATATCATGGTTAGTGTACATAGTGCTACAATGAACTTAGGGTACGTATAACTTTTTGAGTTGGTGTTTTGGATTTCTTCAGGTAAATACCCAGAAGTGGAATTGCTGGGTCATAGGGCAATTTTACTTTTAATTTTTTTTGAGGAGCCTCCATACTGTTTTTCATAGTGGCTGCACCAATCTGCATTCCCATCAACAGTGCTTGAGGGTTTCCTTTTTTCTGCATCCTCACTAGCACTTCTTGTTTGTCAATTTATTGATGACAGCCATTCTGACAGGTGTGAAGTGATATCTCAGTGTCATTTAATTTGCATCTCTCTGATGATTAGTGATGTTGAGCATCTTTTCATATGTCATATGTCTATTGGCTCTCTGTATGTCCTCTTTAGAGAAGTGTCTGTTCAGGTCCTCTGTCAATTTTTTATTTTATTTTATTTTATTTTTTATTTATTTATTTCTATCTGTATTTTTTTCCTGTCAATTTTTTAATTGGATTGTTTGTTTTGGGGGGATTAGATTGTATGAGTTGGCCAATAATATTAAAATTAAAGTAAAAAGTCTACGGTTTTATGGTGAACACATATGTACTAGAGGAAGAAAAAGAAAACAAAGCATAAGAAAGAAGAAAAGTGGTGTCTAGTAATTGCCCCAAATGCCTGTGACTGATATACAAAGTTTTTGTAAAATTTGGTCATTCTGATTTTTTTCTTTTGTTTTTATTTATTTTGGAGAGAGGAAGAGAAAAGAGAGAGAGGGCTGGGGATTGAACCCTAGACTTTTCATGCATGAGTTGATGCTCTAACCACTGAACACACCAACCAGGGCTATTGATTCTTGTATGTGTTCAGGAATGGGACCTACAATTTTGGCATATCTGGATGATGCTTCAACTAACTGAGCTACCTGGCCAGGGCTAGTGCTCTC
This sequence comes from Lasiurus cinereus, assembly GCA_011751065.1. Classification (NCBI taxonomy): domain Eukaryota; kingdom Metazoa; phylum Chordata; class Mammalia; order Chiroptera; family Vespertilionidae; genus Lasiurus; species Lasiurus cinereus. The sequence goes on from JAAGEH010000005.1 coordinate 28,189,776, forward strand.
CTACTTTTTTCCCTAAAAGTTTTATATTTATTTATTTATTGATTGATTTCAGAGAGGAAGAAAGAAGGAGAGAGAGATAGAAACATCAATAATTGTTGGCTTCCTTCCTGCACACCTTCCACTGGGGATCAAGCCCGCAACCTGGGCATGTGCCCTGAATGGGAATTGAATCTGCGACCTCCCGGTTCACAGGTTGAGGTTCAACCATCCAACCACGCAACCACACAGCCACGCCGGCTGGGCTCTCCTACTTTTAAAATGTTCATCTATACATCATCAGACAGAACCTCAGAAACAGAAATGAACGATTAGCCCAAAATGAAAGGGGCAAGTAGTAATATGTTATAAATTCCTGTTAACTACCAAGAGTCACCTGTCCCCTTAATTCTTTAAATAGGTTTTGTGGGTTCTTTTTTCTTTTTTTTTTTTTTACCCCTTCACTGCAAGCATGAAACTGCAAGTGTGGGATAGAGGCAAGGGATTGAGAAGGAACTCTGGTTCTGTTTGGCTTCATGGTAGGCTGCAAAGGAATCTGAGGAAGTGGCCATTTTGCTGAGATCTGATGATAAGCGGTGAGCCAGGAAATGATGTAGAGGTCAGTCCGTCAAGCCATTGGAATGATGGGAATGGCCTTGGAGGGAGAGAGAAAAGGGAGTGTGGGGAGAGGAGGTCAGGATGGAGGCAGAGCCTGGTCATCTGCAGGACTTCCTAGCTATGTGACCCAGACATATGGTCTGGCTGGATTTGTGAGTTTGACTGAGTAAGGACACATTTCAAGGGAGAAAAGGACTGTGCTTTGAAGAATGAGATGAGATGGTGTGGGTGAAGAGAAAGTGACAGAAAGGGGAGCGGGGACTCACAGGACTGCCCTTTTCTTATCCACCTGGTAGGAAAGGGCAGGGATCGTGCATCAGCCCTTCCCTTCATCAGCCTGCAGTAAGGAGAATGGAGAGAGAAGGATTGGCAAAATCTCGTAAGATTTCTGGGCAGCATAAGGACTTCCATGAAGTTAAATTGAGAGCAGTCAATGAGGTTGCATATGATTTTTCCACTCTACTTCAGGGGTGTAGACATGGAGTAGGGTAGACAGCTGGATTAACAAGGTGGGAGCAGGTCCAAGTGAGTATAAAGTACCAAGAGATGGACAAGGGAGTGTGTGGTGTGCTGAAGAAGGTGGTTATAACAGTTACCATTGAATTTAAGTTGGATAAGGAGGTTGTTGAGGATGGGAAGTCACAGGCACACCATCTCATCTCAAAGTATAGTCCTTCTTTCCCTTGAAATGTGTCCTTACTCAGTCAAACTCACAAATGCAGCCAGACCGTGTGTCACACAGCTAGGAAGTCTCTGCAGGTGACCAGGCTCTGCCTCCATCCTGACTGCCTCTCCCCACACTCCCCTTTCTCTGAGCCTACTCTCAGGGGCCAGGGACACAGGACACATGCCATAAGAAGACAAGGAGGAACCTTGCACTGCTGGCCTCTGACGACAAGTGTCCTTAAACAGCTCTTGCAATTACTGACTCATTTCATCCTTTAGGCTGTGATTTCCCCAGTTAACATATCCTCCCTGCTGGTCCTGGTGACATACCCTGTTTATTTCACTGTGGGCTAACTAGCATCTGTAATTATTTAATTGATTTGTTTACATGTTTCTTATCTACTTCTGCTGGAACGTAAGTTGCATGAGGGAAGGATTCTTGGCTTTCCCATTCACCACAGTACTCTTAGTACCCGGCAGGTAGTCTAGCACATAGTAAACACTCAATAAATATTTGTTAAATAGATTAATTAATATTCTGGGCTGTTTTTACACATTTTATACATTTTCCCCTCTCTTTTTTTTTTTTCACTTTCGCTTACTGTGAAAAGCTAAAGCTTAAGGAGGAGGTTATATAATTTGTCCAAGGTCACATAGCAAAGCTGAGAATTAAAACTAAGTCTTTCTAATTCTAAAACCTCTACTCTCATCCCAGCTGGATTGGCTCAGTGGATAGAACGTCAGTTTGCAGCCTGAAGGGTCCCAAAGTTCGATTCTGGTCAGGGGCACATGCCAGGTTGTGAGCATATGCCCAGGTTGTGCTCCCAGATGAGGGGCATGCAGGAGGCAGCTGATCAATTATTCTCTCTCATCATTGATGTTTCTATCACTTTCTCCATCTCCCTTTTTCTCTGAAATCAATAAAAATATCTTTTAAAAAATAACATCTCTACTCTTGTCTTAGCTACTTTCATAAACAAATACACATTTTGTAAACCAAGCAATAGTGCATTATGCTACGGTTTCCACAAGAAAGCCAAGGAAAAAAGTAGGAGATGCGAGAGAAGCATCTATGCCCTAACTTCTGTTACTGCTCATACTTTTTTTCTGTGCCAGGTGTTCAGTATAATTCAGTATCATTCATTCTAGTTCCTGATATTGTATCTGATTTTAGAAGAAGAGAAGACACAAAATACTGTTTTAATAGTCACTACCTCTTCTCTTTATAGCCCCCTCTTCTGTTCCTCTTTTTTTGTTCACAGTTCACGTTTCCTTTCAAACTCACCATCTCCTTTCCTCGCTCTTCAGGCACACTAGAAACATAGTTAAAGAATCATATCTGAGTTATTGTACTATTTGAAGAAAGAAGAGCTGGTATTGGATAAGTAGAAGATAGTCAAACTTAGACGAAGAGGGATACTTAGAAGGTATGAAAAGTAACAAAATAGAATACACGAAAATCTAGATTGCCCATAAAGAAAGACCTAGAATCCCAGAGATACATCTTGAGTGGGGGATAGGTGGTTCAGATGTGGAGGAGATAAAAACAATATGATGATTAGCTTCAGATTCAAGAAATATTATTGTAAAATTGAGAAGCAGCTTGGTATATTTGTACTTGGGACAAAAATTGTTATTCAGGTTCTGACATTCTTCTAGTAAACTGAATGTCACAATTAAGACTAAAACAAATAAGCTAATAGAAATAAAAAGAACAGTTTGAAATTTCAGATTTTCATAAATAATAATCTTCTACTTGCATCTCCTAGCACTGCTGCAAAAAGTGACTCAGACACTCAAAGGCCACAGAGGAACTAAATTACAATGCATTAGAACAAGACAGTTACCTTGGCATGCTTTTCTTAAATAAGGAAAATAAGGCTGTGATAGAAAAATTCATACTCACAGCCTGCACTAAAACCTCTACAGAGGCAATTGGTTATTTGCCTCTGGGGTGTGCCAGAGATGGGGGAAAACTTGAACATCTTGCACTTTTTCAACTTCATTTGAAGATCAGCCAGGCCTGTGGTTCCTGGAAGGTCTGACTAGGAATTTAGCTTGTTTTGTTCCCTTATTACTCACAAGAGGCCCACTGCACAAATTTGTGCAAAGATGGGGTCTGACTGGCCTGCCCAATGGGGGCCTGTGGAGCCAGGTCAGCAAGGGGGAGGGGCCAGCCAGGGTAAGGGCCCACAGGCAGTTGGCCGGTTGGCCCCACCCCCGATCAGAGTGTTAGGGGCCAATAGGCTGAATCAGGTTGGTTGGCTGCTATAGTGAGTGTCATAGCCACCAGTTGTTCTGGTAGTTCTGCCATTCTGGTCACTGGGCTTTTATATATATACTAGAGGCCTGGTGCACAAAATTTGTGCATGGGGGGGTGCTTTTCAGCCCAGCCTGCTCCCTCTCCAATCAGACAGTCGGACATTGAAGGATGTCCAACTGCCCATTTAAGCCCGATACAGGTAGGATCCCAACTGCTCACCTGCCTGACTTCCTGATTGCCCCTAACCACTTCTGTTTGCCAGCCTGATCACCCCCTAACCATTCCCCTGCCAGCCTGATTGATGCCTAACTGCTCCCCTGCCAGCCTGTTTGCCCCTAACTGCTCTTCCCTGCAGGCTTGATTACCCCCAACTGCCCTCCCATGCAGGCCTGGTCCCTGCCAACTGCCCTCCTCAGCTGGCTATCTTGTGGTGGCCATCTTGTGTCCACATGGGGCAGTCATCTTTGTATTGGTGTGATGGTCAATCTGCATATTACTCTTTTATTAGATAGGATAGAGGCCTGCTGCATGGGTGGAGCCCAGCTGGTTTGCCCTGAAAGGTGTCCTCGATCAGGGTGGGGGTTCCCTGGGGAATGGTGGTTTGCAGGCCAGCCACATCCCCCAGCAACTCAAGTGGAGGCCCTGGTATCTGGGATTTATTTATCTTATACAATTAAAATTTTGTGGCCTGGAGTGGAGCCAAGCCTTCTGCTCACACAGCCATTGAAACTTCGTTGCCTTAAGTGGAGGCCTGGGCCCACCAGGCTTTGCAAAAAGCTTGGCTTCCTCCATCACCAGGGGCAACCCAAGTCTCTCTCCTGCTCTCTCTGTGGCCGTAGCCATCTTAGTTGGGTTAATTTGCATACTCACTTTGACTGGCTGGTGGGCATGGCTGTGGGCATGGCTTGTGGTTGTAGCAGAGGTACAATCAATTTGCATATTAGATAGGATATAGATTACAGTACACGTACAACAATAAGAGGCTTGCACAACCTAAAGTTTATCATTCCTTATAAGGCTGGGAGGCCAGAACCATGAAAGGGTATCATTTCCCACCCCACATTGTTCTCCTACTGTTATGTGTAGGAGCAATGCTGATGCTGACAATACTCCATCCTGCCACCTGAAGCTGCGTGCTCTCGTCAGAGGAGGACTGACCTGGAGGGGGGCTTGTGTTCTCCATGCGGAGGCAGGCACATCACTCATACTCTCCAGAATCCACACTGAGCAAAGGCAATTTCTCCGAAATTATAGCTGTCTTTTTTAAACTTTCAAAAAATGTTTTCCTATGTATTACAAAAAAATAAATGTTTTAATTTTTTTCTCTTAAGAGTCTCTTTTGTTTCCTCTCTACAGAAGAAAGATAAAATGTTTCATAATTAGTGTTTGGGATGATAGAGAAGTTCTATTCCTAAACAAATTCCAACTGTATCAAATGTTTGTCTCAAAGGAAATCGGATGCTAACTAGAAGAAAACATAGAAAGGGCTCCTATTAAATATAGTGGATTTACCATACCTTTTATATTATCTCTGTGTGGTAAATTAAATAATGGCTCCAAAAGATATATCCATGTCATAATCCCCAGAACCTTTGAATGTTATATGGCAAAGACTTTGCAGTTGTGATTAAGGCCCTTGAAATAGCAAGATTATCCTGGATTCTCTGAGTGGACCCTAAATGCAATGACAAACATCTTTATAGAAAGAGACAGCCCTAGCCAGTTTGGTTCAGTGGATAGAGCATCAGCCTGAAGACTGAAGGGTCGTGGGTTTGATTCTGGTCAAGGGCACATGCCCAGGTTGCAGGCTCCATCCCTACTGAGGGGTGTGCAGGAGGCAGCCAATCAATGATTCCCTCTCATCATTGATGTTTCTCTTCTCCCTCTCTGAAATTAATAAAAAATATATGTTAAAAAGAAGAGAAAAGAGAGACAGAGAGAGGTGTAACACAGACAGAAAAGAATGTTGTGTAATAACAGAGGAAAGATTGGAGTGATATGGCCACAACCCAAGAAATGCTGGCAGCCACCAGAAGCTGAAAAAAGTATGGAGCAGATGTTTCCCTAAAGCCTACTTAGGGAACATGGCTCTGCCAACACTTTGATTTCAGCTCAGTAAAACTGATTTCAGACTTCTGGCCTCTAGAAATTTGAAACTATAAATTTATGTTGTTTAAGTCACCAATTTTGTGGTAATTTGTCATAGCAGCCCTAGGAAACTAATACACTCTCAAAACCCACTAAAATAACAGGTAAGGGAGGGAAACTGATATAATTCATAAAGATAAAGAGGACAGCAGAAAAGGACTCTGATAACTTTTTGGAAAATGCACAATGATTGAATGAGAGGCAACTTATCAGAGTAGAGAAAATAGCAACCTGAGAGTCTTGAGAAAGAGATGTGTGAGCAAGACATGAGTCAGTTCTCCCAGAAAGGTCAGGCTCTGTCAGCAAGGACCTAGCAGAGGCAGAAGGTGTGGGTTGAAACTGGAGCTAGAGTGGAAATAGGAATGTAGACCTTCTCTGATACTGGTCAGCCAAGCACTAGACATATCCCTGTTTCTCACCCCCACCCTCAGTCCATTCCCTTGGTCCCACCACCAAGTGAGCCAACACATCAATTCTACCTACATTCTTTCCATTGTAGAGAACTAGTCCCAGGTTCTTCCAAGATGCAGAGGTGCTGGGAGATGCCACACAGACCTGGGCACAGGCTTCCCTGAAACCACTCTGCATCATGGAAGGAAGACATGATTTTTGATGGCCGAATAGCAGTCTCTGCCACACTCTCTCAGGCACACCACCATCTTAAAATATCAAAACACTGGGAATAAAAGCTTCCAGAATGAAAAACCAGGCCACATAATGTACAAAGGATCATTAATTTGACAATCAGATTTTCAATGGCAATACAGAATACTCAAAGACAATGGAACAATGCCCTCAACATTCTGAGATAAAATATCTTATAACTGTGCCCTGGCTGGTGTATCTCAGTGGTTAGACTCTCACGACCCACAAGTTGAGAACCACTGCTGTAGAGCCTAAGACCATCAGAAAACAGATATTTACATTATGATTCATTAACAGTAGCAAAATTACAGTTATGAAGTAACAATGAAAATAATTTTAAGATTGGGGGTCACCACAACATGAGGAAATGTATTAAAAGGTCACAGCATTAAAAAAGGTTGAGAACCACTGGGTTAGAGTATTAGCTTGCACACTGAAGGGTCATGGGTTTGATCCTGGTCAAGGGCATGTACCTGAGTTGCAAGATCAATCCCTGGCTCCCATTGGAGTACATTCAGGAGGCAAACAATCGATGTGTCTCTCCCACACAGATGTTTCTCTCTCTCCCTCTCCTGCTCTCTCCCTCCCGCCTTCCCTCCCTTGCACTCTCCAAAAATCAATTGGAAAAAAATATTATCAGAATTTTCTTTTAATTAGACCCCTTATCCCAGCTTAACACATCAAACTTCATCTTGAAATATCATTTCAATATTTGTAGCATTTTCCCCCTAGGTGGCAGCAACTGCTTTTTTTGTTCTTTTGTAATGACCAACTAGCCTTGAGGATCTCTTCAACAATAGTGTTTGGATATTTTATTTTTCCTTTTCATAAGAAATAAGTTTTTTAAATGTGTAAGCATATATTACAAAATACATGGTCTGGAAATGTTTCTGAGTGTTCTAGTGCAGAAAAAAAAAAGCAGGTTATACATTTGAGGGTTGTGAAACAGACTGGAAAGATATTCACCAAATGTTGACAATGATTGTCTGTGAACAATTAATAGGCAAATTTGTTTTTCTTTTTGTGTCTCTCAAAATTTTCTACAAAAAACAGAGAATTTTTAAAAAACTTGTTTATGCTCCAAACCTGACTCTTGCCATCAGAACCTTCTCAGCCCTGGAAAATTGCAGTTGGCATGGGCTTAAGTTCTTTCTGACATCCAACATTTCCATTACGAAGCACTTTAATTTCTTAACTATGGAAAGAAAATGACAGAAACTTTGGGCACATAATAGGGTCATTGAGGGGGAGATTTTGGGTTAAAGATCTGTTTAATGCCCCTCAAATCTAGAAGCTAGTTTACTGTGAAGGTAATCAAGCTTATGCTTCAGCCCTTCGCCCCGCCTCTCCCCCCTTATTTGCATGGATCCCTTTGAAAAGATACCTTATTTTGAATTCACAATTTTGTATTCTTTCCTTACAGGGACTATAAATTGTCCAGTTACATAACCTACCAAACCAAGACCCACCATGGCCTAAGCACTCTAAAGTACTCTATGACTTTTTAAATATCCTTGTTTGAGACAGTTGAGCTCTAACTTCTGCTTTGAAGGGGGATAACTATAGGCCCCTCATTAAACTGGGAGGCCACAGCGCGCACACACTTGCACCCCGGTGGCCTAGCACATGTCCAATACGTTCCAGATATGCAAAGACCATTTGTAGCGCTGTTGTAAAGAAGTGGATTTTAATGGACAGGCACAAGCCTTCCTCCTAACTCCATCCTAGTTCATGGACATAGTTAGAAGCAATTGAGGGGTAGTCCTTGTAGAGCTCTTTCTGTGGGAAGAAAGGGTGCTCCTATCTCACACAAACAGGCCACAGAAACAGCTCATCCCCAGGGCAGCCCTTGGGACCCGTGAGTGGGTCTCCTGGGTGATCACTGTGGTACAGGCAGGTCGACTCTGTGCCAGGCTGAGGAAAAGGACTCCATCTCTTCTGTTTGACAAAATGTATCTTGTGAAACACAGAAATGCAAATTGGCATGGAACACCAAATGAGAAGAATGAGAATAAAAACCAAAACCCAAAACGGTGCCTTATGACCCAGCATTTCCACTTCTGGATACATGCCCAAAAGAGATGAAAGAAAGGACTTGAACAGATATTTGGACACCCATGTCCATAGAAGCATTGCTCACAATAGTCAAAAAGTAAAAAATCCCAAGGGTCCACAAATAAAAAATAAATAAAATGTGATATATACATATAATGGGGTATATTTGGTTTTAGATATGAATGTAATTCTGATCCATGCTACAACATGGATGAACTTTAAAAACATTATGCAAAGTAAAATGAGCCAGACATGAAAGGACAAATACAGGGTTTCCCCAAAAATGCACATACACTTTAACAGCTGATGGCTGTTAAATGAAAATAAAGTGTATTTGCCTTTATAATTATTCAAAGTATGTGCATACATTTTTGGGGACACCTTGTACTGTATGATTGCACTTATATATCTACAGTAGTCAAATTCACAGAGACAGAAAGTAGAATGGTGGTTGCCAGGGGATGGGGGGAAGTGGAAATGAGGTTATGTTTAATGGATACAGAGTTTTAATTTTGCAAGATGAAAAGAGTACTGGAGATGGATGGTGGACATGGTTGCCACTTAATTGTACACTTAAAAACGGTTAAAAATGATAAACTTTATGTTACATATATTTTAGTACAATAAAAAAGATGCAAAAGATGGAACAAGGAAGTATTAAATATTTTCCTTTATTTCACCAATATTTTATTTTATTATTTATCTATTTTTCTTTCTTTTCTTTTTTTTATTTGTAAATCACAGTGGTAGAAGAAGTGAGCTGTAGAAGAAATGAGTTCAAAAAACAAATAGCAGAGGCAAAAGAACAGCCTTTGGAGCTTAGGAGAAAGAGAGAGCAAGGAAGATGCACCCAGTGTGAGAAGGGTGGGAAAAGCGTGGGCATGCTCTATAGAGAGAGCCATCTATACCAATCTACAGTAATAAAAGCATAATATGCTAATTAGACCAGACAAAGCTGGGACTGCAGGGAAGCCCAGGCCCTGGGTGCCTGTGGGTGGCCAGAGGAAAGCCAGGCCAGGTCCCGGGTGCCAGAGGGAAGCTGATGCCAGCATCTGGGGAAAGGAAGTCCTACTCTTACACGAATTTTGTTCATCAGGCCTCTAGTATTTTAATAATAAGAGTTAGAATGATTATTCTAGAACTATTCTGTAAGATAGATATAAATTACTTGTGAACATTAATAATAATTGCTAATGCCTGACCAGGATGGCTTAGTGGTTGAGCATTGATCTGTGAACCAGAAGGTCACCGGTTCAATTCCAGGTCAGGTCACATGCCCAGGTTGCAGGCTCAATCCCAGTAGGGAGCATGCAGAAGGCAGATGATCAATTATTCTCTCTCATCATTGATGTTTCTATCTCTTTCTCTCTCTCCCTTTCTCTCTGAAGTAAAAAATATATATTAACATTACATGAGGACCTTACTATAAGGCACTTATGTATATTATATTGTTCTCAAGACCATCACATGAGGTAGGCATTATTTTTATGGTTATTTTCAAGTTTAGGAAAGTGAGGCTTAGAAAGTTTAAATAATTTGTCCAGGATGCAAGGTTAGTGAATGATAGAATACACATTTGATCTTTGATTTACTAAGTGTTGAGCATATTGCTCATTTCAAAGTTTGGCTTCTATTTGTACAATAAAATTTTTTTTTCTTGCTTTGTTTGTCATAAGTTAAACACTCATCTAAGGCATTTCTAAAGAAAGCAATCTGAATCAGGAGAATACAAATAACACTGATGTGCCCAGAGGATATGAATTGAACAGTGCTTCTTTCAGAATTATGCCTAAAACAATGTTTTAGCATGTGGCCCCTTGTATTTACTATTGAGTTGGAGTACTCATGTCTACCCAGAGATAAGAGTCTGAAAAAGCAAAAAAGTGATTTGGATACATGCCCAAAAGAGATGAAAGCAAGGACTTGAACAGATATTTGGACACCCACATCCATGAAAGCATTGCTCAGAATAGCCAAAAAGTAAAAAATCCCAAGGGTCCACAAATAACAAATAAATAAAATGTTGTATATACATACAATGGGGTATCATCATTGTATAGAGTGGACAGATTGTTTTGTTTTGTTTTTTTTTTAATTAAATCTTTATTATTCAGATTATTACATTTGTTTTTCTTTTTTCCCCTCCATAGCACCCCTCCACCCAGCTCCCATCCTTCCCTCCCTCCCGCTGACCTTATCCATAGGTGTATGATTTTTGTCCAGTCTCTCCCTGTATATAGCACACCCCTTTCCCCATGAGAATTATCAGTCACGGGTGGGTCTGGAGCAGCAAGTCCTCCGCGGGCTCCGCCGTGAGTGACTCTTCAGTCCGCCGGCCGACGCTCTACCCACTGAGCACACCTCCTCCTGCTGCCACAGCGGCAGCACACACACGTGGTGGGGGGGTTGGGGGGCCGCGGGGTCGCTGGGGTTAAGGGAACCAGCACCGGCGCTCGCTCCTGCAGGTCTGGCCCGGCCCGAGCCGCACCAGAAGCCCAGAGGGCAGGTGCCCTGGCGGCTCGAGAGCCGAGGACGCACCGCTCAGCCTCAGCCTCAGCACGAGGGTCTCAGCGCCTCAGCCTCAACCTCAGCACGAGGGTCTCAGCGCCTCAGCCTCAGCACGAGGGTCTCAGCCTCAGCCTCAGCACGAGGATCTCAGCGCCTCAGCCTCAGCCTCAGCGCGAGGGTCTCAGCGCCTCAGCCTCAGCATGAGGGTCCCAGCCTCAGCCTCAGCGCGAGGGTCCCAGGCCCAGCCTCAGCCTCAGCATGAGGGTCTCAGCCTCAGCCTCAGCGCGAGGGTCCCAGGCCCAGCCTCAGCCTCAGCACGAGGGCCTCAGCCTCAGCACGAGGATCTCAGCCTCAGCCTCAGCGCGAGGGTCTCAGCCTCAGCCCCAGCACGAGGGTCCCAGCCCCAGCCTCAGCGCGAGGGTCTCAGCCTCAGCCTCAGCGTGAGGGTCTCAGCGTCTGCAGCCTGGCCCCAGCCCCCCAGCCCCGTCCCTCTCCCCCGCGGGCATCACCAGCAGCGGGGACTCAGTCCAGCACTGGGAGGAGGACGGCGGGGCGCCGAGCGGAGCTCCGTTAGTCCGCGTTCCATGCCTGCGTTTCCCCATTGCGGGGCCCAGCCCAGCGCCCTGTGCTGCGGGGCACATCCCCCCAGGCCCCAGGGCCTCAACCTCGCCGGCAAGCCTGCCTCCGGGCCGGGAACGCGGGCGGCTCCTTCCCCGGATCCCGGTCCCCCTCAGTCATTATTTCTTTAAATAGGTTTTCAGTATCTTGCTCTCTCTCTTCTTCTGGCACTCCCACAATTCTGATGTTGGCACACTCGAAACTGTCCCAGAGGCTCCCACATTATGTTCACACCTTTGGATTCTCCTCTCTTCTTGCCTTTCCAGTCGAATGTTGTCTGCCTCTTTATATTTCAAATTTTTTACTTGATTCTTGCCTTTCTCCAGTCCGCTGCCAGGACTCTGTACAATATTCCTTATTTCAGTCAGTGTATGTCTAATTTCTATTTGGTCCTCTATGATCTCCAGTTGAACCTTTTCCATCCCTAGTTGGCTCCCCTGCATCTCTAGTATGTCCTTTTTCATCTCCTCTTGGGTCTTGCTAAATTTATCTATCTTTTCTAGCATATTCTTGAAAAACCCCATAAGCGTGGTTTTAAACTCTATATCCAGTCTTTTTTTTTCCTCCATTTCTTTTGTTTGTGATCCCTTCTCCTGTCTCGGCATCCTCACCATGCCGGGGAAACTTCTGTGTTGGATTCAGCCTTATGATAGCAGACGCAAAGCCTCAGAAGCCTCTGTTGAGCTTGGGATGGGTGGAGTCTCAGGGCTTAAGGGACCGCCTTGCCTTCCAGTCGGCCCCGCCCTCCACGGCCCCCGAGTCTCACGTGACTGGGTAATGGCTGGAGCGGTCCCTGTGCGCGCGCTCCCGCAGTGCCTCTAACCGCTGCCTTTCCATCTCCCCTGCACGCCAGGACCACACGAGTCTAGGTCCTCAGGGTTTCGCCCGATACAGGGGCTCAGTGGACTCAGAAGTGGCGCAGTTGGGAGGGTCTGTCTCCCGCCCACTCTCGAAAGCCAGCAGCACAATCAGCAATCTGTCCTCCGCGTAGCACCGTGCGCGTGCGAGACCGGACCCGATCTTCTGCGACTCCCCTAAATTTCCGTGCACCTCTCCCTTTTCACAGTCCAAACTCCCCCGTATGAGTTTCGGCTGGATCTGGGGTTTAGTGTCGTAAGATAAGGGGTTCAATGCCGTTGAGAGTCTCCGTTTCCCTCCCGCCAGAGAAAGCCAGCCAGGTCCTCTGGCGCCCGCTCTCTCAGCGCGCGCGTCTCCGTACCTCAGCTTTTTTGCAGCTCCTCTGGGTTTCTGTGAGCCCCTCTCTTTCCTTCTAGTTGTAGAATTTCCACAGCCAGCTTTCCTGTGGTTCTGGATGATGTCCGTTCTGTCTTTTAGTTGTAGTTTTGAAATTGTTGTGCAAGGCAGCAGTGTAGGTGTTTACCTATGCCGCCATCTTGGATTCTCCTCGACAGATTGTTATGATTGGTGAATGCATAATAATCTGGCCACTCAGTGTATACCCTATATAAATAAAAGGCTAATATGTAAATTGTCCCCTCAACCAGAAATTTGACCAGCAGGCAGCCTGGCCAACTGCCCATGTCCCCTCTCCCTGGCCAGGCTGGTTGGACCTCACCCATTCATGAATTCATGCACCGGGCCTCTAATATATCCTATCTAATAAAAGAGTAATATGCAAATTGACCATACCTCTGCTATACCCACAAGCCATGCCCACCAGCCAATCATAGTGAGTATGTAAATTAACTCAACCAAGATGGCTAGGCCATAGAGAGAGCAGGGGAGAGGCTTGGGTTGCCCCCAGCATTGGAGGAAGCCAAGCTTTCTGCAAAGCCTGGTAGGCCCAGGCCTCCACTTAAGGAAACAAAGTTTCAATGGCTGTGTGAGCAGGAGGCTTGGCTCCACTCCAGGCTACAAAGTTTCAATTGTAGAAGATAAATAAATCCCAGATACTAGGGCCTCTGCTTGGGTTGCTGGGGGGCATGGCTGGCCTGCAAACCACCACTGGCCCCTCACCCAGGCCACCCCATGTCCCAAGGGAACCCCAACCCTGATCCAGGACACCCTACAGGGCAAACCAACTGGCCCCACCCAAGTAGCAGGCTTCTATCCTATCTAATAAAAGAGTAATATGCAGATTGATCATCACTCCAACACATAAGATGACTGCCCCCATTTGGTCAAAAGATCCTTCCTCCATGTGGACACAACATGGCCACCACAAGATGGTCAGCAGGGGAGGGCAGATGGGAGGGACCAGGCCTACAAGAGAGGGCAGTTGGGGATGATCAAGCCTGCAGGGAAGGGCAGTTGGGGGCACCCAGGCCTGCAGGGGAGGGCAGTGGAGGTGACCAGGCCTGTAGGGTAAGGCAGTTAGTAGTGACTAGGCCCACAGGGTAGGGCAGTTAGGGGCAAACATGCTGACAGGAGAGTAGTTAGGCATCAATCAGGCTGGCAAGGGAGTAGTTAGGGGGCAATCAGGAAGGCAGGCAGGTAAGCTGTTGGGAGCTAGCAGTCCTGTATTGTGAGAGGGAGTCCGACTGCCCGTTTAGGCCCGAACCTACTTGGATGGAGCCTAAATGGACAATCAGATATCCATCAAGGGGTCCCAGATTGGAGAGGGAGCAGGCTGGGCTGAAGGACCCCCGCCCCATGCACAAATTTTGTGCACCGGGCCTCTAGTGTGTGTGTGTGTGTGCGTGTGTGTGTGTACTGAGTGGCTAAATTATTATGCATTCAGAGATCATAATAATCTGGCCACTCAGTGTGTGTGTGTGTGTAATTTTTTAGATAAAAAATATATCTAAAATGTCACACTGGAACTTATTTCCAGACTTTATAACTATAATTCCTGACACATTGTTCAACATTAATTTTTTTAAGTAAGCATGAACTGGACAAAACACTGAATCCAACTAAGGAATTCAGGAATTGTATTCTGTTAATTTACAAGATCCTATCTTTTTCCCAAAGAATTAACTGGATGCAGTACTTACTTTGCTTTTTAAGTGTGTGTATTCTTGCACACATATGGATTAAGCACATGCATTTACCTCTAATACCTCCCCTATTTTCAATAAAGTGACAAGAAACACGAAAGAGTACCAGCAGACCAGAAATTTTGAGAAATTTCTGAACAGTTGAAAGCAGAAGAATGGACTGATAAGAAAGTATCGAAACTGCAAGCACAAAAAAATGAGCATGTGTTTTCCCAAGAGGTGCTGAGCAGGGAGATCACACTCAGTCAATAATACAATGATGGGCTGTGGGCAATCTTCAATTGCCTCATTAGAGAACTGGATTCAGTGCCCAGGGACAGCTGGGCCCCTTCCCTCTGACTTGTGTAAACAGAGCTTGGTAGCTGAGGCTTGCTCTCAGGCTAAAGCCAGAAAACTGCCCTGGAGAAAGCAAGCCATCAGCTCAAAGTGTCAGGTGATAATTTTGTGGCCTAAGAGGAGGTTTTGAAGAATCTGTGCAATAAACTCAGATCAGAAATAATCTACTTGAAATGCAACTTCTGGAAACCTATGGGTTCTCCTGCCCCCTTGTTTGCTCTTTGTCTACAGGGGAGCCTTCCTGTCCATAAGCCCCACCTGCTTTTCCAAAAGCTAGTGTGAGTCATTTCATTCAAGGGAAACCTTGGAGAACAGATCTAAACAATTCAAGAGGAAACCCTCACAAACTACCTACACTAAATCAAGATGTTTACTTAATTTTTAATTCATTTGTATAAATGGACAACTAGGAACATCAAAACTTGTGAGAAAAAATACAATATGAAAGGGAAAGCCTTAGAAAAATAAATTGAATAACTGAGGCTTAAAGAAAAAGATAATACAAACAGCTAAAGGAAAAATTTTTTTTAGCTCTAGCTGGTTTGGCTCAGTGGAAAGACTGTTGACCTACCGACTGAGGATCTTGGGTTCAATTCCAGTCAAGGGCACATACCTGGGTTGCAGGTTCAATCCCCAGTGGGTGGCTTGTAAGAGGCAGCCAATCAATTATTCTCTCTCATCATTGATGTTTCTCTCTCTCTCTCCCTCTCCCTTCCTTTCTGAAATCAACAAAAACATATATTTTTTTAAAAATGGAACTAAGCAAAATAAGCTAGTCAGAGAAAGACAAATATCACATGATCTCACTCATTTGTGGAATATAATGAACAACATAAATTGATGAACAAAAATAGAACCAGAGACATAGAAGCATCAAACAGACTGTCTAACCTATGAGAGAAGACAGAAGGAGGTGAGGGGGTAATAGATCAACCAAAGGACTATGTGCATGCATATGAGTATAACCAATGGACACAGACACCAGGGGGCGTGAAGGCATGTGCTGGGGAGTGGGGGTGGCCAGGGAGAGGTCAATGGGGAAAAAGGAGACTCAAGTAATACTTTAAACAATAAAGAATTAAAATAAAAAATTTAAACATTTTTAAAACCTAATCAAAATATGCACAAATCAATCACATTCCTTACACCCACATTAGCCAATTAAGAAAATTGATATTTAATTTTCAGTAAGAGCAATAAAAATGTTAATTAGTATCATCAGAGGAATTTATAATTACATCATATTTTTTCCAATTTGTAAAAGAAAGTTTATTTAGAAAGTTACAGAGATAGTAGAAGTGAACCAGCTGGGCTGCAGACTCAGGAAACAAGTTACAGAAGCAAAAAAGATATAACTACCTTATTCTTACAATAATTATAGTTTGTGATGAAAGTAACAATCAGAGAGCATGAAAGAGTTCTTGGAAACTAAAAATAAAATGTCAATGGAATTGCTAAATAATCATACAGATAAATAATCTCTTAAGCTGGTTACCTGAAAGATAAAATAAAAGGAGTAAAATGACAAAATATCAGAAAAAAATTAAGAAGCATGGAGTTAGTACTAGGAAATCTAATCTTTAAATGTGATTCTAGAAGATACTATGAAGAAAAAGAAATAGTTGAGAAAGTAATAAAAATTTCTTAACACTAAAGAGTTTTTGATTGGCAAAGCTTAGCAATTATAGATCAGGAAAAGCAAACAAATAAATGAAAGCACATTTTAGACACACTAGTGAAATTTTAGAACTCTAAGAACAAAGCTTCAAAACAGGTGGGAAATAAAACAGAATAATAATAATAGTTCATAAAACGAATATAATTTGGCTCAGTGGATAGAGCGTCGGCCTGCGGACTGAAGAGTCACAGGTTCCATTCCCATCAAAGGCATGTACCTTGGTTGCAGGCACATCCCCAGTGGGAGGTGTGCAGGAGGCAGCTAATTGATGTTTCTCTCTCATTGTTGTTTCTAACTCTCTATCCCTCTCCCTTCCTCTTTGTAAAAAATCAATAAAATATATTTAAAAATAAATAATAAAATGAATATATATTAAATATATATTGTGTGCTAGACCTTGTTCTAGGTCCTTGGGTAATATCAATGAATTCAACAGACCAAAATCCTGCCCTAGTGAATCTGGCATTTTATTGGGAGAATGTCTTCAAAGTTCTGAGAAGAAACATGAATCTTAATGTCTGAACCTAGCCAAACTAAGAATAAAATGTGAGGGCTAAAAGAAGATATTTTTAGACATTCAAAAATTCAGAAACTCACTCCCTATACAAAATAAAACTTCAAAGAAGTAATCCAACAGACTGTAATTCAAGAAAGAAAACAAGAAGCCATCTGAATATGACCCAGACAAAGTGAAGAAAACAAGAAAAGGAGGATGAAAAGGAAGGAAGGCTCCATTGGACCTTAAGGCTTAGAAGAATCTCATTTAAGCAACAAAATTCTAGTTAAGTGAGATTGCATTTCCTTCTCAATGGGGGTTTATCCATTCAACTCAGCTGATAGCAGCAGACAGTTAGCAGAAAATCTATGTGCTGGCTCTGTGCTGAGTGCTTTATGTAGATTACCTTTCATTTTTTTAATTTATTTTTATTTTTGAAAGTATTATAAATGTCCCCCTCCTTTTCACCCATTGACCCCCTATACCCTGCCTGCTTTCACCACCCCCCAGGCCTTCACTACACTATTGTCTGTGTCCATAGGTTATGCTCCCCGCCTCCCTTCCCCCTTTCCTCTGAGATTGGCCAATCTGTTTCATGCTGAAGACTTCCCATAATTACAGAGCTGTGTGGGAGAGGAAGAAGCTTTCCTCTTCCCTTCAAGGTTCTTTCTAATAGTCTACATGAGACAGTAACAAAATTCATGGATGGGAACACCACATACCTAAGAGTTTCAGAGACAGAAAGGGAAAGGTATATGACATCTTTTGTGTTTTTTAAATTTTTAAAAATATATTTTTATTGACTTCAGAGAGGAAAGGAGAGTGAGAGAAGGACAGAAACATCAATGATGAAAGAAACATTGATCAGCTGCCTCTTGCACACCCCTTACTGGGGATCGACCCCACAAACCAGGCATGTGCCCTTGACCTGAATCGAATCTGAGACCCTTCAGTCCTCAGGCCAAAGCTCTATTCACTGAGCCAAACTGGCTAGGGTGTGTATATGACATTTTGAACTAAGAATGAGGTAAGGATCCTAGGGCCTTCACAAGGCCATTATAGGACAATAAGAAAGAATAGATGTTCAGTAATTAGAATTTTACCTGGCCCTAAAGATAGGTCAAAAGAAGTTATCTCTTATAATCTCTTATATGGACAAGGCTCTAATTCAAAATCTTTTAGGTAGCTAAGGGGCAGGGGGAGAAGGGGGATATCAGCAGCAGTTTCTCTTGAGCCCACAGGATGTTGGTTGACTTTAGCTCAAAATAATCCACATACCACAGAGACACATTTGGGGTTACACATTCTGGATCCCTATAGCAGAATGTAAATGTAGAAAACCATGACCATGTACATATAGAACAAATATTGAGAGCCCTCTCACATAACTGGGGATCTCACAACTAGATCAATAAATCCAGAAATAGAAACTTGGACTCATTAGTTAAAATTATAAAGAATAATTTTAAATATAATTTTTAGAAAAACTGAAAACATAACTAACAAATTAGGAAATAGAGGAGGAAGGAAATGTAAGCAAAGAAATTCTTTCATCTTTCACAGATAGAAGCAGTAAATACTTTCTAAGGCTGATCACTTGAGAAATAGAACTGTAAGCCTATTATTTTAAGTTATAATGTTAACTGCTGCACAATGTAATAACAGTAGCTATTAACAGAGTAAGCCTGAGCTGAAGTGGGGTGCAGAGCATATTTGTTTGATACTCTTCCATACTGATAAAATATTTTTATATTATGCATATATAAAACTGTTATAAAATAACAATAAACTACTTCAACAATAATACATTCATTAATATTTTTAAAGAGTGGAAATATGCTAATGTGATGATCTTTTGTGCAAACATAACAATACTATGTAATAAAAGGCTAATATGCAAATTGTCTCCTTGGGAGTTTGACCAACTGGGAGTTTGACCACTTTCTATTATGTGCAATGACCATCAGGGGGCAGCACGAAATGAAGGAAGGCCCCGATCAGCCCTGATCACCGGCCAGGCCTAAACCTTACCTGTGCACAAATTTTGTGCATCGGGCCTCTAATAATATATAACACAGGCATATGTAATCAAAACATGAGTTGCTTAATCATAGTTGCTAAATGTCCTCAAAGGCTCATGGGTTTTAGGAAAAGTGTCTAAAGTCAAAGAATTTAGCATATTATTTAAGTTGGGGGGAAAAATAACATCCACTTTCCAACTTGTCTGATTTCAAATTTGAGGAAAGTTGCAAATATTGTATGTATGTCCTAACCTTGTTGACCCTACAAGTGACTCAAAAATGGATGCACTAAAGACATTGGGCTTTTCAAAAAAGAAAGTAATCACTGAAGATTATTCATCTGTCAATCTGTATTAAGCCATTTTCTTTAACAGTTAATATTTATTGAGCAAGGGAATGCTGTGGCATAGTGGACAAAGCAAGGGTCAGAAAGCCTCTGTCCTGGCTCTATACCCAAGTAACGGAGGAACTGAGGCCACCACTTCATCGTTAGTTCCTGCATTCATCACTCCCCTCATCATTTTATATTGTCCCTGTTAGGAACAGAAAGGATAAATCAAATGAAAGTCCTTTGAAATATTACAAAGTGCTCCAACATCCAAATGTAGTAATTTTTGGATGATAAAATTTCAATTAGAAAGATTTTAGAATTTATCTAGTCAGATTTCTTTAATTCATTTTTTTCTTTTTATTACTTGCTTAAAGCCACTTCATATATCATTAATAGTAGTCTTATGTTAATATAAACACATTGAAGCCTGTAAAGAATCTTTATATGTTTATTTGAGCAACACTGTTGACAATTGCCAGGAAGCAGAATCTCAATGTTTTGGGATAGTGCTCTGGAGAATGGCAGTTATTCCTCTATTTGTATACATTGCAATCAAAGGAGGAGACTTAGGTGGGTTACATGAAATCCATTGGTAATAAATTAAAGAAGTGGGAGAAAGCAAAGCGGAAAACCTCTGGGATTGTATAAAAAATAAAATAATAGACACATACTTCTTTCACTTAGGTGGGTGCAGGACAGTTAACAGTCAACAATTAAGCTGATAACAATAACAATGAAGGAATTTGTGGTATCTATCCTGGCATCCAGGCACATTAGATTGTGCCCCTAAGGGTCTGGAAAAAGGGAAATTACAAGTTACCCAGACATTACAAATTACCCTCTTCCTCCCCCTCCCTCCATCTCCTTTTTCTACCTCTCTCCCTCCCTCTCTTTCTCCCTTTCCCTCTGAAATCAATAAGAACATATCCTCAGTTGAAGATTAAAAGAAAAATGTAGTTCACATAATTCAAGAAATAGGATGACTCGTTACTATCACTTAGGATTTTTATAGATGGAGAAAACCGGAGCTCGTAGGAATATTTGCTCAAGACTGCTTGGCTCGCCAAAACCGGTTTGGCTCAGTGGATAGAGTGTCGGCCTACGGACTGAGAGGTCTCAGGTTTGATTCTGGTCAAGGGCATGTACAGTGGTTGCGGGCGCATCCCCCGTAGGGGGCATGCAGGAGGTGTCTGATTGATGTCTCTCTCTCATCGATGTTTCTGACTTTCTGTCCCTCTCCCTTCCTCTCTGTGAAAAATCAATAAAATGTATTTTTTTTTTTTAAAAGATTGCTTGGCTCATCAGTGGTAAAGACAAAATTAAAATCTGTCTTCTGGCTCTACTCTTTTCACCTCCCTCCATGACCTCCTTACCCAACTTCATTAACTCATCTTCACATAAAAAAATCCTCCCTCTACCCCACCCCATAAACCTCCAGCTCTTTCTATGACCAAAAGAGAGATTTTTTTCAAAAGTAGGACACCTCTTTTAGCCAATTTCAGATGATCCCGCCTGCCAAGAGGAGTCACTTGACTCTTTCAAGTTCAGAGCCCCTGTGTACTGGGGAAGAGGTAGAGTGGGGTGGCCACACAACCCTATCTGTGTCACACAACCCTCTATTGTATTCTTATCCGTCCTTTCTGCCCCTGACCTTATTTCCCATGAGGAGGCACATGCCCTTCACTCCCTTCCCATATCTCAGGCTTCCCCTGCGGGGACCAGGGAGACCTTCATTCTTTTTCATTCTGATATTTGAGTGCTGATCCTTCAGCACTGAAATCCCCCTTGATTTTTCTCTGAGGGACCTCCTGTAAATTTGACTCTCCCTTTCCTAGAGGATAGGAACTTGTCTTTTTGTTTTTGTATCTCTCAGAGATAGAGCATGAGCTGAAATATCATTAGCACTCCATAAATGTTTGCTGGAAAAAGTTAGAAGGGAGAAAGGAGTGAAGGGAGAGAGGAAGAAGGAGAGCAAAGAAGGAAGCAACGGTCTTGTCACTCTAGAATTCCTGAAATGAGTATAACATTGAGTTTACCTCCCTAGTTGCCAAAGCATTTAACAATACTTATACATTTCTTCATCTATTCACCCACCTATGTTTATCTGAAAGTACTGATAATAAAGAAGTCATTTTAATTTTAGCCTCAGAAATCAGATTTAAAATTTAGGAGAGAGAGAGAGAGTTGGGCTGGGGCTGAGACTGTGAGAATTAAATTGGAAATAGGAATGGAAACCAACAGCAGATCACGGAGATTTAAAACACTTAAGTTCTTTTTACAGATATGCTTCCATGCAGCTATGTAACCCCGGGTAAGTCATACTCTTAGAAGCATTAAAATGGAAGTGATTTTTTTTTAAGGATGTCACTCTAACTGAATTGTCACAGACACTAATAGTAATGCCTAAAAGGACCTATGAAAGTCATTATTCCATTATCCAAATTTCCATGAAGTCTACTGATTAGTCGAGTTTTTCTATTTATACTTCCTTGCCTGCCTCAACTAAGACCACTAGAATTCATGAACTCTGGCTAGACAGCCATTTGTTCCCAAAGAAATAATTCTGTTTTGAAATTTTAAAATCTGTTTCTGGCTTCTCTGGAGTTCCCACTGTGACTCTCCTGTCTTAATAATTATTGCTTAGATTCCATACCTTCTAACACTCATGCTTATCTCTTTAACATCATTCTCCATTATGTAGGCTCCATCCCAGGACATTTAAATAAATTCAGATGGCCCGTGCCACATATCTTTGAGAGTTCATTGTAGCTCAGCTTTTTGACTGCAGCTATTTTGGATATGTCCTTCAGAATTCTCTGGTCTCCAGTCCCTTAGCTCTCTATTCTAGCTCCTAATGCTAGTCACAGTGTCTGCTGGGTTTGATTACCTGGGTGGATGTACTTCTCTGCCACTCTGCATTCCCTTTGACCTAACATCATGCTTATTTATAAACTCATATCTGCAACTGTGGGTGAAAAGTATGGTCATTGCCCCGTTCTGGCTACGACTGACTCATTCTAGCCCACCAGCCTGCTCATTATGAACAGGAAGCTAGGCAAAGCCTGTCATTAAAGCATCCTTCCAAAACTCAAATTGCAATGTGTTGTTCTCTGATTCCAGTGCCAATAGCCAAATGTCAGTATGATTGTTCAAGGTTTTATGGCTTGGCTGAGGACGGTTGACAACAGAAGGCTGGGAGGATAGAAGCCAGCTGGGAACTCCCACCACTGGAATGGAGAGTGGACTGACGAAGCTTCAGGTCTCAACAATATCAGCTAGCAATTCAGGAGTTGTTGGTTTTGTCAAAAGGGATGAGGGCATTAACCATGCTCACAGCAAGTTACATTCTTCACATTTTTACCTTAAAAAACATACATATAAATGCTTGCTGAAGAACCCTTTCGTTCTTTCAGCAAATCGTTAGACATCAACTATATACTGGGCCTTGGGTACAGAATGGAAAAGGAAAGCAGGCATGGGGTGACTTCTTTGGCAAGATTTGTTAACTGTCTTGGCATGAAGCATTCTCTGTTATTGTCTTGTCAATATTAGAGTAGCTTTGGACCAATTGATGTGGCTTCTAGCCAGTGCATTTATGCAAACAACTCTCGGATGTGCCACAAATCTGTGGCCAAAATAACATTATGGCCTCCATTCCTGTTCTGGGATAATAACACAATTTTGTAATAAAAGACATATTTCATAGGCAAATAACAAAAATATATTTGGTGGTCTCTGTATGTTTTGAATTTTCCAAGCAGTATTTTTCTAACTGATTATCCCGCTATATTCAATTCAAAATAATCCCAACCTAGAATCTTGAACAGTTAAGCATCACAACACATTTTATGCTGTCAAGAGTATTTGGTGATCTGAGATGAAATTATTAAATTTTGTTGAACTTGGTGCTCACTGCAGGATTGGTAACAAAAAGATGTGATCTCTTGAGAAGACACTAGTTAATATCACTACTAATCAGTTTCCAGTGAGGAAAACACTCACATAAATAAAGAATTGTGTCATATTTTTGGCTCAGAAGACACACATTGTAAAGATGTCAGTTTTCCTAAAATCAACCTATAAATTTATTGCAGCCCAATGAAATTCTAATGGAAATCTTTTGAAATTTGGCAAAAGAATTTTAAAATTTGGAAGAATAAAAATATGCAAGAATAGCCAGAAAGATTCTAATACAGAAGAATCATAGGGAGAACTTTGCCAGTTATTTAAGCTGCAGTATTTGCTGCTAACTTATGGCTGCAGGAAAAGACAGATGGTGAAAGAAACAAAATATTGAGTAAAGAAGTAGATCCTAATATGAATAGGATTTGATTATATTACAACATGGTGAAAAGGTATGTGTTATTCAGACAACCAAATAGTCATTTGGAAAAAGAATAAAGTTGGATCCCTACCTTGAACTTTCAGATGGAATAAAAATTTAAAATTTAAAAAAATCATAAGGTACTGCTCAGTATGTGTAGTTCAGTGGTTGAGCATCAACCTATGAACCAGGAGGTCATTAGTTTGATTCCCAGTCAGGGTACTAGTCCAGGTTGTGGGCTCAATCCCCAGTAGAGAATGTGCAAGAAGCAACCAATTAATGATTCTCTCCCACCATTGATGTTTCTAGGTCTTTCTCCCCCTTCCTTCCTCTCTCTGAAACATTTTTTTTTTTTTAATCAGAAAGTACTAACAACTTCAGATGGATATAAGTGAAGGAAGACTTGAAGCCTGACAGTTGTTTGTCCAGTCATCAGATCTACCCCCAACCTCACCAAGGGAGAGGATCCCCACAGTGAGCCTGTGAGTGGTCCTGGTGTGACAGAGTCCCCTGCCTTGGGCTGGAGAAGCTGGAGGAGCTCCATCTTCTCCCGGCCCACACACAGGGCCTGTCGGTACACCCTGTGACTTGCTGACTCCAGCAGAAAGTGCTCCACTGATTTTCGGATGGCTCTTCCTTGATATACAGTCACCAGCACAATTAGGACCATGGTTGCAAGTTCTATCCACTTAGAGGTGGTGTTGAAGGACTATTGGAAAGAAACATCTTCCTTCAGGCTTCAGTCAAAGGAAACATTAAAGATTACACTAAACTGGAAAATGAAACTTTTACTTTGCCATTTTTTTGCAAGCAGAAAAGAAAATTGAAGTGTAAGCTGGGTGATTGATTCTGACTATGAAGGGGGAAAGAGTTATTGTAGCATATAGTAACAGAGGCAGAGAGGTGACCCCCTGATACACCTCCTTACACTCCATGGCCAGTGTTAAAAATCAGTAGGGACGCTAGTAACACCACACAAGCAGGGCCACTAAGGCTCAGATCCCTTTGAAGTAAAAGATTAGGTACCCTAACAAGTAAAGAACCTCAACCACCTAAAGAGCAAACAAATGGAGGAAAATAATCAGTTTTGTAGTTTCAAGATAGTATAAATGTATTTTTAGCTTATGAATGATCAGGAAACAGACTGACTATCTTTAAATATGTCAATATATCTCTATTTTAAGTATAAAGTCTGCTCAAGGTTCAGAGAAAAATACATCTTCTTGATTACTAGTAGTTCTGTAGAGGAAGTTAATATCATCTGCCATTTTTAAAAATTAAATCTTTATTATTCAGATTATTATATTTGTTTCTCTTTTTTTTCCCGTCCATAGCACCCCTCCACCCAGCTCCCACCCTTCCCTCTGCCCTTACCTCCCTCCTATTGACCTCATCCATAGGTGTATGATTTTTGTCCAGTCTCTCCCTGTACACCCCTCACCCCTTTCCCCCTGACAATTATCAGTCCACTCCCTTTCTGTGCTCCTGATTCTATTATATTCACCAGTTTATTCTGTTAATCAAATTTTTAATTCACTTAATTTTTAGATTCACTTGTTGATAGATATGTATTTGTTGTTCATAATTTTTTGGCTTTTACCTTTTTCTTCTTCCTCTTCTAAAAGAGTACCTTTCAGCATTTCATATAATACTGGTTTGGAGTTCATGAACTCCTTTAGATTTTTCTTCTCTGTGAAGCTCTTTATCTGCCCTTCAATTCTGAATGATAGCTTTGCTGGATAGATTATTCTTGGTTGTAGGTTCTTGCTATTCATCACGTTGAATATTTCTTGCCACTCCCGTCTGGCCTGCATCGTTTCTGTTGAGAAATCAGCTGACAGTCGTATGGGTGCTCCCTTGTAGGTAAAGAACTGTTTTTCTCTTGCTGCTTTTAATATTCTCTCTTTGTCTTTTGCTCTTGGTATTTTAACTATGATGTATCTTGGTGTGGTCCTCTTTGGATTCCTTTTATATGGGGTTCTGTGTGCTTCCTGGACTTGTAAGTCTATTTCTTTTACCAGATGTGGGAAGTTTTCAGGCATTATTTCTTTAAATAGGTTTTCAGTATCTTGCTCTCTCTCTCTCTTCTTCTGGAACCCCCACAATTCTGATGTTGGTATGCTTGAAGCTGTCCCAGAGGCTCCTTATATTATCTTCACATTTTTGGATTCTTTTCTCTTCTTGCTTTTCCAGTTGAGTGTTTTCTGCTTCTTTATATTTCAAATTTTTTATTTGATTCTTGCCTTTCTCTAGTCTGCTGTTAGGACTCTGTATAATATTTTTTATTTCAGTCAGTGTATGTTTAATTTCTAGTTGGTCCTTTTGCATTTCTAGTTGGTCCTTTTTCATCTCCTCTTGGCTCTCGCTAACTTTATCCAACTTTTCTAGCATATTTTTGAAAAACCTTATAAGCGTGGTTTTGAACTCTATATCCAGTCATTTTTTTTCCCTCCATTTCTTTTGTTTGTGATCTCTTCCCTTGTCTCGGCATTTTCACTATGCCGGGAAAACTTCTGTGTTGGATTCAGCCTTATGATACCAGACTTGCAAAACCACAGAAGCCTCTCTGTTGAGCTTGGGATGGGTGGAGTCTCAGGGCTTAAGGGACTGCCTTGCCTTCCAGTTGGCCCCGCTCTCCACGGCTCCTGAGTCTCATGTGACTGGGTAATTGCTGGAGTGGTCCTTGTGTGCGCGCACCTGCAGTGCCTCTAGACTGCTGCCTTTCCGGCTCCCCTGCGCTCCAGGACCACAGGAGTCTAAGTCCCCAGGGTTTCACCCAAAACAGGGGCTTAGTGGAGTCAGAAGTGTCACAGTTGGGAGGGTCTGTCTCCCACCCACTCGTGAAAGCCAGCAGCACAATCAGCAATCTGTCCTCTGCGCGCAGTGCCATGCGTGCCACCAGACCTCTGATCTTTTGCGACTCCCCTAAATTTCCGTGCACCTCTCCCTTTTCACAGTCCAAACTCCCCCCGTATGAGTTTCAGCTGGATCTGGGGTTTAGTGTCGTAAGATAAGGGGTTCAATGCCTTTGAGAGTCTCCGTTTACCTCCCGCCAGAGAAAGCCTGCCAGGTATTCCGGCACCCGCTTTCTCCAGGCTCGCATCTCCGTACCTCAGCTTTTTGCAGCTCCTCTGGGTCTCCGTGAGCCTCTCTCCTTTCCTTTAGCCGTAGAACTTCCACTCAGCCAGCTTTCCTGTGGTTCTGGATGATGTCCGTTCTGTCTTTTAGTTGTAGTTTTGAAATTGTTGTGGGAGACAGCAGTGTAGGTGTTTACCTATGCCACCATCTTGGATTCTCTTCTGATCATCTGCCATTTTTTATGTTGCTCTCTCTTCAACCTCCCTCATCCCCTGCCTCCGGGCTCTTAGAATACTCTGTACCTCTCTCTCTTTTGAGCTTTGCTGTGCATAGTCCTTCAGTTCACGAGACTAGTTCCCACCTCCATCACTCACACCCTGAGCTCTTCCTCCCCCTCCTTCAATGACTGCACAGCTACTGCCATGTAAGATTCAGTCCTCTCAGAAGCCTTGTGTGGACATACCCAACACAATTGATCACTTCTCCCTTAATTACATAGGCATACCTATAATACTGACATTATAGGCTTACATGTTGGTCTCTGCTTACCAGATTTACCTTTAAAACTACAGGGCTTGGCACCAAGAAGAGCCCATAATAGTTGCTCAATAATGTATGTGAACTGAACTGATGAATCACCAGCAATACAGGGAGGTTGATAATGAATTGACTTTCAGTCTCAGACTTTAAAAGGAAACAAATATTCCTACAGGTTTATTCTACCTTAAATAACTAAGGCTAATTTATATCCACGAGCACTTAGAAAGAGCCAGAATTAATTCTTTTCTCTAGACCACATAAAACAGAACTATTTTTCAGACCCAATATTTAAGGGGAAAAAAGTCAGTTTCCAGGCTTGTAGATTTCAAAGGTCATGATAACAGCCAATCAGCCTTGGTCCTGGCCCTGTGACTCTCCTTTCCTTTTTCTGTTCAAAGGGCAAGAGGAAGTTGGGCAAACATAGGACAGTAGTCTTCAGTGTGTTTCCCAGGACAGTAGTCTTCAGTGCAGCTCCAGGGATAATTAAGGCTTGGAGTTCAGTACTATTGGCACAATTTACATTTTTGTTACAAACCAGTCACTATTGACTTTTTCCTTTCCATAACATTTTCTCTCCATATGATAATGTGCTTGGTAAATGTGTTGTATATTAATAGCAAGCAAAATGCTAGGAAATTTGCATTTCCCTTCTTTTTTCTCAAAAACACTTTTTCCAAGAGGCTATTTTCATTCAGTGTTATTGCCAGAAGCATGTTTAACATGTCAAGAGTCTTGTGACCTCTCCAAATGGTCCCTATTTCCTCCTGAGTGTATTTCAATCATCTCTGTATCACATCAGACTATCTAATTTTAATTATGATTCCAGTGGGCTTGGGGCTGTTCACACCCAGTTTTCTGCTCTGTGTAGATACATACCAGACCAGACTTTAAAGCCACAAACTTGGAGCAAATTAGGTAGCATTGGGAAGCTACATTAAAGTTTTTAGGATAGTAGAGGCTATTCTTTTTAAAAAATATGTTTTCATTTATTTTCTAGGAAGAGGTAGGGAGAGGGAGAGAGAAATAGAAACATTGATAAGAGAGAATCATCAGTTGGCTGCCTTCTACACGCCCTTTATGAAGGATTGAGCCCTAAATCTGAGCATGTGCCCTGACCAAGAATTGAACTGGTAGCTTCTTGGTGCATGCGAAGATGCTCAACCAACTGAACACTGGCCGGGTAGAAGAGGCTATGTTATGCACTAATTGCGGTAACTTGCCAAATGCTCCGTAGTGATCTGAGAGGGAAAAAAAAAAAGCTGAATTTTTCATGATATTTTTTATTATATTTATTTTGGTTTTAGGCAATTAAGCAAAGTGAGTGTCTGACACGGTATGAACAAATAACTCATCTTAAATCTTACCTATTCTAAAATCTATACTGTGGCCTAACTGAGTGAGCATATATAGGAAATGTGCTCAGGTACAGGCCCAGCTCTGAACACTCACATGCTTTATTTCCTCTCTCAGGAAAACAACCTCAGGAGAAATTCTTTCTCTCACCCTCTCTTGCTTCCTCAAAGCTAATTCTTTACTATATACATGCATTTTTAAACCTTAGGTTACCAAATATCAGGTATATTGTGTATATGTTTACACTGAAACACAGACACAATTTAAACTGACAAGGTCAATATTTATCAAAATGACTTTATACATTATCCATTCCCATTTTATTGTCATCATTACTAAAGCCCCAAATGATCTCAAGGGAATTCCTGACAGTTAATTTCTTTGAAATAATTTGAACAGAGCAGAATATTCCACAGATATGTATGGAGCATGTACTCTGTGCCAGACACAGTGTTGCACAATGAAAATAAATTAATAACTAAAAGAGAGATTATCCTGTCCTGGCTCAATTGGTTGGGTATCATCCTGTGCACTAGGAGGTTGCTGGTCCAATTCAAGGTCAGGGCATATGCTTGTGTTGCAGCCTCAGTTCCTGGTAGGGGATGCAGCCAATCTATGCGTTTCACTTCACTTTCTTTGATTTTTCTCTCTCTCCCTGCAAAACCTATAAAAATATTTCTGGGGAAAAAAATTAAAGAGATGACATCCTTACTTTTGTGAAATTTACAATCTGGCTGGGAAGATTGATATAAAAGTCTTCAGTAATAAATGTCACAAAATATTTAATTAAAACTCTTAAGGATTTTTATCCCAATAAAATACTGAATCCATTATGGCAATGTCACCACTGACTTTCCTCTGTCTAAATCTAATGGTCAATTTTCAGTCAATCAAAAGCATTTAATGCAATCGATTACATCCTCTTTTTCTAAATATTTCTTCAATTGATTTCTAATTCTGTGGACTGACTCCTATTTTTATGATTCCTGAATGTATTTATCACTCTTAAGTTCATATTTTTAGCCACAGCTATTTTTCTAAATTTGATACTTCCATATCTTTTTGCCTAGTCAATGTTGCCTCTAAGATACCTAATAGCTCTCAAACTAAATTGTCCCAAACTGAACTTTGAATTGCCTTCTTCATTTCACACAAATCAGCTTCTCCACTAATGTTTATTTTTATTTTTTTATTAAATGCAAGCCCTATTCATTCAGTTGATTAGGCCAAAAAATTTGGAATTGTAAACAACTTTTCTTTCTTTCATGCTCCTCATTCAACTTACCAGAAAATCTTATTGGATTAACTTCCAGCCTATATCACAATTTTGCCATTTCTCACTGCTTTCACCACTATTCAAGATATCATTTTCTATTATCTCTATCATTCCAGTAGGTTTCCCTGGGTCTTTCTTAATCCATCATTTTGTCCTATTCTCTATACAGCTATCAGAGATATTTAAAGAAACAACAAGTCTGACCATGTCATTTCCTTGTGTACATCCTTTTAATGGCTTCTCATCACATTTAGAGTAACATGCTCACCATGACATGTAAGGCTCCTACATGATCTGGGCTTTGCCTGCCTCTCTGTTCACCTTCCCTCCCACTCTTCTTGCTATTTCTTGAGTTTGCTCTACATATTCCTAGTTGGGGGCCTTGGCATTTATGTCCTTCTGCTTAGAATGTTGTTCCCCTAGACCAGTGGTCAGCAAACTGCCACTCGAGAGCCACATGCAGCTCTATGGCCCCTGGAGTGTGGCTCTTCCACAAAATACCACATGTGGGCGTGCACATACAGTGCGATTGAAACTTCATGGCCCATGCACAGAAGTAGGTTTTCAGCTCTCATAAGAAATTTCAATTGTTGTACCGTTGATATTTGGTTCTGTTGACTAATGAGTTTGCCAACCACTGACCTAGACATTATGATGGCCCTCTTCTTCCATTTACACATGTCCCTGTTCAAATGTCAACTTTTCAGACTAAAATCCTAAAACAGTACTCCCTACCCACCTCTTTCTCACTACCTTTTCTTTCTAGTTCTTATTATCCCCTGACATCGTGTGTGTCTGTGTGTTTATTTGTTTATTGTGTGTCTCTCCTTTGGTCTTATTCACTTTCATATCTCCAATGCCTAGAACACTAAGTGCCTGACTCATGTAGATACTCATCAACTATAGGTTTCATACATGAATGTGATGATAGTAAAAATAAAAATTATTTAGAATGATAAGGTATCAGACATGGGCATAACTTAGATTGGGGTATCAGTTAAGAAGGAAGCAAAAATGCATTCTGGTTAACATCTAGAAATAGAAAAGACAGCCACACAAATGTAGATAGCAGTTCCCTAACACTCTTAAGACAGTTGCAAATCCCTCCTGAGCTGACCCAGTGCCGGTAAGCATAAAAGCTCTATTGAAGAAAAATGTTTTTCATGTATAGTTTGGTTTAATTTTTTTCCCAGAGAAATGTGACCAGCAATATCTTATTTATCTGTGTAACAGATCTGTTAGGTAGTTGGACAAGAGAGATGAAAGGAAAAGAAAAAATAAAGGAATAATACCAGTGTTGTCTAAGTGAAAAGGCAATGAAACAGAGAGAAGTCTTGTGACATACCCAGCATGATAGTGGGAGAGCTAGACACGTAATTGATCCTCCTAACTTATTACTGATCTCTGCTTCCAGGACCTGAGATAGGAGGAAAAAGGAGAAGTTTCTGCATATCTACCCAGAGTGGATATGTTTTCTCTTATAGCTTCTCAACCCAAACTTATAATCCCCCTCGTGACTCCCTTAAAGTCTTCAGTGTAGGAAAAAGGAAAGGGTAGGACGAAAATAGATGCTCTGTAAATATTTGCTAAATGGCTACATTAATTGATAAGAGAAAAGGGGGCAAGAGATAAGGTGTTGTTATGTGTATGTATTCACATTTACACACACAAGTACAATTCTCAATGATTTGGGCCTGTGGGAAAAAAATAAGTTTAATTGATAGCATAAAAGAATTAAAATTTATGAAATTAGAATATGGAATTGAATGGAAGATTTAAATATATATATATTTAAATTATATATACATTTATATATATATATTATATTTATATATATATATTTATATATATATTATATATATATATATTTATATATATATATATTATTGTTGTTGTTGTTTTTTACAGAGAAGAAGAGAGATGGATAGAAAGTTAGAAACATTGATGAGAGAGAAACATTGAGCAGCTGCCTCCTGCACACCCCCTACTGGGGATGTGCCCACAACTAAGGTACATGTCCTTGACCAGAATTGAATCTGGGCCCCTTCAATTCATAGGCTGTCACTCTTATCCACTGAATCAAACCAGTTATGACTGAATGGAAGATTTTGTCTCTATTTCTCTGGCCTCTGAGTTTTTACTGTCAATGACCTCTCAACTATCAGATAGTTTTTATTTATGTCAAAGTATTTTTTCTTCAAAATTATAAAGAAAGTACATCTGCCAAGTACAATTTTATTGATCAGATTTTATTATCAGATTTAAATATGTAGCTTATGTTTTCCCACTCCAGTCCAGGCATATGGTAAGACTGAAATGACAGTAACAAACAGTATCACTTGGACTTGACCCTTAGAATTTTTTAACCCAGTCAGCCCACAGAGAATGTTCTTCTATGTGCTCACAGATGTGATACAAGTGGCTACAGCACAGCATCTGACATTTCTTCCCTTTTTTGCTCTTGACATGGGCCATGTGAGTCCTGGGCCGTCAGGCTGTTAATTCTGTATGCTTCTCTATGTCAGTATCTCTGTAATTATTCCTCATTTCACTTCCAACTCTTTCAACACTTGTACTCTGGTCACTTTCCCCCTATTTCTGAAGCACAGTGTGCTCTGCTCTTTCTTTTCCTCCTGAAGTACAATGGTTCTTATCTGCATGTCTAGACATCACATGTATGTAACAACCTGCTAGGACACAAGGGCCAGGATATTATTTTTGAGAAATTGACTCTGCCTTGTTTCCTACTAATCAGGAAATAATGAGGGGTTTGGGAAGATAATGTTAAATAGCTGCTAACAAGCCATTCCCAAACCTCTTTTGCATTTATGCCTCCCACTGTGCAGCCAGAAAAGCACAATACTTGCTTTTCCATTCCCCTTGCATCTGGAGATGTCCTGGGAACCAGTTCTGGCTCATGAGACATACCTGGCCCTGCAGGTCAAGAGAGACAGGGTTCTGAGAAAGATTCTGCTTTCCTGAAAAAAGAAAACAGAGAAGACTCACATTGCCTCTTTTCTCTACCCTCTTCTTTCTCTCTTGGATGCAGAATTGATGGCTGGATCTATAATGCCATCTTGTAACCATGATAAAAAGTTCAGGAGAACCCCAGATACATCAACACTGACATCAGTGACTTAGGGAATCCAAGGCCAGCACGTACCTTCCTATTAAGTGAGAAAAATAAACCTGTATATGCTCGAGCAACTCTAGGTTTATTATTTACAAGTGAATGCAAGTCTAACTGATACACAGTGCTCCCTTACCCCACACCATAGCTCCCTTTTAAGAGAGAAGCCAGAGCTTTGTAAGTTGAAGGTGTAGGATGTATTGGTCCCCATAGAAAAGTTAAGGTGTTTTTATTTTTTTAAAGTAGGCTACTTGGAGAATGGAGATGAATTATTCAAGAAAAGGGAGGATCCAATCTGGGAAAAGGGAGACTGGGAAAGATGGGAAACTATTAGATTCCACAAATAGTAGGGACTTGAGTGGCTCCTATGTAGTGCCTCAGAGGAAGAGGACCTCAGGTGCATGTTTCTGTATCACTGAGAGCAGAGGTAGGTCAGTTCTTTGTGGCCGAGTCTGGTCAATAGAGAAGATCACTGTAAAAGGTGTCTCTCACCCTGCCCAATGCAGCAATTCTTGGAGACCAAGGAGCAATTGAAAATGGCATCATGTGTGGGAGCCAGCACGGCTAAGGCATACTCAGCCCCAGGGCACCTTATGTGCCATGCCAGCTGAGCCAGGTTCAGTGGGAGGTGATGAAGGCTTAGAAAGACAGACAAAGAATGAAAGTTGGGACTCGGTGGGATACTGCTTCCCCGATGGGGACCCAGCAGCGCCAATGCTCACAAGGCATCTTTATTTTATACTAAGGGCATGGTCAAGATGTTTACAACATTCTCGTGAGTTTTGATCCTACTCAATTACATGCACCTGGTCAAGCTTTGTTTACTTGCAGCTTATATCACTTAGGCACGTAGGGCCAAGAATTCGGACCATAGGTTCAAGCTTACAACTAGAGCTGTTGGCTATAATTGTGCTGGGAGGGCTCTGCCATCCAAGCTGGGACTTGCACGTGGCCACGAGAGGACTGTGCCCTCTCATTAGTCCAGGGCTTGAACCTGTCCAAACACTGTAGCCGTGCCCATAATTGTGTAGTAGAACAAGTGTAGCTCTGCTGTATGTAGACTAAGGCCAGGTCTCCTGTCTACCCATAGGCTCTAATCGTTTTCTGCAGTCTATCTGTGGGTAGAGAAGAGATGCAACAGTACCTGATATTGGACTTTTGTCCGCCTAATAAATAGAGAATTAAGCTAGATTTCACTTTTAACCTATGTCTTTATATTTAAAGTGTGTTTCTTGTAGATAGTATATTCTTAGATTTTGTTTTTTATAAAATATTTTTGTTTTATTCAAACAACAATTTTGTCATTCAATTGGTGTGTTTAGATAACTTACATTTAATGTAATTATTAATATGGTTGGATTAAAATCCACCATCTTGTAGCGGTTTTATTTGTCCCATCTCTTTCTGCTTTCTTTTGAATTATTTGAGTATTTTTTAACTCCATTTTATCTCCACTATTGGCTTGCTTTTTATATCTCATTTTCAAAAATGTTTGTGCTTACCTTAGGATTTAAAATATACATCTTTAACTCATCAAAGAACATTATAGTATTTTACATGTTGCTAAGGACTACATAACAGAATATTTCTAACTCTAGCCTTTTTTTATCTTTTGTGCTGTAGTGATCATATATCATAAAAATAATTGGTTTTTATTTTTAGATAATCAGTTATCTTTTAGAACAGTTAAAAATAAGGAAAAGGAGAATTTTATATTTACCTTTATGTATGTCAGAGTTTTCATTTCTTTTTCCAAGTACACTATCTTTCTAAAATTAATAAAAAAACTATTATATTAAAATTGTATAAGGAAAATCATTATATCACCATGAGACTATTTGTCAGGTCCAAGATGATAAAAATTAATATAGGAAATACTCTTTTTCAATGTGATTCAATTAAATGGCTCAATGCATAGTTGACCATATTTTCTCTTTCTTTGGAAGAACTTTTTTAATGTCTTCACACTTGTATAAATAATCATGACATTTATACTTAAATATTTATATAAAGTTCAAACTTCAGGACCCTTTTGAACTGCATGTCATTATTACTACCACCAATATAAAAATAACTTAGAACATGTATTTTGACTGAATCGATTAGATCTTCATTTGTGGCTTATTTATATGTTGATACCAAATTCCATAAAAATAGCCTCTAGATTAAATTAAGTTAGTCAAATAGGACAGAAAAAAATTTAAGAGTCCTGAGAGCCTGGGACATTTAAACAACTGAGATATTTTAATATTATTTCCAAGTGTATGGCACTGCTTTTCTGAATAGCTATCAAAAAGTAAAATATGAAAAAAATGCAATGGTACTTCTAATGGAGACCCAAAGATATGTCATAATCATCCCTCCATGTTACCCAGTTCTTAGGCAGGTGGCAGATTCATTTCTTTGAAATAGAAAGTAAACAGTTCCTTACAGACATTACTTATGATATAATATTTGCTAATATATAATTCACATTCTTTGGAATTTATTTATTTGTTTTTCTGCTGCTTTTGTCTGTGTCCATATAGCTCATCAATTTTAGTTCAAAGTAATGGTATAAGAAAAAAAAGTATATATTTTTAAGTGCCCTTGTCCAGAATTAATGGCTTGATAAGCTGCCGAGATCTTAGTGAATTTTTTCTTGGTGTCACTTCCATTTGGGGGGACATGTGTCAATGAGACCAAAGTCATACATATATATATATATATTTCTTGTAAGTCCATGTTCCAAGTTTTACCTCTGAGTCCATTCACCAGTCTTATTTAACCTTACTTCTAAAAACTGTCTTTGTTCAGGCTGCTACAACAGAATACCATAAGTTGGGTGACTTATAAATAATAAGTTTATTTCACACAGTTCTGGAGGCTGGAAGTCTAAGAGTAGGGTACCAGCTTGACTGGATTCTGGAAAGAGCCCTCTCTGGGCTACAGACAGCTGCCTTCTCGCTGTCATCACATGGCAGGGAGCAGAGAGGAAGCAAGCTCTCCATGACTCTTGTAAGGGCACAATCCCCATTTAAAAGAACTCTGCCCTCAGGACCTTATTTTACTCTCAAAGACCCTATCTTTTAATACCATGATCTAGAGGACAAGATTTCAACATATGAATTCTGGGGGGACACAAACATTCAGTCCATAACAAAACAACAACTGAAAAACTACAGGTAGGAGCTCAGGAGGCAAGTAACTTGTTTCTGTGTAATAAAGATTAGCAGTGCCATAAACCTGCCAAAGAACAGCTGTGACCTATACAAATAACAGAGCTACATGTCCACAGTGCATAGGGAAATTTTCACTTAGCTCTTTTCATCCCACCTCAGGAGGGGGATATACCACCTCTTCCATGAGGTGTCCAAATGAGGAGGCTCGCTAGCAGCTGAGAATGCTGTAGCATCAGTTGGCCACGGGCAAGGAGCAGGCAGGGGGAGGACACGGAGGATGTTGGAGCCGTGGGTATTTAGGGACAAGTAGCACTGTATTCAGTCTGGCCCATTTTTACATTCTTCCCTCATTATTCTAATACCTTTAAGATTCACTTCCTTACATATTCCCCAGTTTTTGATGATATATACTAGTAGTCACACAAACTTGCAATTCTTCAAGTGTGTACTCCACTACTTTCCAAAGTTGTTTTGGCTCTTCGAAGCATGATGAAATTTGACCCTAGTTATGAGTCTAGTGAAAACAGAGGGGGAGTGTGGTGGGTCTTGTCAAGAAAGAACATTCCCTTGCAAGGCATATGCCTGAAGTGAGAAGATCTTAGTAAGGCTAGTAACCTCAGGTATAAGAGGGAAAGTTAATTCTACTGGGAAGAGAGCTTTAGAGTGGCTCAGTGATCTCAGAGTCTCAGTTTCCTCTGGGTTCAACTAGATGTTCTCATTTCAAGTTTTGGGGTTCCATAATGTCCCTATCAATGCCCTAACTTTTTCATGAGAATTCAGCTGATGTTGTAAATCTACAACCCACATAATTAAGTTTTTGTTTGATTTTCAATAACATTGGCTCTGTAGCTGCCAGAAATGAGATTCTTTTAAGGATGTCACAATTAGTGGTTCCAAGATCATTTTCACTAGGAGTTAAAGTACCTGAGATTGTCATTTACTTTTTCCCTCATGCTGCACAATGCACTCAGAAGAGCTTCTAATGGTCAAGTACAGCAGCTGCATGGGCTCCCACACACTTACTTAATTGGCATCTAATTAACTATAGGTGA
Source organism: Lasiurus cinereus (assembly GCA_011751065.1). Classification (NCBI taxonomy): domain Eukaryota; kingdom Metazoa; phylum Chordata; class Mammalia; order Chiroptera; family Vespertilionidae; genus Lasiurus; species Lasiurus cinereus. Next base: position 28,227,009 of record JAAGEH010000005.1, read on the forward strand.
TAACTTAATTGTAATGCTTTATTCCCTGGGTAACTGGCATCTCATTTTCCATTGGGAAGAATCTCACCCAGTTCTCAAAATCCAACTTTTCTGGTTTGTCTCCTGTGACCACTCCAGATATGAATTCCATAGCAATCAGAATCTAGTCAGGAGACAGAAATTACACAGTAATTAGAACAGGAAAAACTTTAAGTAAAGAATTGTTAACTAATAAAAGGTAGTTAACTCCTAAAAAGGATAAAAGAGTACTCCAAAATGTCCGTAAGTGGCATGTACAAAAAAGAAGTTACTAAATGTAGACTAAGGAAGAATGAACAGTGTAGGAGCAAGGGACTTGGTAGAGTAGATCAGGCCTCTCCAAGGAGGGCCTGGCTACCACAGAAATACACAGCCTGCCCCATGAATAGCTTGCCAGAGGGTCTGCACTGAAGTTGTTTTGTAGAAGTAAGTGGTTCATAAGTGCCAGAATAGGGAGATGGATAAGACTCAGTCTATAGAAATAAGACAAAGAAGGGTGGATTTGGAGCTGACATTAAATTGACATCTGGCACTTTTAAAGATAAATACATGGAGTGGCCAGATTATTATAATCTCTGAACGCATAATAATCTGGCCACTCAGTGTATTTGTATCTCAAATGGGTACCAAAAGTATTCTAGACTTTTGTTGGAGATCAACCACTTATTTGCCCTGAGCTTCCTATCAGCCAGACCAAAGGAGAAAACTGATCAGGTGCATGATTTATAGTATCTTTGATATCAAATAAATGAAGTACTCAAGAGAAGTACGCTGAGTGGCCAGATTATTATGTGTTCAGATATCATAATAATCTGGCCACTCAGTGTATATTAATCTATTTTTCCTCCTTTATGGTTTGCTACAAAAAGAAGCCTTAACAATTTTAAGTCATCTTTTGATATCAGATTGTCTGAAACTCAAAAATTCAGATTGATCAGTACAAATGACAAAACAATCTCATAATACAGCCTTTATTATTCTTTTCCTTAAGAAAACTGAGAAGTGCCGAAACCGGTTTGGCTCAGTGGATAGAGCGTCGGTCTGCGGACTAAGGGATCCCAGATTCGATTCCGGTCAAGGGCATGTACCTTGGTTGCGGGCACATCCCCAGTAGGGGGCGTGCAAGAGATGTCTCTCTCTCATCGATGTTTCTAACTCTCTATCCTTCTCCCTTCCTCTCTGTAAAAAATCAGTAAAATATATATATAAAAAAAAGAAAACTGAGAAGTTATATCATGAAAACTGGGGGATAGAGAGCAGAGGTGTCCACCTTAAAGGGAAAAAGGATTTTACATCCAAAATAAGCATGGCCAACATTATTCATATTCAGTATTGTCTTCCAATTATTTGACATTCCTTCTTTGAAAAGGTGGAGCCTAGTTTCCTTCTCCCAACATTGGCTGGACCAGATCTTTTCTAGAATATGACAGAAGTGATAGTATATGACTTCTCATGCAAAGTTACTGAAAGCATTGCTACTCCCATCATGCTCTTCGGCTCACTTGCTCTGCGGAAGTGACTGTCAGAAGGACATTGATTAGTGGAGAGGTCCACCTGAGAAGGACTGAGGTTTCCTGCCAATGACCAACACCAACTTGCCTATCATAATGATGGGTCATCTTGGGAATAGATCCTCCAGTCCCCATTAAGCCTTCAGATAGCAGCATCCCCTGATTTCATCTATACTGCAATCTCATACAGACCCTGAGCCAGAACCACCCTGAAATCCTGATCCACATAAACTGTGATCATAGTAAATATTTATTGGCTTGTTTTTTGTTAATTTTCACCAGAGGAATTTTTTTTTTTTTAGAAAGAGAATGAAAGGAAAGAGAGAGGAAGAGAGAGAGGGGGGGAGAAAAAGAAGGGGGAAGGAGAGAGAGAGAGAGAGAGAGAGAGAGAGAGAGAGAGAAACATCGATGTGAGAGAGACACATCAATTGGTTGCCTCCCGCACATACCTGACCAGGGCTGGCGATAGAACCTGCAATCCAGGTATGTGCCTTTGACAGGGAATCAAAGCCACAACCCTGAAGTCAGGGCCCATACTTGAACCACTGAGTCATACCAGCCAGAGCTAGTTATTGTTATTTTAAACCATTAAATTTTGGGGTAATTTGTTCTATAGCAATAGAAAATTAACACAAGTAAATATTGTGGTGCCACTTTATTTCATAAAAGGTCCTTATTTTATAGAGGACCTTTTATTCCATGAGAGTCAGCTTACTCTATTGGTCTGAGAATTATCACATACTCAACACATTACCCAAAGTATGAAACGTAACGTGACCATAACACACTCACGCAGCCAATCTCCCTCCTGTTTTAATTAGTCCCTGGTATTATTTTATGATGTTGTGCTTTGTGTAATTTAAACATTTATTTATATGTAGTAAGAGCAAGATTCATTCCATTCTAAATTGAACTGCTTTTTAGTTTCAGTGATTATTTATGCAGACTGTTTTCCTGGTGATTGAAAAGACACTTGTTTCACATCAGTTTTCATTTCCATATGCAGGCTATGTTAACCACTGCAGCAGTGAGGGTGCGAGCTGAAGGCTCAGTTCTTTCTTTCTTCCCTCTCTTATTACATCTCAGCCTTACGCCCTAACTTTAATTCTGGGACTAAGTTTGTTGATGTGCAGTGGGAAAGGAATGGCTCTCTCTGGAGAAAGTAGAAGAGAAGAGATGAAAGTGTTTCTGTTCCTGAGAGAGCAAAGTACCAAGGTTTGTCTCTAAGGTTGTCTGGCTCTAAACTAATGGCCCAGAGTTACCAAGCTGCCTGTGTACTGACTCTTTTCTTTGCTAAATGTCACCAGCCCAGGGCCCACCAGTCTGGCTCCATCATTTTCGGGTGTGTTTTATTTCCTCTCCTGATTTTATCCAAGGTAAAAAATATATGGCACAAACCATATTGACCCTTAGCTACTTGGTGCAAGTCTTCATCACTATCTCCTGCTTTCACTGCTCATTGTAAGTGTAAGTGTATGTATACACACACACACACACACACACACATAGTTTTAATATACTTACTTGATTTGTATTTCCACCTGTACAATTTTTATTTCAAGAGCAGGACTAAGTAAGCCTGTTCTAGAAACCCTAACACATATATAGGGAGAGTAGGGTTGGAGTTAACTGGTTTCCCTGGAATCAGAACATGGTGCACCACACTTGTGTGAGTGCCAGAAAATATGATCTGAAGCATTGGAGCCTTGGGTGATTGATCAACAAGGCACTGGCCAGGGACACAGAGAAAAGTGTGTCAAAGTATTAGAGAACATGGGAGAAGCCATCCTCTTCAGAGCCTGTAGGCCTTCACCCCCATAAACAGTCTTTTTAACTATCTCTTTTGGCTTTTCCTCAAGTGGACAGCATTCCAATTACACCCATGAGAGCTCAGAAGTGGGAACTGACCTCTAGAACAGCCAGGAAAGGGACCCAAAGGCTGGAACTCTGGTGTTGAGCTGAGCTCTAGATCCGTGGTTCTAGTTTCTAGCAACTGATTTCTAGTTCCTAGTTTTCCTAGGCCACAGAAGACACCATTCTCATATAAACACCTTAGAGATGACCAGACTATTTGTCTTGAAGTTTGTGAAGAGTCCAGTGGACAACTCATAACCTTGGGAAATAGCTGTGGCTGCAATGTTTGTTTTCTTTTCCACTTGCAGCTATGTTTCCCTTGGGATAGAAGAGAAAAACAATCTCATTGTTTATTGCAAAAGTTTATCTCCTATCTCCAGTTCCTGTGGTCACGGCAACTTTGTCATCTCCTTACCAACAAATGCTGCCTTTCCCATCACCAATAAGGCCTGTTGTCCTTGGGCTGCAGCCACCTTGGCTGTTGTTACCATTGGATTTATCACAAGAAGATATCATGGCACACACGTCACTAGACTGCTATGCTCTTGACCACTCCTGCCTCAGCAGCCATTGAGTCTGTTGTGATCACATCTGCCACCATCTTCTCCACCACCTCCTCCTCAGCAGCAGCCACTGCCCCTGCCACCTGCAGGCCTGTTGTCAGTCTCCATGGTCATCTCCTCAGCTTCCACTCTCTATTGCCTGTTTTTCCCTGGATAATACAAGAGTAGAATGATCTCTATGTCCCTTTACAAGAGGACGATTAGTCTGTTCAAGTTAGAGGGTTTTTCTTGCACTAGCTGGTTACATTTCTACATAGGGAATAAATTATTTACTACAAGTAAATTATATACTGTACTGAAAACTCTTTCATCACAAATAGGGCAGCTTGGGATAATAATTTTGATAAAAATAATCTACAATGCCAAGTCAAGTTATCTATTAGATTCTCCTGAAGAATTGACTCTTTATAGCTAACAAAATTTGAAGCAGCCTGTGCAAAGAGGTAAGGTATGGGTCTGCCAACATTGGGCTACCATGGACTTGGTAAATGATGTTTCTTTACTAAATCCCTTCAAGAGGTGAGTGAGTCTGAGTAACTCCCTACCGTTCAGGCTTTGGTCATCACTAAAATGAATAATATTTTGCTTTAAAATTTTCAAAACTTAATCTTAGAAAAATCTTAATCTTAACCTTAGAAAATAAATCCTCAAGCTCAATCCTGGGGAAAAAAATAATGAAAGAAAGAGCTAGTTGAGAAACATTCACTTAGGAGCAGATCATGTCAATGGATGGGACCTCAAGATTAATTACCTGATGCTATTTCTTTGAGCAAATTTTTCCATATATTAGCCATCCCTTTGCCTAGGGATGGCCAGTTTCACAAGAAAAAAATCCTACACTTTCTAGTGTAAAGGGTAATATAAGTTTGCCTCTCAGAACTCTGGGAGATCCCACTAATTATTATTATGACTTTAATTTGAAAGCCCTTCCCTCATCCTGCTCACTTCCACTTTCAGCTATGCCTGATGTTCCAGAATTCAAAGCCTGGCTGGTTCAGTTTCTTCAGAGTGAACTTTGGTCCACTTTTCACAGAGGTGAGGAAAGGGTCCTTTAGTGGGGGAGCAGATATGGATGTACTAACTGCTCCTTTCAACTAAATCTCCTGTTTTCAGCCCAATTCTCCACCCCTGCCTTCAAAGGTAGCTAAAGACCACATGCTGGATCATTCTGTAATTCAAGGGCTGAAACTATTTCACTTCTGGTTGATTACCTTCTCCCTATAAGCACGTGGGTTATATTAGCAAGTTTCGAGGAGAAAAAAAATCTTGTCTTTTCTTTTGTTCATTCTATCAAAATCCCTGTTATTTTCCTACTGTCTTGCACTTTTTAAAATTTCATCTTTGGTCTATCAAATATTAATTTTTGTGTGTGAAGGGAGATGAGGAGATTAGATGAATCTTGCTCTATATTAGGGCTAGCCAAAACTTCATCATTTATTGAACATCCTCTTACAAATCCTCTTATTTGTAACACATAAGGGAGTAGCATATACTTTGCCTTCAGAACTCAGAAATGGCATCACAAATTTTACATTTTCTCTGAGACTTAAATGGTCAGGCAAGTAGAAATGTGTGGTGGGAAGTTATTAAGGCATAGGAAATGATGTGTGGAAACTGCATGGAGATAGAAAAACAGATGGGAAGTGAAAAATGAGGCTGCTAAGACACTAAGACAGGTCTTAAAGAGCACTTAATGCCATATAAAAAATTTAACTTTATGCATTGGACCACCAAGTCATAATATAAGATAAGCCTAATATTTTAAGAGATACATACAAATCATCTTGTCATCAATTAATTAAGTGGCTTTCTGGAGGTCCCCTTTTCTATTATATTTGACAGGTAATTTTTTCAGTTTTTCCTCTCCCAAGCACACTTCATAATTCCATCACTGCTTATGCCTCTATGGTCTTCACTTCTTTTTCATCTCAATGTGACATCACTGAAGAGTTACGCATCTCACATATGCCAAATAAGCTCTTCAAACGTTAGTAGAAAGCAAAAGGCAAGGACCACTGAGTACACTTCCCAACCACCACACAAATGAATCAGCAGAGTATGGAAGCCTTAAGGCTTGGGGAGTTTGAAAACACCTCTGCCCAAGTAGCTGGCTGGCTTCTAAACTATGCAGATACAAAAAGAAACCCTAAGAGGTTAGACTAAAAGAAATAAAAATTACAATTGAAATCCCAGCATACACATCAGTAGCTACATCCTATGGGAGAAATAACCCCTGCCGTTCAAGTTCAGGAGAGCTACACCTTCTCTTCATGGCCCCCCCCCCAAAAAAAAATAACCCTCCAAATTTGTAATTGCTATAACATATTTTCTTAAAAAATATGAAACATGCAAAGAAAGTGTGACACATAGGAGAAATAAGCAATCAGTAGAAACTGACTTTTAGTTAGCCCCGATGTTGGTTTTATCAGGAAAAGACTTCAAAGCAACTATTATAAATAAGTTCAGAGAATGAAAAAAAAAAGATAACTTAACAAGTCAAGGATATCAATAGAAAAATAAAAACCACACATACACACACACACACAGATTTAGAGTTGATAAATACCATGTTGAAATTTTTAAAATATCACTAAATAGGCTCAACAATATATTAGATGGCAGAAGGACAGAGGTATCAGTGAACTCATAATAGAGCAATAGAAATTACTGAATCTGAACAACAGATTGAAAAAAAATTAGGGAAAAATGAACAGAGCCTCAAAGACCTGTGAGACAATGTAAACATATACTGGAAATTCCAGAAAGAAAGGAGAGATAGAATGGGGCAGGAAATCGCATGGCCCCATACATCTCAAATTTGATGAAAAACATAAATCTACAAATTCAAAAAGCTCAACTAATCCTATGTAGGATAAACATAAAGATAGCCATTCCTAGACAAAGAAAAAATATTGAAAGGGGGATATATATATATATATATATATATACACATCTATATATATACCTGCACCCTCTTTTTTTTCTTTTTTTCTTTCTTTTTTTTTTTTTGTCTAGGTGTAGATATATCTGTAATACACTTTAAAATCAAAGACTCAAATAGGTTGAAAGAAAATAGATGAGGAAAGATACATAATGCAAACAGAAACTATATGATGCTGGACTGGATTTATCAGTCAAAATAAACTTTAAAAATATATATCTTGAGACCAGCAGGAATACTTCATGATTAAGGGTCAATACATTAGGAAGATTTAACAGTTGTAAATGGACAATACGAGTTCCAAAATACATGAAGCAAAACTGACAGAACTAAAAGTAGAAATAGACAATTTAACAATTGTAGCTGGGGATTTCAGTACTCTTCTTATAGCTGTGGTCAGCAAACTGCGGCTTGCAAGCCAAATGCAGCTCTTTGGCTCCTTGAGTGTGGCTCTTCCACAAAATACCACGGCCTGGGAGAGTCTATTTTGAAGAAGTAGTGTTAGAAGATGTTCAAGTTTTAAAATTTTGGCTCTCAAAAGAAATTTCAATTGTTGTACTGTTGGTATTTGGCTCTGTTGATTAATGAGTTTGCTGCCCACTGTCTCATAGTAACTGATAGGACAACTAGACAAAAAATTAGTGAAGATATATAGAGAAGACACGAACATAAACCCTGCCCTTATAACCCACTTGAGATAAGCCAACCAAGCAAGAAGGAAGGGATTAGAGCAAAAGCAGGTGTCCGTGGGCCAGAGCCATAAAGGCTAAGTGGAGAGCCAGTGCTAAGAACCAATGCTGAAGGTCAGAAGACAATCCTTACAAAACAGAGAGGGAGATGATTTTTCTACTTAGAAGAACAGAGAAATGTAGCTGGGCCACAAGAGTCAGGGGCAGTATAAAGGAAAATCAGTTGAGGCCCATGCTGAAACTGACAACCAGAGGGCTGATTCCAGAGAACAGACACAGAATTAAGTTCCAGAAGGAATGAAAAATCCTTTCTGAGATTCCACCAGAGATCATTTGTTCCAAAGTAAGGTTGGGCCAGAAATCTGAGGAGCTCGATCCGGCCTCCACCCTGTTGGGCCAGACAGAGTGGAGGCAGGAAAACGAACTGGAGCTGAACAACAGTGCCAATCCAACCAGACTATGGCTGAGCCTCAGTGAGATTAGGATAAAAAATCTTGGGTTTGTAAACCTATCCATTTGTCTGCTCTCATATTTGCTTTCTTTTCCTTCAGTTTTTTTGTTTGTTTTTGTTTTTTTAAAAAATTCCAGCAAGTCCCAGCTGAACCCAGAGGAAAGCTGGGTTCCCACACCTAAATCAAGATAAACAGTGGACATGCTCCAGAGGCAGCAGTGGGGGAGCAGGACCTGAACTCGAGGAAATGGAGTTGAAACAGTAGACGTACCGAGACCTTCCTGCCTAGGGATTTTTACCTTTCCTTGTGCTTTTTCGTGAAGCTTGTGCTTACACAGTGGCTTTGGACATGAGGTGAAGGAGACCTTGTGACTTCCCATTGTCAGAAGAACAAATAGAGGATTACTTTTGTGGAGTTGTAGAATGTTTATCATCCTAAAGAAAAGCATTTGTCTCATCTGAAGAGAAATTCTGTTTTCTTATCTCAGACTAGTCCCTAAAATAGTCTTCAGTGCTTTTATTTACTCTTTCCAGTTTTATAGAAATACTAGAGGCCCAGTGCATGAAATTCATGCATAGGTAGGGTCCCTAGGCCTGGCTGGCGATCAGGGCCGATTGGGGCCTTCCTTTTGACTGCTGCCTGCTGGCTGCTGGCCAGGGTCTCCCTTCATTCTGCGCCACTGGTGGTCAACACACATCATAGCAAGCAATCAATCTCCCGGTTGAACTCCAATGGGGACAATTTGCCTATTAGGCTTTTAGATAGATAGATAGATAGATAGATAGATAGATAGATAGATAGATAGATAATTGACACATAACATTGTGTAAGTTTAAGGTGTACGTGTATTTAATACCAGTATATATTAAAAATGATTATTACAATAAGGTTAGTGCCTTTAATACAAAGGAAAACAGTAAGCACTGGAAGGTTAGATAACCTGTCTATGGGTATCCATCCAAGGGCAGAGGCAAAGTTCAAAAGCAACTCTACAACTGCTCAGGTTAACATGACTATGAAAATAAACCTTCTTAACTGATCCCAACCATGGTTCCTGCCTTGTCCTTTCCCCCTCCTCCCTTGCCAGGAAGCAGGATTTTAGAGGCTATAGCTTAGAGTAGAGTATCAGGGCTCAACCCCAAAGATGGGAAATGGAACTCATTGACCAATGTTGCTGTGAACTCCTAGTGTGTTTAAGAGCTTGGAGGGAGCCAGAAAAAGCTGTATAACCCAGAGAGTACTTGGACACACAACTGCTTTGAAAGCTCTAAAATTGCCCAGATGTTGAGGTAAAGTCTATTTCTAGTTTTTTAAAACATATGTATCTGGCTCCTTTGTGTTAAGATTTTTAGACATAATTTTTCCTTACTCTCTTCTGTATAATATAAACAGATGAACTATGATATTAACAAAAAGTTGTTATATTTTTGTGACTAATATGTAAATAATTTACAATTCTACTTTGTCTTTTTCTTCTTTACTTTCTATTGTGATGTTCACTTTTCAAAACACCTTTTCAAAGGAAATTTAGGAACTCAATGTCTTTGTTTTCCTATTTTTAAAATATATTTTTATTTATTTCAGAGAGGAAGTTGTGGGGGGGAGAAATGTCAGTGATGAGAGAGAATCACTAATCAGCCACTTTCTGCAAACCCCACACTAGGGATAGAGCCCGAAATCCAGGCATGTGTCCTGACCGGGAATTCATAGGTCGATGCTCACTGAGCCATGTCAGCCGGGCTGTCTTCCTATTTTAACTGTTCTTCTCTGCAATCTTGTCTATAATAAATTCATGCACCCAAACCAAAAAAAAGCAGAGTTCTAAATTTATATAGCATAGTTTCTGTTATCATGCTTTTATAAAACCACATTTAGAGATTTGTAAAAATACAGTTAACAGGCTTAGAGTCTAATTGGCCACATATTCTTATTTCTAAAGAGGGCAGAAGTGGAGGATTTTGTGATTAAAGTGCAAAGGAAATTTCAGAAAGAGAATTGTACAACCTTGGCAGTATAGAAGTGGTGGAAAAAAGAACAGAGGTCACAGTGAAATCTTAATTTCTAAAAGATGAAAGCTAGCATAGGAATTCTATGAGAATTTATTCCTAAATAAAATCAGGTCTCTTTTTTTAAAAAATTATATAATTTTGTAACACTACCTCTAATTCTGTGTGCTAGAGTTTGTTTTCTTATGGTTTATCAAATACGATTTTGTTTATATTCGTGAAATTTAAAAGGATTCATTGTCAAATTAAAGCAGGGAGAAAATGTCTCTACCAAACATAAATGTAGCTGATTTTATAATAGCTAAGGCAATATGATTTTACACATTTTCTCTATTTACCAGTAGTGGAAGTATACTCATCACATGTAAACCTTGCAAATTTTTTATCCAATGTATGTTTATTAAATAAACATATTCTTATTTTAGACAAGTAGAGACTTTTAAGCTTCAGGCTTTTGATAAATTGCAGAAGCCTGTGTAACCGCTGAGGAGCAATCTGACAGGAATTGGCAGCAATAACAAACAGAACAATGAAGGTCCATTATCTTTGAGTTCACAGAAAAATGACTTGGCACCTATCCAGTTGCATAATCAGTCTATTTTAGTATTTATCACACAAACCAATGGATTTTTCCAAATAGTAGTAAATTAGGTGTGGTTCTTTTTTTTTTTCCTTCTTCTTTTTTTAAAAAGAGGATTTCCTGACAATCAGTCAGGAAGTTATGATAATATCTTTGTATATTTTCATAAAATGGTACATTATGCACCTATGATAAGAAACAATGGGCCCTTGGTATCAGCTTTTTTATTCTGCACGTTTGGAGAACTTTATTTTCAATGGTTCTCTTTTGACATTGTTAGTCTACTTCAAGGATGACTTTACTATAGTCTAATTTCCTTGAAATATGTGTTTTGCCATGCTCCATTGCAATAAATAAGGAGAATCCTATTTTTAAAATATATTTTTATTTATTTCAGAGAGGAAGTCGGAGGGGGGAGAGAGAGAAATGTCAGTGATGAGAGAGAATCACTAATCAGCCACTTTCTGCAAACCCCACACTAGGGATAGAGCCTACATGGAAGCCTGGCTTTTGCTCATTAGAAGAGGAGAGCAAAGCAGGACAACACTGCTACTCAAACATATCCTACAACATATAATTCAAGGGTCATTCATGTATGTATTTGAAGTCCAATACAGTATCTTTATTTATAAGCACTTTGCAGTAATTGATGTTTAAGTAACTTTTCTAGTTATCACAAAATATCCAAATTAAACTTATAAGTTGTTGGTTGTGAAGAGAAAATATTCCTGAATCTCAAATCATTTAAGGTTACACATAATATTGAAGTTGCCATAAAGACGGTAAATGTTGTTTTCTAATATTAATAAGAAAATTTTTTATTTTTATGAATCAAATATACATACTATAAACCCATTGACAGGTCTACCAATAAAATTAAAACATGACTTACTCTTGTATGTATTCAGTGCAAATTTTTAAATTACCTTAAAATAATTGCTCAGACATCAAATAATGTTCAAAATGTTCAAATATTCAAAATCCATTCAAAATATGAATAAGGAACTCCTTATTGTAAAATTTTATAAAGGGCAGCAACAAAAAAACTACAGCTAATATTATATTAATGGTAAGGACTGAATGCTTTCCCAGAAGGAATGAAGCAATGTAAGATTGTACTGGAGGTCTTAGGCTGTGCAATACAGTAAGAAAAAGAAATAGGAGGCACACATATTGAAAAAAAAAGTTAAATTGCCTTTATTTGTAGGCAACATGATCACCTATATAAAATCCTCTGGAATTACAAAAGAAAAGCTACTAAATCTAATAATTAAGTTTATCAATGTTGCAGGATGTAAGATCAATGTATAAAAATCTATCATATTTCTAAATATTAGTTAGAAAAAGCAACTTGAAGTTTTAAAAAGGAATACCATTTAAAATAGCTTCCAAAAGATTAAGTTTTTAACGAAAAATTTGACCTACCATGTTCATATCCATACATTGGAAACTATAAAACACTGCTGAGAGAAATTAGAGAAGTCTTAAATTAGTGAATACCTAGGGTGTGTTCATGAATTAGAAAATATGGTATTATTAAAATGTCAATTATTGCAAAATTGATCTGTAGACTCAGTGAAATCCCAATAAAAATCTTAGCATTATTTTTATCTGTAGTAATTCATAAATTGATTCTAAAGTTCATATGAAAATGTAAAGTACCTAGAATAGTCAAACTAAAATTATATAACATACTTTCTAATTTTCTTATTAATGCCCTGCAGAAGAACAGTATGCAAGCTTTGAGTGATTTCCTGAGTGTAATCCTGGCCTCATTGATTACCAGCTATGTTATATCTCCATTTGTTTCCTTATATATAAAATTAAAAACAAAAAAACAGGACTCCAACATCATGGCTGGCAAAACCAAAGTGAGGGAGAGAATGAGTGAGGGAGTGAAGGAGAGGGTGAGTGTGTGGGCTTGGAAGAGGGGTTGGAGGAGGGTCATTCAGATCATGTGAAGAAGTCTTTAGAGAGGGTGATTCAGCACTCCTGGCCTTGGAGCTGCTGCTAACCCCACAGTCACTCTCCTGGCATGACTCCCGCTTCAAGATCTCACCATTTTGATAGTTTTACAAGTTTCTCCTGGGGAGGAAGCTGCAGGGAGCAGCAGCAGCTAGGCACCCAGCCTCACTGCCACCTGGACTCATTCCCAGTTGGGCCCAAGCCCACATGTACCCCACCTTGAACTTTGAGCCAGAACACCAAGGACTCTGCCCAAGGACACTGTCCCAGATATCAAGTACCTGCAGAGGTCAGGAAGGACCTGACCTGTGAGACTGCCACTGACCAGCAGGACTCTGGGCCCTGCTGTGGACTTATCAACTGCCACCACTACTGTACTGCCACCATTGCCCCAGAGCCCAGTGCTCTGCTCCTCCTCCAGGACTCTGGGCCCCAGAGCAGGGCCTACACTGAAGGCCAGGTTGGTATATGTCATCTCCCTGCCCTGGATCTGTAGAAGAGGAGAGCAAAGCAGAGACAACACTGCTACTCAAACATATCCTATTGTTTCTTATCATAGGACCCAAGGATACTGAAGAGCTGCATATTTGTAGGAATTTGTGCTGGTGAGCAAAAAGGGGACTGGATAGTAGGGCTAGGAAAGATGATCTGCCCTGCCCACCTGAACCCATCAGCAAAACAGCTGCTTCTGACTCAATCTTCAGTAACAGATAAGGAGAACAGCCTGGGGCTGAAAATCTGTGGCTCTGCAGTGAGGAGGAGCCAGCAAGCTAGGCATTGGAAAGAGAGGAAGTGCCGGTCTCCTCCCTCTCCCCCTGCTAAGCTACTGGCACCACTCCCAATACTGGTCTGATCAAACCATCCTGGCCAAAACCAGAATACCCACTGCAGAGCCCAGCTCCATGGGGGAAGGGAGACTAGCTCAGAACAGGAACTTAGTGCAATTTACAACAGCATGAGAAAGGAAATAGGAACCACAAACAAGAATCAGACAGAAATGAAGAATAATATATCTAACATCAAGAACACACTGGAAAGAATTAAAAGCAGACTGGATGAAGCAGAGAATTGAATCAGCCATTTGGAAGACAAGATAGATATAATAGCCAATGAGAGCAGCAAATAGAAAAAAAAAGAATTAAAAAGTAGGAAGATAGCTTAAGGGAGCTCCAGGACAACATGAAACATAACACTTGCATCATAAGAATCCCAGAAGGGGAAGAAAGTGAGCAAGGGACAGAGAACTTGTTTCAAGAAATAATGATAGAAAAATTTCTCAACCTGGTAAAGGAAAAAGTCACACAAGTTCAGGAAACACAGAAAGTCCCAGTCAAGATGAATCCAAAGAGACCCACACCTAGACACATCATAATTAAAATGGCAAACATTAAAGCAAAAGGTAGCAAGAGAGAGACAGAAAATTACCTAACAAGGAGTTCTCATTAGAATTTTAGCAAAATTCTCAATAGAAACACTTCAAGCCAGAAGGGAATGGCATAAAGTATTAAAAGTAATGAAAAGCAAAGGCCTAAATCCAAGACTACTGTATCTAGCAAGGCTATCATTTAAATCTGAAGGTGAAATAAAAAGCTTTCCAGACCAAAAAAATAAAAAATAAAAGGAGTACATTACCAGCAATGAAAGAAATATTAAAAAGGACTGCTTGAAGAAGAAGAAAAGGAGAGAGGATCATAGTCATAAAGAAAATAAAAAGGGCAATAAAAAAATACCTGTCAATTATAACCTTAAATGCAAATAGATTAAATGCTCCAATCAAAAGATGTAGAGTGAGCCTTAGTTGGTTTTGCTCAGTGGATAGAACATCAGCCTGCAGACTGAAGGGTCCCAGGTTTGATTCCAGTCAGAGGACATAACTTGGTTGTAGGCTCCATCCCTAGCTGTGGTTGGAGCACCTGTGGGAGGCAATCAATCGATGTGTCTCATATTGATGTTTCTCTTTCTCTGGCTCTCCTTCTCCCTTTTACTCTTTCTAAAAATCAATGGAAAAATATCCTCAGGTGAGGATTGACAACAACAACAAAAGGATTGGGTGACTGAATTGACACACACAAACACACACAAAAAACATGACTTACATGTGCTATTTAAAAGAGACCCACCTCAGAACAAACGTTACATACAGACTGGAAGTGAAAGAATGGAAAAAAAATATTTCCTGCAAATTGAAAGGAAAAAAAGCTGAGGTAGCAATACTCATATCTGACAAAGTAGACTTTAAAACAAAGGCCATAACAAGAGACAAAAAGGCCACTTCATAATACTAAAGAGAATGACTCATCAAGAAAATATAACCCTTGTAACCATATATGCATCCAATACAGGAGCACCCAAATATATATAAAAAATTCTTGATGGATTTTAAGGGAGAGATCAACAGCACTACAATGAATCATAGTAGGGGACTTTAACATCCCACTGACATCACTGACAAAAAAATCAGTAAGTAAACAGAACCCTTAAATGACACACTAGATCATATGGATCTAACTAATATTTACAGAATGTTTCACCCCAAAGCAATAGAATATACATTCTTCTGAAGCACACATGGAACATTCTCAAAAATAGACCTCATGTTAGGGCATAAAATAAGTCTATACAAATTCAAGGAGATTGATATCATACTAAGCATTTTCTTGGACACCAATGGCATGAAGTTAGAAATCAACTATAATAAAAAAACCATCAATACATTCAGGATAAATAGCATGTTATTAAACAATGAGGTGATTACCAATGAGATCAAGCAAGAAATTAAAAACTTCCTAGAAACAAATGAAAATGAACACACAACCACCCAAAACCTATGGGACACAGTAAAAGCAATTCTGAGAGGAAAATTCATAGTATTACAGGCCTACCTCAAGAAAACCACTAATAGCCAAAACCAGTTTGGCTCAGTGGATAGAGCGTCAGCCTGCAGACCGAAAGGTCCCAGGTTCGGTCCCGGTCAAGGGCATGTATCCAGGTTGTGGGCACATCCCCAGTAGGGGGATGTGCAGAAGGTGGCTGATTGATGTCTCTCTCTCATTGATGTTTCTAACTCTCTATCCCCCTCCCTTCCTCTCTGTAAAAAATTATAAAATATATATATTTTAAAAGAAAACCACTAATAAATGATCTAACCCTACAACTAAATGAATTAGAAAGAGAATATCAAGAAAAGCCCAGAGGAAGTAGAATGATGAATATAATAAAGTTCAGATGGAAATAAATGACATAGAGAATAAAAATAGTACAAAAGATCAATGAATCCAATAGCTATAGCTGGTTCTTTGAAAAAAATCAAAATTGATGAAACCCCCTAGCCAAGCTCAGCAAGAGAGAGAGAGAGAGAGAGAGAGAGAGGAGCGGGACGGGGGGAGGAATTGATGAACCTCTAGCCAGGCTCATGAAAGAAAGAAAGAAAGAAAGAAAGAAAGAAAGAAAGAAAGGAAGGAAGGAAGGAAGGAAGGAAGGAAGGAAGGAAGGAAGAAAGAAGGAAAGAAAGAAAGAGAGAGAGAAGAGAGAGAGGACCCAAGTGAATAAAATCAGAAATTAAACAGGAATATAACAATGGACACCACAGAAACACAAAGGATTGTAAGCAAACACTATTAACAAGAATGTGCCAACAAACTGGACAACCTGGACAAAATTGACAAATTCCTAGAAACATACAATCTTCCAAAACTCCATCTGGAAGAATCAGAAACCCTGAAAAGGCCAATAACAACTGATGAAATTAAAGCAGTAATTAAAATATTCCCAGCAAACAAAAGTCCTAAACCAGATGGATTTCAGGAGAATTTTACTGAACACTCAAAGAAGAACTAACACCTTTCCTCCTCAAACTATTACAAAAAATTTAGGAGGAAGGAACACTTCCAAACACTTTTTACAAAGAAAATATAGGCAGCAAAATATCAGACATCTTGTCCTAGCCTATTTAGCTCAATGGATAGAATGTCAGCCCACAAATTGAAGGGTCACAGGTTTGGTTGCAGGCTGGGTCCCTGGCCCCAGATGGTGCTCATGCTGGTGGAAAGCAATCTATGTGTCTCTCTCAAATTGAAGGTTTCTCTCTCTATGTCTCTCCCTTCCTTCTACTCTCTCTAAAAAAAATCAATAGAAAATATTCTCAGGTGAAGATTAACAAAAAAATATCAGACATCTCATGTAGCAAAGTTTTCACTAATACATTGCCTAGGACAAAAGAAAAAAACAAAAAAATAAACAAGTGGGATTACATCAAAATAAAAGGCTTCTGAACAGCAAAAGAAACCAGCCTCAAAATGAAAAGGAAAAATTTGGCAGCATAAGGTATACACCTGTACATACTGCCTCTCACAACCACATCAAAACTACAACTAAAAGACAAAACGACTATCCCTCAGAACCACGGGAAAGCTAGTGGAGTGGCAGTTCTACAACTAGAAGGAAAGATAAAAGTGCATTGAGACCTGGTAGGATGTGCAGAGACTCAGAAAGGCAGAGGTACAGAGACGTGAGTGAATCGGGCTGGCGTGTGCTGTTTTTTTCAATTGGGAAGGAGTTACAAGTTCCCGACTACTCTGAACTCCACTTTCCCACGAGATTCTGGGGACGCAGACTAATTTCGGGAGAAACTGGACTGTCTGCCACCAGGTCGGAAAGGGAAGGTGGCTCTCTTGCAGAGTTGCGCACTGCAATCATTTTTTACTGTGCTGGGGCGCGGGCCGGGAGACAGGGATCAGAATGCGGAAAGGCGGAGATGCAGAGAGGCCTGACTGGCAGCCATCACTGTTTACTACACCCTAGAGCTTTCCTGAGACCCCACCCTCCCAATTTACAAACCCACCCAAGCTGTGCGCAGCGACTTTTGCTTATGAATGGCCTACCCTCTAGCAGCTTAACCTAACAAATTGCAACTGTGTCAGACGACTCCAATACTTCCAAACTCCAAGCAAAGAGGAGAAATCTGCAGATCCCCCTGTAGCTCCTGCTGGATGTCCTCAGACAGTAGCTAACTTACATCTCCTTGGAGATTTAGAAACCAGTGTACCTAGAGGTCAGTGTGAGATGACACCAGATTTCAACTCCTCACATATATAAATGACACACTCAAATGGCAGACTCGGTGAGCACCAAAGCCCCAGTGAAGCAAGTCCTGCCCCATATGAATGTCTCCAGCACAGCAGCTCTTCCATTACAGACACAGGGGATCCTCACAGCCAATTGGCCTGGAGGTCAGTTCCTCCCAGTGTACCAAAAGCAATCAAGGCTTAACTACAACAAGACTGTGTACCCAGCCAAAAGGGTACACCAAGAGTATCCACCTCAGGTGATTGGGGAGGCAGAGCTACTGGGCCATAAAGGACAACTAGCACACAAAGCCACTCCATCAAAACAGGGAAGCAGCCAAAATGCGGAGACAAAGAAACATGTCACGAATGAAAGAAATGGAGAAAAGCAAACTACTGGACATAGAGTTCAAAACCACATATATAAGGTTACTCAAGAATCTTCTACAAACCACCAAGAAGAGGACCTGAATAGACACCCAAAGAGGACATACAGATGGTTATCTAAAGATGCTTAACATCATCAATCACCAGAGAAATGCAAATTAAAACCATAATGAGATTATATCTCACACCTGTCAGAATGGCTGTCATCAATGAATCAACAAAAAACAAGTGTTGGAGAGGCTGTGGAGAAAAGGAACCCTTGTGCACTATTGGGAAAAATGCAGGCTGGTGCAACCACTGTGAAAAACAGTACAAAGTTTCTTCAGAAATTAAAAATGAAGCTGTCTTATGACTCAGTGTTCCACTTCTAAGCATATATCCAAAGAAATCCACAACTGTAATTTGAAATAAATATGCATTCCTATGTTCATTGCAACATTATTTAAAATAGCCAAGCTATGGAAGTAACTCAAATGCCCATCAATTGGTGGATAAAAAAGTGTTGGTACATATATTTAATTAAATATTACTAGGCCATAAAAAAAGAATGAAATCTTACCATTTGCAACAACACGGATGACCTAGTAGGTATTATGCTAAGTAAAGTAAGTCAGACAGAGAAAAGACAAATATTTGACTTATATGTGGAATGCAAAGAACAAAATAAATGAGCAAACAAAATAGAAACAGACTTATAGATACAGAGAACAAATTGAAGGTTTGGGGGGTTGGGTGATAAATGTGAAGGGATTAAGAAGTACAAATTTAGTTTCAAAATAGTTATGGGGAGGTAAAGTACAGCATATGGAATATAGTTGCTAATATTATAATAACTATTTTAACAAATTAACTCTGGGCTCAGTATTGATAAGTCATTGTAGGGGGCACAAGTTGACATGAGATAATTAGTTAGGAAGTTATTGCTTGGAGTCCTGAAGAAATTATTGTGGTGTGACCTGACTGGAAGTGGTCTAGATATAAAAGAGGGGACAGAGGCAAGAGGAGATAAAAGCAATAGTATAAGTACAGGGTTGAGTATGAAGAATGTGAAGGAGAGTGAAGGGTTAAGAATGACTCCTGCATTCCCAGCTGACTTTGGGAACAACGGAAGCACATGAGATTTAATCAAGACAAACTTTGCAGATCTTAATTGCTGTTTCTGCCAAATAAGAGATGCTCTTTTAAGTTTTGTCCAGTTCTAAAACTGAATGTTTATATCATCTAATTCAATCATTTTTTGAAATAAGAAGTGGCCTAATTAGAGTAGAAATAGAGGTAAATGCATTAGTTATCTATTGTTATATAAAAAGTTACTCCATACCTTAGTGATTTAAAACAAGAAACACTTATCATCTCACAGTTTCTGTGGGTTAGGGATTCTGGAACAGCTTAGCTGGGTGGTTGTGGTTCAGGCCACCACCAGCTGAAGGCTTGACTGAAGTGGGAAAAGTCATCTGCTTCCATAGAGGCTCACATGGCTGTTGGCAGAAGTCCTCTGATCCTCACTGGCTCCTGGCAGGCCTTCACTTCTCCCCATCTGGGCCTCCCTATAGGTTGCTTGAGCATCCTCATCACATGGTACCTGGCTTCCCCAAAGCCATTTATCCCAGTGATCCCAGGGAGAGGAAGGGAGGAGGTTGCAGTGCCCTTTATGATCTAGTCTCAGAAGTCACATAACATCAATTCTACTTTATTCTAGTCATTAGAAGCAAGTTACTATGTCCAGCCCATACTCACAGGGTAGGGAATTAGGCTCTATCTCTTAAAGAAAGGAGTCTCAATTAATTTGTGGATGTATTTTAAAAAATCACCACAGTAAAATTTAAATCTCATACACTTGAAATTTTATAAAGTGCTGGGCAACTTTTCTCTGCTGCAAATAAAACTTTTTTTAAAGATATATATATATGTGTGTGTGTGTGTGTGTGTGTGTGTGTGTGTGTGTGTGTGTGTGTATTGATTTTAGCAAATAAGAAAAAGAGAAAGAGTGAAACATTAATGATGAGAATCATTGATCAGTTGCCTCATGCATGCCCCCTACTGCGGATTGAGCCTACAATCCAGGCATATGCTCTGACCCAAAATCAAACAAGTGACCTTCTAGTTCCTGGATCAATGCTCAACCATTGAGCCATACTAGCTGGGCAACACTATTTTATAGATTCAACTAAATTAAAATAAAATGAAAATGTTAAAACAAGAAAGCCCACTGCATGGGAGAACATATTTGCCAATGTTATCACCAATAAGGGTTTAATCTCCAACATTTACAGGAACTCATACAACTTAACAAAAGGAAAATAAACAACCCGATTAAAAAAATGGGCAACAGACCTAACTAAATAGATACTTTTTGAAAGAAGACATAAGGAAGGCTAAGAGACATATGAAAACATGTTCAAAGTTACTAATTATCAGAGAGATGTGAATCAAAACGACAATACATATGGAATCATCAACAAATCAACAAAGGACAAGTGCTGGTGAGGATGTGGAGAAAAAGAAACCCTCGTGCACTGCTGGTGGGAATGCAAACTGGTGCAGCCATTGTGGAGAACACATGTTTGGTGTTTCCTCAAGAAGCTAAAAATGGAAATCCCATTTGACCCAGTGATCCCACTTCTAAGGAATATATCCCAAGAAACTAGAAACACCAATCAGAAAGGATATATGCACTCCTATATTCATAGCAGCACAATTTATCATAGCTAAAACTTGGAAACAGCTTAAATGCCCATCAGCAGATGAGTTGATTATAAAAGTACTAGAGATCCGGTGCATGAAATTCATGCACAGGGGGAGAGGGGGCTGTCCTTCAGGCTAGCCTGCACCCTCTCCAATCTGGGACCCCTTGAGGGATGTCCAACTGCCCATTTACCCGCAATCAGACATCCCTCTCACAATCCAGGACTGCTGGCTCCCAACTGCTCACCTGCTTGCCTTCCTGATTGCCCCTGCTTTTGCTTGCCATCTTGATCACCCCCTAACCACTCCCCTGCTAACCTGTTTGCCCCTAACTGCCCTTCCCTGCAGGCCTGGGTCCCCCACAACTGCCCTTCCCTGCAGGCCTGATCACCCCCAATTTCCCTCCCCTGCAGGCTTCATCATCCCCAACTGCTCTCCCTTGCAGGTCTGGTCCCTACCATCTTGTGGTGGCCATCTTGTGTCCACATGGGGGCAGGATCTTTTGACCACAAGGGGCAATCATCTTGTATATTGGAGTGATGGTCAATCTTCATATTACTCTTTTATTAGATAGAATAGAGGCCTACTGCATGGGTGGGGGCCAGCTGGTTTACCTGAAGGGTGTCTTGGATCAGGGTGGGTGTTCCCTTGGGACATAGGGTGTCCTGGGTGAGGGTTCTGTGGTGGTTTGCAGGCCAGCCACACCTCCTGGTGACCCAAGCAGAGGCCCTGGTGTCTGTGATTTATTTATCTTCTACAATTGAAACTTTGTAGCCTGGAGCAGAACCAAGCCTTCTGCTTGCACAGCCATTGATACTTTGTTGCCTTAAGCGGAGGCCTGCGGTGGCCAAGATGTGTGGAAAGCTTGGCTTCCAACATTGCCACGGGCAACCCAAGCCTCTTTCCTGCTCTCTCTGTGGCTATAGCCATCTTGCTTTGGTTAATTTGCATACTCGCTCTAATTGGCTGGTGGGTGTGACTGGTGGGTGTGACTGGTGGGTATAACAGAGGTATGGTCAATTTGAATATTACTTTTTTATTAGATAGGATGGTACATCTACACAATGGAATACTACACTGCAGTAAAAAAGAAAACAATTCTTACCATTTGCAAAAGCATGGATGGAACTGGAGAGCATTATGCTAAGCAAAATAAGCCAGTCAGAGAAAGATAAATATCACATGATCTCACTCATTTATGGAATATAATGAACAACATAAACTGATGAACACAAACAAATCAAAAGACAGAGAACCATTGATCAAACTGTCAAATCTCAGAGGGAAGGTAGAGGAGGGTGAGGGTAAGAGGGAGAGATCAACCAAAGGACTTTTATGCATGCATATGAACTTAATCAATGGACACAGACAATAGAGGGGTACGGGTATGAATGCGGGGGTTGGGGGTAACGGGGGAATAAGGACACATATGTAATACCTTAATCAATAAAGAAAACAAAATTTAAATGGAAGTGTTACAAATTAGAAAACAGTTGCCTAGAATGCTCAGTGCTAAAGTTCAGGAGAGTTTAATGACTTATATATTTACATATCTGTATTATTGAGTGTCATTGAGCAACAAACAGATATTTGGGTCAAAATTTATGAAATATCATGATAAATCATTCTGTATATAAATGTTTAATTCGTATGTTGTAAAATACACAATGAATTCTAGAAATTACACTATATTATATATGAGAATCAAATTTTTACATGTGAATCAATTAAAGAATTTTGGAGCTTCAAGAAAGTTTACAGACTGCCTAAGCCAGCTCGCTTATTTAATAGATGAGAAAACTAAGAGTCAAGTTTTTTAAAAACTGTGGTTTTTTTTCCTAGAGCTTTCACACAGTTAGTGGCAGAAAAACACTGTTGATGGTATGGCCATCCTATCTAATAAAAGAGTAATATGCAAATTGACCATCACTCCAACATACAAGATGGCCACCCCCATCTGGTCAAAGATGGCTGCTTCTATGTGGACACAAGATGGCCACCACAAGATGGCCAGCACGGGAGGGCAGTTGGGAGGGACCGGGCCTGCAAGGGAGGGCAATTGGGGGTGATCAGGCCTCTAGGGGAGGGCAGTTAGGGATGACCATGCCAGCGCAGAGGGCAGTTAGGGGTGACCGGGCCAGCAGAGGAGGGCAGTTGGGGGAAACCAGGCCTGCAGGGAAGGACAGTTGCAGGCCTGGTCAGCCCCAACTAACACTTCCATTAGACCCAAATATCTGTTTGTTGCTCAGTGACACTCAATAATACAGATATGTAAATATATAAATCATAAAACTCTCCTGAACTTTAGCACTGAGCATTCTAGGCCTGCAGGGGAAGGCAGTTGGGGGCAACCAAGCCAGCAGGGGAGGACAGTTTGGGACGACCAGGTTGGCAGGGGAGGGCAGGGCAGTAGGTATAATCGGGCCAGCAGGGGAGCAGTTAGGTGTTGATCAGGCTGGCAGGGGAGTGGCTAGGAAGCAATCAGGCAGGCAGGCAGATGAGCAGTTGGGAGTCAGCAATGGATTCAGGCCTAAATGGGCAGTTGGACAACCCTTGAGGGGTCCCAGATTGGAGATGGTGCAGGCTGGGCTGAGAGACAAACCTCCCCCCCCCCATGCACAAATTTCATGCATCAGGCCTCTAGTTTCACAATAATGTTGGAGAAGGAATTCAATGCTCTTTTAGTCCTGCAAACCTGCATGTCTGAAAACAATCTCTGGAAAAGCACAATATATGTAACATTCTCTGTCTTTTAATGTTATTTGTAGGTAAGTTACAGACTAGTCCCATGGTCAGCAAACTATGGCTTGCGAGCCACATGTGGCTTGCGTGCCTCAGTTTGCCTCTCTGTCGACTAATGAGTTTGCCGACCACTGACCTAGACTCTCGATTCCATTAATTACAGGCTGTTGTTCTTTGTGATTAAGTCCCTATCCCAGTGGTCGACAAACTCATTAGTCAACAGAGAGGCAAACCAAGGCTCGTGAGCCACATGTGGCTCTCGAGCCGTAGTTTGCAGACCACTGGAATAGTCCATTGGCTCTTTCAAGATTACTTAGCAACTTGCTTATAGAAATTGGGAATCAAGCCAAAGGTATAGACTGCCTCATTTAGATTCTTTTTACTCCTTTATTGCTTACCTCTGAAATTTTATTGCTGTTATCACAGACTAAATTGGCTTCATTATATAAGCAAAGATGATTGAGTAAAAACTTTTATTTTGTCTTAGTTGAAGATTAAAATGCTTATATCTGTGAACATATTGTGAATTATGTACATAATAATTTGATCTTAGATAGGGAGAGAATAAATCTAGAAATACTAGTAAGTCTGCGGTTTCTTGACTCTTAGTTTAGGTACACTAGCCATGAAACCTCTATTGACTATACTGAAATTTTATAGCATATATGAGCAATTAAATTTGTATGGCTTTATAGGCATACAAAGCAAATGATAAGATAGTTTTATTTACCTTGTCTATTTTTTTCTCAAGGGCTATTATATAGGCAAACAAATTGTGAATATGTACTTAAATATGCAAGATAGTGTGAACAGGGTAAAATATCATTGTTTATAATAAAATTTCCTTTTGCATTTCTTTCTATTCAAAGGTTTTAAAAATAATTGTTATTTTACATGGTTATGGCTTTTATAAAATGATAAATAAAAATTTTGGCTGAAACCGGTTTGGCTCAGTGGATAGAGTGTCAGCCTGTGGACTGAAAGGTCTCGGGTTCGATTCCGGTCAAGGACATATGTCCTGGTTGTGGGCACATCCCATGCGTGCAGGAGGCGGCTGATCGATGTCTCTCTCTCATCGATGTTTCTAACTCTATCCCTCTTCCTTCCTCTCTGTAAAAAATCAATAAAATATATTTTTAAAATTTTGATGGAAAATTTTATTACATTACTATGCTTTAGCTTAATTCAATATCTAACTCTAGTAAAATCATTGGATGAAACTATATTTTTCAGAGAAATAGGAAATGAAAGGTGTACTTTATCATGTTAGCTCTATAAGTTCGTTTATTTAACAAGCATTTATTGGACGTCTCACTTGTCATTGTTCTTATAGTTCCTATATTTCCAGTTACTCAATATACATTTTTTCATAGACACTTAAAAGTCAACATCTTCCTAAACTGCTTAATTATCTTGATCTCTCAGTTCCACTTCTTTTATACTCCCTACTTATTATAATGGTACCTATTAGAAACCCTGAAATCATTTTAACATCTTTCTCTCTTACTCCTCAAATCTTTTTAAAAGATTCTACTTTTTTGTCTTCACAACCTTCCAAGTTCCATCCCCCATCCTCTCGGTCCTCAACCTTTATTGCAAAGGTCTATCTAAGATCTGATGACCTCACCATCCTCTCTCGCTATCACACTCTTTCCCAAGCAACTTACTAACACAACTCAGATCACATCATTCCTCTTTTGGATTCCTATTTTCTTAAAGATGAAGGGTAAATTCTGAACTTCCCAACCTGATCTCAATTCACCTTTCTGAAACCTCTGATTATAAACATCTTTGTCTGTCTAAACATCAAGCCTAGCTTGCTACTCAGTCTCCAAAGCTTATTCCTCCCTACCACTTCTTCCTTTAACCTCCCCTCCTCTGTGGCTCTCTCTTCTCTAGGCAGATTTAATTGCCTTCTCTTTTGTCTCCCTCGATACTTTGTCTATCTTTATTATAGCTCATATTGCACAGTTGGTTTGATTTTCTCAATACTGGACCTAGGGGGTAGGGACCAAATCTTATTTACAGTAGCAAAGGGTTGAGTTTGTTCTATATCGAAAAACTTCCATTTATAAACCATACTTGCAAAAATGAATTTTCTTCATTTTCAAGAAATACTTTTATATGTGCTAACAAGACAAATGCTTTGTAACTATTCCAGAATTCAGAATCAGACAACATATTGTGGTGGAACACGGTAGGATTGTAGCAAAAAAGACTTAATAATATATTGTAATGGATTGTTTTTGGCTTTTCCTTTTTATACATATTTTGTGTTATATGTAAAAAATGTTTTATAACTACTTATAATAGTATCAGATTTTCTTTTTCTGGAAAAGTTTTCAGCAAATATATATTGCTCCTTTGAAATCTGAAGTGTTGGAATTAAACTGAGAAAGAAAATTTTCAATTTTCTCTAATATTTCATTTAAAAGTGCAGATAGCTTTGGCTGGTGTGGCTCAGTTGTTTGAGTGTAATCCTAATGCACCAAGAGGTTGCTGGTTTGATTCCCAGTCAGGGCACAAGCCTGGATTGTGGGCTCCATCCACAATAAGGGGCAAGCAGGAGGTGGCCAATCAATGTTCCTCTTTCACATTGATGTCTCTCTCTCTCTTTCTCTCTCTCTCATTCTCTCTCTCTCTCCCCCTTCCACTCTCTCTAAGATCAACTAAAAACAAACCATATTAAAGGTGATATATTTGATGTAAGGAATAAGAAAGCAAGGATAGCGTGTAGATGAAGTTATGATCAATAGTAAACTTAACTCCTGACTATAAAATCCTGTCCACTCCTTTCCCAGTTCTTCACAGAAGAACCTCACACTTAGAAAACAGTGGCTTTGTTACCAGTGATGTTGGCTCTCTGTTCTTGAGTTTCGCAAAGAAAGAATTCAGAGTGCAAAAGGAAGTTTATCTATTATGCAAAGCAAAGGTACACTCCAAGGGAAGATTCGAGTGGGCTGCTCAGAGAACTGCCTTGGTCCTTTAGCAAGAGAGTCCCATCGGCAGGAGAAGTGAGCCAGCTGAGCTGCATGGATTCAGGAAACAAGTTACAGAGGGGAAAAAAAAAAAAAAAAAAAGGGCCCTGGAGACAGGTTCAGTGGGTTAGCCCAGAACCAGCTGCCTCCACCTGCTGCTTCCCTGGTTGCAATTTTCATGAAGCCTCTTAGAGATAAGAGAAAGAAAGCAAAGAAAAATGCATGAAGAAAGAAGGTATGGGCTTGCTCTAGTCTAGAGAGAGAGAGCAATGCGCTGGTCCTCTGTCTTAAGGGATTTTTAAAATCTGTTTTCTAAAGGCAGGAATTCTAGAGGAGATCTCAGGAATATTCATCAGCTTTCCAGGGGTGCCCTTTAATATACTGATTCGTCAAAATGAGCTTATAGAGTCAGGGTCATTGTTTCTACCCGTTGGTTGGCACTAGGGTAGGGGGTCAGTAATCATTGCATCTGGTCCTCATCTCAGCTATCATGTAGTTTCCTCTGGTTTTGCTGTTTTTCTGGGCCTGGAGCTGAAACACAACTGAAACCTAGATGTTATCTTTATTTTGACCAAAACTCTGTTTCTATGGTCAACAAACCTTAAGCTTTGTTTCCAAGATTATTTGATGCCATCAAAACCTCATTGTCTTGAGGGCTTAATGCGTAAGGAGTGGTCATGCAAGGGGGAAGGAGGCAGGTGAGTCAGGGTGTTGGATCAGGCACGTTTGAATCAGCCACCTGTCTTCATTTCTTGCTAAGGAATTGTCCAAGCTTCTTCTTCTTCTTTTTTTAAATATATTTTTATTGATTTTTCACAGAGAGGAATGGAAAGGGATAGAAAGCCAGAAACATTGATGAGAGAGAGACATCGATCAGCCGCCTCGTGAACACCCCCTACTGGGGATGTGCTCACAACCAATGTACATGCCCTTGACCGGAATCGAACCTGGGACCTTTCAGTCCCCAGGCCGACGCTCTATCCACTGAGCCAAACCGGTTTCGGCTGTCCAAGCTTCTTACTGTCCTTCCTCAACTTTGCTTTTGTGTAATTGACAACCAACATTGTGGTAACACTTAGATTTCTTTACACTGCGAAAGTAATGTAGAAAATACTGAAGAACAGAATAAAGAAAAAATATGTGTCGGAAACCAAACATTGTTCTCACTAAATGGATGTAAACAGGAGGGCAGAAGGCTGGTCAACCTTAACTGCTCTGAAAGGTCAGAGCTAATCACTCACTGTTTAGTTAAAACATTGTTGGCTGAAGCAACCTCTACCTGTTAGTTTCATGTTAATTTGTTTTGTTATCTCCTGCCTAAAGGCTAGGGGTGTGTCCCAAAGCCTTAATAAAAGGAAGAAAAAGGCCAGAGCAAATGGCAGTCCTTTCCACTAGAGGAAGGCTCCCTCCTGGCCCCCCAATATCGCCAAATTAATATTTTCTAGTCTCTTGTTTCGTGTGTGTGCGGCCTCCTTCAGAACCCGAACCCTGAACCGGGAACCCTGAACCACGCGGGACATGGAAAGAGGTTCCCACAAATATGCCCATAGAAACTCTATCTGAAGACAACTCTGGTTTCAATCTTTCTTTTTTTTTCCCTAACATCTCATAGTGGCTGTTTTTGTTTTTGTGTTTTAATCCTCACCTGAGGATATTTTTCTATTGCTTTTTTAAAAGTGTATTTTTATTGATTTCAGAGAGGAAAGGAGAGGGAGATAGAAACATCAATGATGAAAATCATTGATCAGCTGCCTCCTGCATGCCCCCTACTGGGGATGGAGTCTGAAACCCAGGCATGTGCCCTTGACTGGAATCGAACCCTGGGATCTTTCGGTCCACAGGTCAATGTTCTATCGACTGAACAAAACTAGCTAGGGCAGTGTTTTTTTTTTTGTTTTGTTTTGTGTTTGTGTGTGTGTTTAAACGTAGATGTGATCATACTGAATGGATAATTTTATAACTTTTCCCCCACTTAATACTATAAAATCCCACTTGCCATGATCTTATATACATCATATAAACATTTAAAATTGTTACTAAAATGCTACAGAGTAGACATGCTTTTTATCTTTGCACCTTATAAATAATACTGTGATGTAGAGTTTATGAATAAAGCTTTTGCTCTGTTTCAAATTTTTGCATTCAGAAAGAATCCCAGACATGGGAGGAGGTTTCCATGTACATTTTTATAAGTTGAATCACAGTGCCAAATTGCTTTTTAAACATATTGTTTCTGTTTATACTCCCACTCAAGGTCTGGGAGTATCCTATTTATCTCATTAGTCTTGGGTATTATCTTTTACTTAAACATTTACTAATATGATAGCCAAGGGAAATGTTACAATCTCTGGTCTGGTTGCTGTTGCCTAGTGTAGAGTAAAATGAAGGTTTTGGAGTCAAATGTAACTGATTTGGTCACGGCTTTGCCACTTTCCAACTGTTACACTGAGCAAATTACTTCACTACTTTGAGGTTTTCTTTAGTCATTTATCCCCATACACAGGGCTATTGCCATTATTAAAAGAAAGTCATATAAAAGCTTTTCACATCGGTGGGTGGCACATGATGAACAACTGTGAATCCATTTTTCATTGCCAAACTATTTTTTATACTTTTAATTCATGTACCACCTAGGAACTTATGTTACTTTGACTATTATGCATGCAACTTGATGTGGATAATTTTCCCAATCCAGCAAGAAGACCAGGGAGCAATCTTTTAGTTAACACACACACACACACACACACACACACACACACACACACCTGGTTTCCATCCTTGAGAAATATTCAATCTAAAAGCTTTGGAGTTAAACTCTTGGGACTTTTCATTGTTTGCAGGGCAATGGTGGAAAGTCACTGAAGAGTAAGCATAGTCAAAGTGATCTGTGGAGAGAGTTCCAGGAAAAGCTACGTCTCAGGGAGGGCAAATGGTAAGGAAGGAAGGATATGAGTTATTGTTCTATAAAAGTTAAGCATACTCATGAGGTTTTATTTGAATCTGAAGTTTGTTCATAAAAGGTAAACTATATGAAGTGTTGCAAACAGGGCAAACTAGGCTAATCTGATTTTGTGCACTTGCTTTTTTATACTCATAGCAAGTTTTGGTCTTTGCATCACAACAGAAAATAGTGAGGAGAGGGAGTAAGATGACACAACACTGACCAGAAATACATCTACTCCCAGCCAGTAGCACGCCTAGGCTAGTTTTATACTATAATCCAATGTCTTTCTCTAAATTTAAAATAATTTAGGTTTGGTGGCTCTTTGGGGTCCCACTTTCAACTTTTTAATGGACTCCACAACTGCCAGAGAATGTGGGTGGTGATACAAAATTATCCAATATCCTTGCCTGGATAAAAATCTGCACTCTCCTTTGAGGCCATATCCATCGAGGTTTTGGTAGAGTTTAAAAACTGCCCCTGAAAAAGCAAGTTTTTCTAGTTGGGTAAAACCTGCCAAAATAACTTAAACGTTCTTTGTTGCAAATATAAATTCCCCTGAAAGGCCCATTTTCCTCTCCTGATCCAGGCTTTTCAAGCAGCTCGATTTGGTTCAGGAT
This sequence comes from Lasiurus cinereus, assembly GCA_011751065.1. Taxonomy (NCBI): domain Eukaryota; kingdom Metazoa; phylum Chordata; class Mammalia; order Chiroptera; family Vespertilionidae; genus Lasiurus; species Lasiurus cinereus. The sequence goes on from JAAGEH010000005.1 coordinate 28,257,004, forward strand.
TCCCGGCGGGAAGAATGCCTCCTCGGGGCCCGCGGAGACGCCCGCCCGCGGTGAGTTTTCTGGCATCAGCGGGAGTTTCAAGTTTCCACTCGCGGGGAGCGGCGGGCGCGCTCTGGGCTTTGGGTGGGGCGGCTCCACACAGCCGGCTTCACTCTACCCCAGCCCCGGATGGGGTCCCCCTTCCTCGACGCGCGCCCCACTTCCCGCCGGGCTCCGCCACCCAGCCCGGGCCCGCGAACCTCGCCGACGCCCCGCGAGGGGGGCAGCGGGAGCCGCAGAGAGGGGCGGGGCGCGGCGCGGCGCGGCGGGGCGGGGCGGGGCGGCCCGGGCGGCGGCGTTGGCGCTCTGGCCGCGGCGCGAGGCGGCCGCCGGCAGGGGGAGGCGGGGGGCGCGGGGCAGCCCCGCCTTTCCCCCCCGCCCCGGAGCCGCCGGGCGGCCATATTGCGGAGCTGTGTGCGGCGGCGGCGCCTCTCGTCTCCGGGGCCCGCTTCTCCCTCCCTCCCTCCTGCCGCAGCCGCGACGCCCGGCCCGCGCTCAGCGCCCCGCCGCGCTCGGTGGGAGGACCGCTCGCAGTGGGGTAAGCCGCCGGCGCTTCCCCCACCCCGCGCCCGCGCCCGCGCCCCGCGCCGCCGAGCTGCGGGGGTGGCGAGAAGTTGCGGGGCCCGCGCTGTCCGTCGGCCGCGCTGCTAGGGCCGCGCGCGCCTCCGTTCGCGCCCTGCGGGCCGCGGCGCCGCCCTAACGGCCGGCCCGGCCCGGCCGCTCCCTGGCTCGGGGAAGGGGAGGGGGGGAACCCGCGAGAGCGGCCCGAGTCGTGCCCAGCGCGGCCCGGACCTGCCGCCGCACGATTCAACCCGCGGCGGGCACGGGTCCGCCTCGGGCGTCGGCCCGGACCTGGAGCTCGGGGCGGGCGGTTCCGCCGCCCGGGCGCGGCCCGGCCCGCCGGCACGTCCCCCGGGTGGTGGGGAAATGCAGGCAGTGCGCGGGGGCAGGCGCCATGCAGCGCGGAATTCATTAGAACTCCCCGGCCTCCGGTGGAGAGGGAGGGTGTTGAGTTACTAGAGAGCGTGCGGCCGCCCTCGTGGCCCAGGGGATGGCGCGTTCCGGGTTTGGGGCGCGCCCCGCGCCCGGCCGCCCGCATCCCGCGCGGAGGCCGCGCTCCCGCCGCCCCGCTACCTGCTGCTGCCGGCCTCGGAGCCTCCACTTTTTCGGGCCGGAACAGCCGCGTGGGTACCTGAGACCCCAGCAGGCAGGCTGAGGACCTCCCCGTCCTCCTTCCTCCCTTCAAAGGGCTCCGACTGAGTTCCCAGGCTAAGAAACTAGGGGGGCACTGCATGGTTTCAGTTTAAAAAAAGCACCCCACTTCCTATGCAGATAGCGCGCTTCTTGAACCACTCCCATTATTTGGTATTATCTTTCCCCTCAGTAGTGGTTGTTAATGAGGTCGGAAGTGCCAAGGCAACTTCATCAAAGATCTTTGGAAAGACGGTTGAGATTTTCAATTAACGAGTCTGGTGGCACCAAGACGGGCACGATGTAAACCTCAAAGCCCGGCATAGTCATGGTTTATTTGGTAAATGAGTACGTGGACACAGTAGACATTGCGATCTATTGTTTACGGGGCATTTTTTTTTAGAACACTAACACTAAATACCCTTTTATATTTCTGACGGAGTGCTGAGTGAACAATTGCCCCGTTCATTTTGCTGGATAAATAATGGTTTAATCCATTTGCCAAAGCAGCATGATTAGATTCGAGAAGAGATGAATACTCAGAGTGCTTTATTTTCAGAATTCTGTTGCTTTCACCAGTGTGCCTTGTCTTCCAGAGAGACTAATGATAATACAGTAGTTTACCTCCAGGAGGACAAAATGTAAAACATTCAAATTGAAGTCATTAGTATGCTGTAAAAAGGATTGCACTGACTTTGTTTAGTCACTTTTACATAGGCTGGAATTTAATAAGCAGTACATTATTAGTGAGGAATGAATATGTAATATACATTGGAATGCTTCACAGTTTCATTTACATGAGACAACATTTGACTATGGTATTTAGAAATAGTAAATTATTGCGCTTGTGGATTGTACATTGTTTTGTTTACTCCCGTATCCTCACACATGAAAGAGCAGGTAGGAGAACTCAGAAATATTTGCAGAAGAAGTGTAATTTTGGTGTATGGAAAGTATATTGCATCTGCCCTTTGTTTTATGCATTACTTCTTAATTGGAAATTAAATTCATTTTTTTTTCCTGGTGTAAGAAATATCAAACTTTACTATTCTTTCTCCCTCTTGCTCTCAGTAGTCTCAGGGAGAGGGAACAAGGGTTGTTTCTTGTTTATTGCTTCACTGTTCCAAGAGCAGAATTGGATTTTATTTATTTTCATCCTTTGCAGGCTGTTGGAAGTGTACATATTTCGTTTTAATTTCAGTTCTCAATCTTTAGTCTATGCATAGTCTGATATAGTGGAGTCTAAAAATGTTGGATGATGGTAGGAGCCTTGATTTTCATTCATTTTTAACTTACTGTATTTTAACATGGCAAATTTTAACTAATACTTCACAAAGACCAAAGCCTAAAAAAAAGTGTCCTATGAAGATTGTGAAGACTGAGCTGTGCTGGTAGAGCATACTGATAGGGTATAGCTAATAGAATTTTATGCTACTTTTGTGAATCTAGGAAGTAGATTTCTTGGATGGTGTGGACCTTCTGCAGACCAAAAGCTAGGGTGCACTTCTTTTTTTAAAAAAAAATTATATATTTTTATTGATTTCAGAGAGGAAAGGAGAGGGAGAAGGGAGATTGAAACATCAATGATGAGAGAAAATCACTGATTGGCTGTCTCCTGCATGCCCTCTTACTAGGGATCAAGCCCAAATCAGGGCATGTGCCCCAGACAGGAATCGATCCTGGGACCCTTCCTTCTGCAGGCTGATGCTCTATCCACTGAATCAAATGGGCTAGGGCAAGGATGCACTTCTTACCTACAGTGATACTACTCTTGAGGTACTGGATCTGTGGAACTGAATTGAATTGCTGTGGATTCCACTCTTACTAGGTGGTTTTAAGCCTCAGGCTGATACTGTTGGGGAACTTCCCTAGCTTCTGCAGTCAGTCCATATATGCTCACCTCTTAACTGTGGTAGAAGTGGCCAGTCTGACCCTGGAGAGTTCCTCAATATCTAGCTTCTTTCAGAGAACTTGTACCTTTCCTATTCAGTTTAGTTCCTGTAATATTTCTCAATATTAATTTATATTGCACATATATTTTAAAAGACTAAAAAAAGTAACACATTTTAGGAGAAAGTTTAAAGACCCAAAAAGTTGTAAAGGTAAAAGTCCTCACTCCCCAGAACTCTCCAACCTCTTTCCCAGTTATTTTTCTCATTGGTAATTGCTACTTGCAATTCTTTGTATATAGAAAATGCCAGTATATATATATACTTTATAGATCCTATTTTTTACTTTAAAGTCTGTAAAAATAGGTCATTGAAAGGGTGTTTATTTCTGTTAAACATTAATGTTTCTCAGAAGTTTATCATTTGAATGGAATAACACAATGGAATTTCCTATAATAGCTATTTTCATCTGGGTGCTGCAAGAATTTTTAAAACATGTAATACCTGACTATTTAGTCAAGGCCACTGACCTCTTTTCCCTTAGTTTGTCAAATAAAAAAATGACAACAGCCAATACAACAATAACTATCCAGTGTGAATGAATCAAAATTATACCATTTTTTGTCAGATGGGCAAAAATATATATTTTTTGATGAGCCACAGAATTTTAGTAGTAATGTGTGCCATGAGATGAAAAAGGTTGAAAATTGCTGTCCTATAATAATTCTTAAATGTGCCTACATATATGTGCATATTTTCTTGACTAATGATTAAAGGTGAAATTCACTTTTTGTTTTCTTAGAGTATTGTATATAAATGCCAGTGGAAAATGGTGTCCTTTGAAAAAGGGTTTATGGTTTTGGGTGGTGAAGTGTCCATATAATGTGTATCTTTGTACCAGAGATCTGTTTGGAAAGAAAATATGATCCATTTGATTCACTTCTTTATTTCTTCTGTTTTTAACTCTAATTTCAGCCTCCTGGAAAAGAGCTGTTAATTCAGGTTAGATATATAGGGTGATTTTTTTTTTCTTTGTGTAATTACTATGTATGTAGAGAAATCTTTTCAAATTCACTAATTTAAAATACTTATTTTTATTTGATGAGTAGATGCAAATTTGCATATGAATAAGTTTTATATTTTTTATTGTAATATGTTACATTTTAACAGTATGTTATATACAAATAAGGTAACTAGACTTTATATCGAGTGATCTAATGGGGATGAATAGAATGCACAAGAAAAGTTTATTACTTTTCTACATAATTTATACTACTGGTACACATTTCAAATAAACTTTTAAATTCTAGTAAAGTTGATTTGTTTAAGAGAGATATTCTTTTTTACTGTTAACCATTTAAGAGATCAGGTCAGCAAACTGGTTTGCAAGGCCAAACCCAGCCTGCTTTTGTAAATAAAGTTTTTAAAAAATCTCAATTCTCACCTGAGAGTATGTTTTCGTTGATTTTAGAGAGAGGGAAGGAAGGAGAGAAAGAAAGTAGCATCCATGTGAGAGAGAAACATTGATAGGTTGCTTCTACTAGGTGTATGCGCCCTGATGGAAATCAAGCCCATGGCCTTGGATGCTCCAACCAACTGAGCCCTATGGGCCAGGGATATAAATAGTTTTATTGGAACATAGAAATGCCCATTTGTTTACATATTGGTTGCTCTTGAGCTGTAATAGCAGTTTGTATTTTTTGCAAAACTTAAAGTAAATACTATGTGGCCCTTTATAGAAAAAGTTTGCTAACCCTTGATTAGAGAGAAAAAAATCTTAATGAAAGAATGTCTTAGATACAGTATCAAAGGAGGTACTGCATGGTTTTATTTTATCCACAATTACAGAAACTATAAAGTTAGGAATTTTAGTATCAGTAATTGTTTTTATGTATCTTTTTGAGTTGTAGGTAGTCTCTGGGCTTTCAGGACTTTAAATGTTTCTTTGTGAAAAATTGTAATTAATAAGGATGGCTGCAGGTGAAATTGTGAAGTGAGCAATCTTCAGTTTCAAGTCTTTATATCATTTAAGATGCTTTGGCTATTATAACAGACAAGTCTCAGATATGCTTCAATAATGAGGAAATTTACTATCTTACGTAATAAAGTCCAGAGGCTCAAGAATAACAAATCCAGGACTCAGTCTCTTACCAGTTTTCTGCCCTGTGTTCTTCCCTTCAGCTTCATGGTTAAAAGTGCTTTCCTTGCTTCCACTATGGCTGCAGGAGGGCTAACATCCCATTCCATTCAGTACCCAACTGTTTCTCTTCCAGAAGTACCCCCCCCCCAACAGATATCTAGTCTCATTGGTCAGGATTAGTTACTTTATACGTATACCTAACCAGTCACTGCCCATGGTAATTGCCCTTCTGTTCCCATTAGTTTATTTTACTTTGTCATATACCAAATGTCTTGGGTCCTTTCTTATGCCCATTCAAAATCAGATCCAAGACCGATATGTCATACATAATCTACCAGGAATATCTGAGTTCATATTTTTATGGGTACCACATTTACTTAAATTATGTAATGAAAGCTTTGATTTCCTGCTAAAATACTTTTAAGGCAGAGGTAGACAAACTGGCCTATGAGCCAAATCCAGCCTGCTGCCTATTTTTGTAAAGTTTTATTTGAATACATTATAGCTCATTTGTTTATATATTACCTATGTCTGCTTTCAGGCTACAACAACAGAGGTGTTGCAACATAGACCTTAAGATCCACAAAACTTAAAAAGTTTACTTCTCTGGTCCTTTACTGAAGAAGTTTGCCAACCCCTGCTTTAAGATACTTTTCGTACATTCAGATATTGATAATCATATGCCAAATACTCTTTACGTTTGAGGTGTAAACTACAGAGAAGGTCACACTCTGATGGAATATAGTTGTGCCATATTGTACATCATAAAGTGTGTTAAGCACTTTTGTGTGTATAAACAAGTAAATATTTCAGTGCAACAGATTTGAACCTTTGTGTTTCTATTTTAAACATTTATTATATGAATTTTTATGTTTCCATAAAGGTAAAATGAGGAAATTGGACTGGATTTAACTCTCTTATCTTTTGGTGTTTAAAATTAATCATTATAAATGGTAATGTTATTTGTTTTTCTACCTACCTTGGGAATAATACAGAAAAGTGTTTCTTTTAAATTTATAAAATTAATTTAGAAGAGAATGTAAATTCAATGTAAAACTTAAAAAAAATAATGTAGTTTTCCTTTATATTTAAGTTCCAGATATTGAATTTTCAGTAATGTATATTTTGCTAAAAAGGTTGAATATTACATTTCCTTGAAAATATTCTTGAACAAAAATAATTCCCTACAAAAAAAGTACTTAATTTCTTATTTAGAACTGCATATCACTGTTACACGAAATTCATTTACAGAGGTGATTATATCAGTATTAATGTGTTCTAGTCATTGCTTGGGATGAACTTGACTAGAATGATGTTAAAAAAGGACAGAATGTCAAAAGCCCAGAACTAGGATTTCGATGGACCTCTGACTTTGTTAACTAGCCTCAGTACTTTGTGCAAGTCATAATTAAAAGAATGAGGGTTTGTGACACCTATGTTGGGCAGAGGGAGGAAAGGCTGTTAGGGAAATTAGGTAATGTAGGTAAAGTGGTTGAAGAGGGGGCATTCTACAACTACTCCCTCCATTCACTAAACCTGTCCTTGCTTTCGGCCTATTTCTTTATTTGCAAAATGGAGCTTAAAATTCTTGTGTCCTTTTTGTTTCATGTAGGGAATCATCACATGGGATTATATAGGTAAAAGTTAGGTAAAAGTGCATTATTATTGCTATTAAATACAGACTGAGCTAAACATATAATAAACATAGTTCGTGTATAATAGAGGTTTTAAGCCTATTGGTCTGTGAACTTAGATAGGGAAAGAGATTACATCTTTACATATTTCCTTTCATTATTAAAGTGGGCCGCAGTAGCAGAGTCTGTTTCCAATAGGAATTGCAGACCCATTACTGTTGCAGATATCTTAAAACGACATTCATACTCATCATTACTTAGAAGTTTATTATTAGGCCCACTAATACCCAGTTTCCCTGAAAATAAGACAGTGTCTTATATTAATTTTTGCTTCCAAAGATACACTAGGTCTTATTTTCAAGGAATGTCTTATTTTTCCATGAAGAAGAATACGGTACACATTTATTGTTGAACACCAAAAAAGGAAATTTATTACCTGTATATGGTATGGTAGTAGTTGTCATCACAAACCAGCTTACTGATTGGCCGAAGCACAGCTGGAGCTGTTCAGGCAGTGTGAGATCTCTCTAAATCAGGAGTCAGATGCCTTACGTTAGCTTGGGGGCCTTATATTCTGGGGAGGCCTTATGTTTGGGGGAGGCCTTATTATCAGGGAGGTCTTATTTTTGGGGGGATGCCTTATAATACAGCGAGAGGCAAAACTGGAAGTAGGTCTTATTTTCGGGAGATGTCTTACTTTCGGGGAAACGGTAGATATTGTTTAAAGATTAATAAAGAAGCATTTATATTACTATTTTATAAATTTGTGCTTTTTATATTTTGATAATTTCAATGTAATTTTTTTGTGTTATTTTAGTGTATGCATTTTAAAATTGTCACTTATTGATTGATTTTTGAGAGAGAATTGGAAGGGAGAGAGAAAGATTGATTTGTTACTCCACGTGTTTGTGTGTTCGTTGGTTGAGTCTTGTATGCTTCCTGACCAGGGATTGAGCCCATAACCTTGGTGGGACAATGCTAACCAACTGACCTACCAGGGCAGAAGATTGGTGGCAGAAGATTAAGAATTTTTTTTGTAGATGCTGTTAGTATATTGATTTGACTGCCAGAGTTAACTTATTAATTCAGTTTATTGGCAGAGGAATTCTTTTGTCATTTTTTAAGTCTGTGGAGAGACCAAAATTGTGTTAAAAAAAAAATTTACAGGTTTGGATAAAAGACAGAAAAAATTATATTTAGGCTTGGGGAAAAGAATATCCTAAAAGTAAAATAGGCAGCCTGGTATAAATTATTGAAGCTTTAATGTAGGTCTAGTATGCATTAGACTTAACACCTGTTATACCACCTGACAAGGGGGAAGACTCTGTTTTTCTGCTGACTTACTAGAGCTCAAGGTGTTGAGTCTGAGGCTGTTTTTCCATTGTGTGAGGTGGACAGGAGGTTATTTTAGGGTCCCAGTGAGAGTTAAAGGACAAAGAAGAGAATGTTTTATTTATAAAATGTGATACATTTAGTGTTTGAGGACATATTCATACATGAAATTTTTTGGAAGTGGGACATGTATTCTGGCAGCCTTTTTTAATTTTCGATTATTTTACTGCCATGATTGTGCTTCATTGCTTATGGGGAGTCAGTATGTAAAAAGGGTAGGGTTAGACCACTCTTAAGAAATATATGAAGAGTGGGGAGGAGGGACGACTTTTTCCCCTAAATTATGTGTTAAGAGGGAAGAATAGTTGATATTTATTATATATCTTTGATATACAGTGGCTTCGGTGATTATATATTACCGTTTTTTAGAAAGGAAGATACTGACAGTATTCAAGATGACTCAATTGGAAGTGGAACCCTATGACATGTATCTAGGTATCATGTCTTTTCATGTGACATTTGTCTGTTCTAACAGATGCCAGTTTCAAGAATAATATACTAATATAATCAGAAGTTCTAAAAATGTTCAGTTGAGGTTAAATAATTTTGTGATATATTTTTCAATCACTTAGTTGGCTAAAAACATAGGTTTTAATTACATACATACACAGCCTCATCCTAAAAAATTTAAGGTAGAATTCTTACCTATATCATAATATACTAGCATCCCGGTGCATGGATTCATGCACTGATGGGGTTCCTTGGCCTGGCCTTCAGGGGTCAGGCCAAAACTGCCCGATGCACGGATTTGTGTAGGGCATATCTGGCCTGTCTTACCCAGTCCCGATCAGCCAGACCCCAGCAGCAAGCAAACCTACCAGTCAGAGCATCTGCCCCCTGGTTGTCAGTGTACGTCATAGTAACTGGTCAAACAGTGAAACAAAGAGTCGGACACTTAGCATATTAGGCTTTTATTATATAGGACATATTATATAGGATAAGCTAGTAACTGATATATATACAATTTAGTGAAATTCTCATCTGATTTTTAAAATGAGGAACTTAACATAAATAAGACTCTGATTAGAATTAAGTGCTCAGTTCTGTATATCCAGATACCCATTTGTAATGATGCCTGCATTTTTACTTAGTTATAAAGGGTGGTGCATATTCTGTCTTTTCGCTTACCTATGTAAATGTTGACAGTTTGTCATAATATACCCCACAAAAAACTAGTTCATGTCATAAGCTTTTAACATTAATAGTGGTTTTAATCATTGGCTATTATAACGAGTGCTGCTGATAATATTTTGATACAGATTACCTTCTTTGGGATATACAGGTAGTCCTCGGATTACATTGGACTCGATGTACGTCCTTTCATGATTACATCGCTATCTCCCATTTACAATATTTATAAAAAAAAAGTTCTGTCATTTTGATGTATGTACATATGTGCTTTATGTTTTTTATTATTAATTTACCACAAGTATAAAGGTCAGGAATTGTTATCTTTTAAATTTTTTTTACTGTTTCACTTCATTACTGCTGTGTATGTGCTCCATGTGAGTAGTGCTTATGTAGATGGGTTCCAACTTATGGTGAAAATCGCATTACGTCGCACTGTAGGAATGGATATCAACGTAACCCGAGGACCTACTGTATTCCAGAAGCAGAATTTCCTGTTCAGAAACACTTTTTAGCTTTTGCTATGTACCGACAACTTACTTTTTAAAAAACATATATATTTTATTGATTTTTTTTTTTACAGAGAGGAAGGGAGAGGGATAGAGAGTTAGAAACATTGATGAGAAAGAAACATCAATCAGCTGCTCCCACACACCCTCTACTGGGGATGTGCCCGCAACCAAGGTACATGCCCTTGATTGGAATCGAACCGGGGACCCTTCAGTCTGTAGGCCATGCTCTATCCACTGAGCCAAACTGGTTTCAGCACAACTTACTTTTTAAAAAATTTATATTGTTGAAAATATTACAGATGGCTGTATTTGTTTGTTTTTCCCTATTGATCCCCTTCCCACACCTGCTCTTTTCCAAGCCTTGAACACACTACTGTCCGTGTCCATGGACTATGCATATATGCATAGAATTTCCCCAGTTAACCCCCAACCCCTCCCAACACCCCACCACCTTAACAACTTACTTTTGAAATGTGGAGCCAGCATGGACTCATCAGTACTGTCATGCATAATTAATTTTTTTTTTGCTTGTTTTTTGAGTAATATTTTAAAGTCATTTTAATTTAAAAAAATTTAATGTTTAATTTTTTTTATTGGGGTGACACTGTTAGCAAAATTATACAGTTTCAGATAAAGTTATTTTGATTTTTAGTTTGTTTAAAAATATATTTTGATTCTCTGCAGAGGAAGGGAGGATAGAGAGTCAGAAACATTGATGAGAAACAGTAATCAGCTGCCTCCTGCACACCCCCCACTGGGAATGTGCCCACAACTAAGGCACATGCCTTTGACCGGAATTGAACCTGGAACCCTTCAGTCCACAGGCCGATGCTCCATCCACTGAGCCAAATTGATAGAGTTTCTCATTTTAACTATTTTTACTGAGTGGGGTTCAAGTGATATCCTTATATATTTAATTATCTTTTACTTTCCATAGTAACTTTTTGTTACAGCTGTTGCATATTTTTCTATGCTATTACTTTAATTTAGATGTTTATTTTATTCTAACTATGTAGGGATTTTAAAGAAACATAGAGGCCTGTTGCACGAAGAGATTTGTGCAATAGGTCTTCCTTCCCTTGGCTTCCAACACTGGTTTTTCTCCGGCACCCAGGACCCAGGCCTTTGCCGCAGACTTTGGCCAGAGTTTGCCTTCTTTGTATTTGCCGCAGGGTCTTCGTCTTCGCTGCAGACTCAGGCCGGAGTCTGCCATCTTCGTCTTTGCTGCAGACTCTGGAGTCTGCAGTCTTCGTCTTCACTGCGGCTGGAGTGCTGCTCCTATAGATCCCTTCATCTCCCTCCCTCCCTCTCATAGCAGGCGTCCTGCCTTGTCCACACCTGGAGCATTGGGTGGCTGTCATCTTTGTCCTTCTAATTTGCACATTCCCTCCTGATTGGCTGGTGGGTGTAGCAGAGTGATGGTCAATTTGCATGTTTTTCTTATTAGTGTGGATATCTTCTTTACTTATATTTTTCCTCCAAATCTGGGGAAAAAAATGGTCTCTCTTTGAAAAAGAACCTACTTAGATCTTATTAAATGTTATGGTGACATTTTAGATCCAACTTTAGTTTATTTGCTTAAATATTGTTCTTTCATTTTAAGGAATTTGATTTTCTTATTACGGACTTACATTTTTATTTTCGAAACTTATAGATTAACTAAAGACACAGTGCATGAATTTATGCACAAGTGAGGTCTGGCTGGCCAGAAGGAGAGGCTGTGGGTGGTTGGTCAAGCTCTCGGTTGAGGGGACAATTTGCATATTAGCCTTTTATTATAGGACTAGAGGCCCAGTGCATGAAATTCGTGCATGGGAAGGGGTTGTCCCTCATCCTGAACCCTCTCCAATCTGGGACCTCTTTGGGGGATGTCCAACCGCCCATTTAGACGGGCAGTTGGACATCCCTCTCACAATCCAGCACTGTTGGCTCCCAACCTCTTGCCTGCTGCCTGATTGCCCCTGACCGCTTCTGCCTGCCAGCCTGATCACCCTCTAACCACTCTCCTGCCAGCCTGATTGATACCTAACTGCTTTCTGGTTGGCACAATTGCCCCTAACTGCCCTCCCCTGCTGGCCTGGTCACCTCTAACTGCCCTTTCCTGCCAGTATGGTTGCTCCTAATTGTACTCCCTGTAGGCCTGGTCACCCCTAACTGCCCCTGCTGGCCTGTCTCTCCCAGCTGTGCTTTCCTGCAAGCCTGGTCCCCCTGAACTGTCCTCTCGCAGGTTTAGTCCTGCCCAGCTGCCCTCTCCTGCAAGTCTGGTCCCCCCTCAACTGCCCTCCTCTGCTGACCCAGTCACCCATAACTTCCCACAACTGCCTTCCCCTGCTGGCCATCTTGTGGCGGCCATCTTGTGTCTTGGAGTGACGGTCAATTTGCATATTACTCTTTTATTAGATAGGATTCTGATTCTCTAGAGACTTAATATTTTGGAGTATGATCATTCTGCGTTCTCTATACTTTTTGAAAAGAGCCCTAGCCAGTTAGCCTGTGGACTGAAGGGTCCGGTCAAAGGCATGTACCTTGGTTGCAGTCTAGATCCCTATAGGCAGGATGCAACCAATCAATGTTTCTCTGTCTCTCCCCCTCTCTTCCACACTCTCTAAAAAAAAAATCAATGAAAAAATATCCTTGGTGAGGATTAAATAATAAATAGATGCTACTGTATATATGATTTTAAAATGTACCTTTTTACTCAGTAGTTTATGAATAACTTGCCATGTCATTTAATATTTTTTGGTAACATTTTGATTAACTGTTGCGTTGTAACAGACCCTACAAATATTTCTAACCTTTTGACTAATCTCTCAGTATTCACGTAATTAACTTCTTAGTCTTACATGTACTCTTATAATAGCATTATAACTGGAACCTTTGCAATTATACCATTTACACATTTGTTACTTTCTTTGAATAAATATTCACAAGTGAAATTATTTCTCACTTTTTTTTTAATACAAAAAGAGGAAGACAGGTTAGTATATGGCAGAACTCTGAATTCTAGATGTCAAAAAGACTCTTTGGTCACTTATTACCTAGGTGATTTAGGATAAGTCACTTTTATGCAGATATTTTTATAAAGTATCCATGATGCAACCTGTCTTATTGTCTCCTAATTTTTGTTAGTAGAAAATTGAATGATGTATTAGAAGATACAATTATGAAGTATTCTATAAATATAAGGAATTGTTGAATAATCACTCTATCTCTGTAGTCAACTGTTAAATAGGGAGATAGAACAGCATTATTCCCATATAACTTATAATTAACTGCAGTAAAATAAGGTGAAGACTAATTTGAGTTTTAAGAGAGAACACTGGCCTGAAAATATACATTTTTAGGAGCTTCTTTTAGAAGTTAACTGAATCTGTCTATATTTGCAAAAGCTTTGGTTAGGTCCTGCACTTCCCACAGTTTATTCAGATCAATTAGGGTTGTTGGAGGTTTAAAAAATGTAATTAAGTTGTGTAAAACCTGGTTTTTGTGTATTGATGTATCATATACTTTTATGTCAGCAGAGTTCTTTTTAAATCTAAAACTTTAATGTATTATTTTGCTTCAAAGGTCCTTTTTAATAGAAGTAATTCTAATACTGAAAACTTGGGTAAATTATTTCTTAAAGGAAAAGAACACAATCCTACTATTAGTATTTGAATAATATGTAGCTTCAGAATTTCTGCATATCCACAAACTTTGTATTTATTTACTTGATTAGAGGTATTAGATACCCAGTTAGTATATTTGAAGAACTGCTGAATGAAAATAGAAAATGGAAAATAAATAATGGCTAATACTTTCCCAGAATTTAGAAAAACATCAGTTGTCAGAAAGCTTACCTAATTTTGAACAAAGCAATTGTTTAAAATAAAAGCAATTCTGAAGAACACCTCCATTCCCCCCCAAAAATCTTGAAGGAAGCAGAGATGAAGGGCGTATGACCTCGAAGGAATGAGTTAGATTGACAGCTGATTTCTCATCAGCAGTAACAGGTCCCAGAAAAAAGAATATCTTCCAATGCTGAGGGAATAACCATCAATGTCAAATTATGTGTGCAATTACATAATTACTTAGTGGAAAAGGAAAGTATCCACTGGAAAGATGTAGCACTTGGAAGCCTCTGCACACCTAATAATATAGCCTAAAGCATATACATTTAAAAATGCCCATTTTCAAGAAGAAAGTAATATCCATAGTCATAACTTGGGAAAATTTATTTTTTTCTCAAATTGATTAAGTACACTAAAATGAGTAATAGTAGAAAGACTATAAAACATTAAATACTTGGTCTAGCTTGATCTGGCTTATCAGATGCAGCAAGTTTTGTTTTTTTTTTTTTTAATGAGAGAAACTTTCGGTAAAAAAAGAAACGAAACTGACCATGTTCTAAACATAAAGGATATCTAAATGAACTATTTGACGGTAGTATAGTAAACTTAAAAATAAATAATAAAAAGATAGCATTCTGCCCCCAGGCCTCTAACCATTTCATTTGAAAACTTAAAATTCTTAGTAGTGATTAGAAATTATAATTGGAAAAATGAAACAGTTAAACAACAATAAGAAAGTACATATAAAAACATGTGAGAAAACACTATGATGACTTAGAAAAATATTATGGATTCAAATAGAAGGTAAGATATTTTCTCAAAAAATACTTCTCAAGAAGTTTGTTTATATTTAATTGTAATTCTCATGTTCTCTTTCTCTGAGTATAAGAAATCTTCACGTCTGTTTTTGTCTTGAACATGAAAGTTTAAGACTGACACATTGACCTGAAATGCCTTTTAGTACTTGTGAGTTTGGAAAGCTCAGAACTCATCTGATAAGAGGCAAAGAAATCTAGCACAGATATGGTGCTAAAAAAAAAAATCACTAAAAAGTAATACACTCTGGCTACACTGTAGATAGTAAAATATATCTCAAGGGTACAAATAAGAAAGTCCTAATATTTTAATATAAGTGGGTAGGCTTGGGATAAAAATTTTAGTGATAGTATAATACAGTGATTCAAAAATGCTCATGTAATTTGGAAAATTTACTGTGATTCAGAAAGTTTTGATGCATTCATGTCTTGTGTCAAAAAATTTCTATGAAATATGAGATAAAGCAAACAATATTCTGTGACAGAATAGTCTACAGTGTTTTAATATTTATTATATTGTGGACGGATCACAAGAATTCTTGTGTTTTCTGTCCTAAGGCTTGTGGCAAATTGTGAGAATTCTTTAAAAAGATATTAGCTTGTAAGAACATGTAATAAATAAATGCAGTGGGTATTTAATTTTAAAGTGTGCCTTTAACATTTATGTAAAACATTTTTTGTATTCGTTCCATAAGAAACTTATCTGGCCACTGGGTAAAAATAGCAATAAAACATAGGTCTGCAATGTGTTAAGTGTACTAATCCTATCTAATAAAAGAGTAATATGCAGATTGACTATCACTCCAACACACAAGATGGCCAACAAGGGAGAGCAGTTGGCAGGGACCTGGCCTGCAAGGGAGGGCAGTTGTGGGCGATCAGGCCAGCAGGGGAGGGCAATTGGGAGGGACCAGGCCTGCAAGGGAGGGCAGTTCGGGACAATCAGCTCTGCAGGGGAGGGCAGTTAGGGGTGACCAGGCCGGCAGAGGAGGGAAGTTGGGGATGACCGGGTCTGCAGGGAAGGGAAGTTGGGAGGTACCCGGCCTGCAGGGGAGGGCAGTTATGGGTGACCAGGCCTGCAGGGGATGGCAGTTAGCGGTGCCTAGGCCCACAGGGTAGGGTAGTTAGGGGCAAACAGGCTGGCAGGGGAGTGGTTAGGGGTGATCAGACTGGCAGGCAGAAGCTGTTAGGGCAATCAGGAAGGCAGGCAGATGAGCAGTTGGGAGCCAGCAGTTCTGGATTGTGATAGGGATGTCCGACTGCCCGTCTAGGCCCGATCCAGGATCCCTCAAGGGGTCCCATATTTGAGAGGGAGCAGGTTGGGTTGAAGGACACCCCCGCCCCGCCCATGCACAAATTTCGAGTACCGGGCCTCTAGTAAATATATATTTGCTTGTTTTTCATGTTCAGATAAAAATTATTTTAAAATATTTTAAATGGCAAAATAGGAGAATTATATTTGGAACTGCCTTATACTTGGACATGCTTAGTTTATAGTCTTAATGAGTGTATTAGAAAAGAAAACAGATTGTATATTACTTACGTAATTAGAAAATGAGCCACAGAGTAAAACCAACTAATGAGAAAAAAAAAATGATGAGGAAAAGGACAAAAATTAACAAAAGAAAATCATGTAAGAAACAATATCAAAACTGAAAGCTGGCCTTTAGACCAATAAACTAAGCAAATTTCTGGCAAAATTAATCAGAATGGAAGGCAAAAGTGGAATGAAAAGAGGATTATATCTGCAGATGTAGTAGAGCTATAAAAAAACATGAATGGATACAGTGAGTAATTTTCTAGAAATATTAGAGGCCTAGTGCACGAATTTGTGCACCAGTGGGGTCCCTTGGCCTGGCCTGTGGGATCGGGCTGAAACTGGCTCCCTGACATCCTCTGAGAGGTCCTGGATTGCAAGAGGGTGCAGACCAGGCCGAGGGACCCCATCAGTGCACTATCGGGGTCTGGGAGGTACCAAGGAAGGGCCCCAGCGCATGTCCAGCCTGTCTCTCTCAGTCCTGATTTGCCGGACCCCAGTAGCAAGGTAACCTGATCAGAGCATCTGCCCCCTGGTCCTCCGTGCATGTAATAGCTAGCAGTTGAGTTGAGCAGCCTTAGTGTATCACTAGCATATTACATTTTGATTGAATGAATGACCAGACACTTAGAATATTAAGCTTTTATTAAATAAGATATCATCAAGACTTTTATGGAAAAGCAGACTCAGCTTTAGGGTAGGGGTTGAAGTGTTTTAGCCACTTTATATTTGAGATAATCTTTAGATGTTGAGCAAGCCAAGTTAGCCAAGCAAGTTTTGGGAAATGTACAGATTTGGGGTTTTTTCGCTTATTGATGATGCTGAAAGCAGATCCATTTAGAGGCTGTTTTAAGACTTGAGATGATAAGGATCTGAACTAAGATGATGATAGTGGGACAAATTGGGTATGGAATTAGAAGATAGAACTGAAATACATGTCTGTGAAAGTAGGTGAGTTAGAAAATGAGTTTAATAAAAAGTGATTTGGTAGGAAGTTCCCTCTGTAAGGAGGTTTATTGGCATATGATTGAGTACAATTTAGGGAAATTACCTTACTTCAATGCTTTTATTTCAGTTTAGAGAATTTTCAGTTTTATTAATTATAGCATATTAAAAAGCAAATGGTAATATAATTTTAAAACACAAAACTAATAGCATATTAATTTAGTTGAAACTAGTATGAATAAAGTTTCTTGGCAAAGATAATTACCAATATAAGCTGATTTCAGTAATAATTTATCTGATATACTTATTACTATAAATTTTCAAATTGGAATGATAATCTTTTTTATGGACAATGGATAATGATTAAGAATATTTGATCTTTTGGTAGATTTGTAAGATGAAAACCAATTTTGTTACATGTTTGTAAGGACATTTATCCTAAGATGAACTACCATTATGGTTTTCCAGGATTAGGAGTCACTTCTGTAGCCATAGGGGTGAAAAGATACAATTTAACTTTGGTTTTATCTACATTTCAGTGAAGGCCACTAACTTGTTGGTTTATAGGATGCAAATTGCCATTGTGCAGACTATGGCTGTTTTATAAACCTTAGGAGAATAAGCTTACTCGTGTATCTTCTCCATTGGATTTTTAAACTTTCAAAAAGAAAAAGTAATTTTCTTTAAAAGTTATCGTTTACTTGAGGCCTGTTGTACCGAAGATTCATGCAATAGGCCTTCCTTCCCCTGGTTGCCGGCACCGGTTTTCCTCCCGCATCCCGGACCCAGGCCTTTGCTCTGGCTGCTGCCTTCCATCTTAGCTCCAGCCGGAGCCTTCAGTCTTGGTTCCAGCTGGAGTGCCACTTCTATAGCTCCCTCTGTCCCCCAGCCCTGTCCCTTATATCAGGCATCCCACCCTGCTCTACCCACTCTGTACCTGCATGTGTACTGCCTGGAGGTCTGGAGCAGCGGAGGGGGGGGAAAGGGTTTTTTTTTACCAGGTTGATTTGCATACTCTCTCCTGATTGGCTGGTGGGCATGGTGAAGTGACAGCCAATTTGCATATTTCTCTTTTATTACTGTGGAGAGTTTACATTAATCAGAATTTCCTTTGGTCTTTGGCAATAGAGAGAAAAGGTTGGAAAGTATTTTTTTATTCATTTCTTTACCCTCTGAATCCATCTATCCTCACCTTGACTCTTTGTGTCTAGCAGTGGGGTCTGGAGATGAACCTGACTCAGAGACAGCATTTGGCTCCATAGCAATCTTGTTTCCTTTCTGTATGTTGTCTCTAATTAGAGTTTTAGCATGCTATTTGAGATGCATGCTATTTTAAATCATAACTATAAACATTTTTAGAGAATGTGAAATGATAATAGAAAACATTGAAAATTACAATAAAACGAGACTATGTTACTTTAACATTTTAACATGTTTTAAACTTATAGAATTGTACACCAGAAACATAATTTTATTAACCAGTAACCCCAATAAATTCAGTAACATTCAGAAAAATATTTGGATTTTATTTAATACATATCTTTAAATAAAAGCATTATATTAAAAATATAATAAATCAATTGTTTCTTTTTTTTAACAGAAAGTGACAATAGGTTTTATAAAAGTGAAGTATTTTCGAAGAAGGTGACAAAAAGAGAAGGAAAATGCCGAAACCAGTAAGTATATTTTATTTTACTTTTGCTATTACTTAATAAATAGCACTAAGTTCCTTTTTTAAAAAAATATATATATTTTTATTGATTTAGAGAGAAAGGAAGTGGGAGAGAGAGAGGAAAACATCAATAAGACAAAATCATTGATCAGCTGCCTCCTGCATGCCCCACACTGGAGATTCTGCCAGCAACCTGGGCTTGTGCTCTGACCAGGAATCGAACCATGACCTCCTGGTTCATAGGTTGATATTCAACCACTGAACCATGCCAGCTGGCACTAAGTTCTTTTGGAACAAGGTAAAGTATTGTGTAAATTGTTGGGAAGAAGAAGGCATTGACATTATTATTAACTGGTTTAGATTAATGTGGCTAAAGTGCAGTATTAGGTGGGCTAGTGAAAAAGAGGTATTGTAACGTTGTAGTTAAATTAAAATTCATGGATTCTGGATCAGACTGTCTTAGTTCTTGTTCAGGCTTTGTTACTTAATTTGGTGTTTTTGTTAGATTAGTACAGTCTCTCCATTCTTAATTTCCTTATATATAAAATGGCGGTACATATGGTGAGGATTTAGAAGAAGATGGTACACATTTAATGGTTATTAAATAATAGGAGGAATGAGAGGTACATTATATATTTCTCATCTGTTTGGTTTTGTTTTAAAAAATCCTACCTGAGCATGTCTTTTTTATTGCTTTCTAGAGAGAATAGAAGGGAGGGAGAGGCAGAGGGAGTGGAGAGAGAGATAGAACGATATCAACGTGAGAGAGACACATTGATCAGTTGCTTCCTTGTGTGCTCCTGCAACAAACGTACATTTATCAGAGTTGAACCTGAGACCCTTCAGTCTGAGGATTGATGCTCTAACCACTGAGCTACCAGCAAGGACTTATAATTCTGGTTTTGATACTCATGATACCTGTGCTGATATTAGATAGTCTTAGATGTTTTATTTAAGGATAAATGTTCCTTAAGAAAATAGGGGTGTGTTTTTTCCCCATAATTTCTTTTTGGGCCCATTACCTTTTTTTAAAAAAAACTATTGGTTATAATTATTGGAATTTTCTGGCATGGATATTACTTTGGGTTTACTTTAAAGACTCAGCAAGTAACAAAGTGTTCATTTACTGTTTGAGGGAAAGAAGAATGTAAAGAAAAGTCATAACTATGAAAAAGGTAGAAGTAAATTTTTTCTATTTTCAGATGATATGATTATTTATGTAGAAAATCTTCAGAAAGAACAGCTACTAGAACTAATATGAATTCAAGATTGTTGGACACAGGTTAGATTATTAAAAATCAGTTGTCTTTGTTATATACTGGCAGTAAAATTTGAAAAATCATTTGCAGCAGCATCAAATATATAAAATACTTAAAAATAAATTTATAGAAACTGTACAAGATCTCTGTACTGAAAAGTGAGAAATTAAAGACTTAAAATACACAAAAAAGTACATATTGTCTAGGTATGTCTGGAAAACATTAAGATGTTAATTATCCTTAAATTCAATGGTAGATTGAATACACTTCCAGTCAGACGCCCAGCAGGCATCTTTGACTAAAATTGACTAGGTTTTGAAATATTTATGGAACTGCGAGACTAAAATTTATATGGAATAGCTAAAGCAAGTGTTCGTGTTTATTTTATTATTTTTTATTATTAATTGAATTTATTGATGTTACATTGGCTCTCAAAATCATACAAGTCTCAAGTGTACAACTCAACAACGTATCATCTGCATATTGCATCGTGCGCCTACTGCCCCAAGCAAGCAACAGTGTGATGATAGCTGGAGGGAAAGAGGGGTAGGAACTAGGTGGAGGTGGGCAAAGGGGAGGAAAACGGGGACGCAATAGCTAAAGCACTTTTTATAAAGAATAAGGGGTAGGAACTAGGTGGAGGTGGGCAAAGGGAAGGAAAACGGGGACGCAATAGCTAAAGCACTTTTTATAAAGAATAAAGTTGGAAAATTTAATACTCCTGAATTTTAATACTTATTCACAAGCTATGAAGATAAAGTGTGGTATTGTTGAAATAGGATCAGTAAAACAACATATATTTTAATGAAAATATTATTTTGCTTTCAAAAAGGGTATCACACAACTCAGTGGGGAAACTAAATTATTTCCAACAAATAGTGTTGGAACAAAAAGTTATCCATACAATAAAACATGAACAGTAACCTTTATCCCATAATTTACACAAAAAGTTAGCTCTAAGTGGATCATAGACCGAAATTCAAAAGCCCATATTATAAAACTGCTAGAAGACAGAAAACGTTTTTGCAACCTTGGGGTAGGCAAAGTTGCTTACAGAACACAGAATGTTTCAATCATTTTAAAAAATTGAATTTCATTAAAATTAAAAACTTTTGCTCTTTGAAAAACCCTCGATTTTGTGGAACTAAAGTGATTTAACTAACTGGAACTGCTGGGATTGAACAGACTCCATTTAACAGACTTTGGATTTAATGGACACAATTTTTGGTCCATATGTCACATGTGAAAATTAACACTGTTAATTTTAAAATGCTTTTAAGGAAGATTTGCTTATACTTAAATTAACAGGTTATTTTTTGTTATTAATAACTTATTTTTAACAAATATTGATGAGTAGGCGACATGTTGTAAAAAGCACTATAGTAATTTCACCAACATCAATAAATATTAATATCTACAACTATAGTATACAGATTTAAATCCAAGAGTCACCCCTTATAAACATTGTTGGGAGAATGATTAGCATGTGATCATACCTCATCTTGACTGGTAATTGGTTCTATTGTCTCATGGTGTTACTTTCTGCAGCAGTTTTAACATCGGATATTCCCATATGTGCTCAGCCATGCCCCAGCCATATGCATCTGTTTACTTGCTGTGATTGGTAAATGCATGCATTTACTAGATCTATTTAATATCAATTTAAAATTATTCTAATACATAAAGAAAACTTTTCTGTGGAGTTAAATTTTTCATACATAACTTAATTTTAATTATACAAATGTGTCTACATAAGTAAAAACAGATGAATTAATTTTTTTTTAACATAAGGCATTCAGAAAACTTTATCATATGATAGACTTTAGGCTTTAACAGACACCCCCTTGTTTGAATTAGTCTGTTATATAGAAGTTTACTGTAATAAGAAAATGAAAAGGCAAGCAGAATGGGAGAGAATCAACCTATGTAATAAAAGGCTGATATGCAAATCGAATGGTGGAATGACTGGTCACTATGACACACACTGATCACCTGGGGGCAGATGCTTAATGCAGGAGCTATCCCCTGGTGGTCAGTGCGCTTCCCGTGGGAGCACTGCTCAGCCAGTAGCTGGGCTCAGGGCTGACGAGCGCAGTGGTGGTGACAGGAGCCTCTCGGCAGCAGCGCTAAGGATGTCTGACTGCCGTCTTAGGCCTGCTCCCTATGGGACATCCCCCAAAGGCTCCTAGACTGCCAGAGGACACAGACTGCAGGCTGGACTGAGAGACACCACCCCTGAGTACACGAATTTGTGCACTAAGCCTCTAGTTGCAATATAAAGTCTTTTCAGAACTCAATAAGACAAATTTGTAAAAAAAAAGGGCAAAAACTGGACAAATGCTTCACAAAAGAACATATATTAATAGTGAACACTTGAAAAGATCCTCAATATCTTTAGTTATCAGGAAAGCACAAATTAAAACTACAGTGAGATACTACTTTATACTCATTTGAAGGGCTAAAATTGGATACTGATGGAATCAAGTGTTAGTTAGGATGTGGAACTCTTAATATATTTCTCAGAGGAATGTGCAAATTTTGTAGATAGTTTGGGAAACTCTTTAGTTAATATAATTGAGTGGAAAACATTTATTCCTTCAGATAAGGATTCAAAATTATACAGCTGGATATAAATTATATGTTATGCACACAATTTCTGGAAGAAAATAATTTAAGATATTAAATTAATATATATATTTTGAAACTTTTGAGCTCAGTATTTAATTAGCCACCCTCTCCCCCCACTCCTCTAGAAATAAAAAATAAAAAGTCTAGTTTTTCAAACTAGACAGTTGGAGAAATTTAATTTGATCTTTATATTTTATATTGAACTTATTGGCCCAGCTTTATACTTAGTAGACATGTAACCTAGGTCAAGTAACAACTTCTGTAGGTTTGGTTTTTTTTGTAAAATAAAGTTGATTTAATGTGCTTTGATTACTCAGAGAATTACAATTAGGATGAAATGAAAAGGCTTTAAAGTTGCCTTATAGTGCTCTTATGTTAAAGATATTGATAAGTGACATTCGTATGTTCATGTCATATTAACATGTAATTGGTTTATTCTTATTACATTTATTTAAATCAGTAAATGTCTTAAAATTTTCTCAGTTTTAATTTTTAAGGTGGTAAATGTTATTAGATAACCCACATAAACCAATGTTTTGGATGCTTTATAATTATTAAGAGTATAAAGAGATCACAAGACAAGTTTGAGAACTTCATAGGTCTAGGGCAGCGGTCGGCAAACTGCGGCTCGCAAGCTACATGCGGCTCTTTGGCCCCTTGAATGTGGCTCTTCCACAAAATACTACATGCCGGCGCACCTGGACAGTGCGATTGAAACGTGCAGAAATTGGTTTCCGGCTCTCAAAAGAAATTTCAATGGTTGTAGTGTTGATATTTGGCTTTGTTGACTAATGAGTTTGCTGACCACTGGTCTAGGGCATTATTATCGTCTTCATAATTGAAGGTGCATTACTGCTATGTCTGAGTTGCAGTCAGCAAGAAGGAAAGAAGAACATAGGGAAGCACGTGGACTATTTAATGTCTAGGCCTGGAAGTGGCCATTATCTCCTCTGCTCACGTTCTGTGGGTGAGAGCTTAGTCAACATAGCCATACCTAATAGCAAGAAATATTGAGGAGGGAATCCAAGATGGTGGCATAGGTAAACACCTACACTGCTGCCTCGCACAACAATTTCAAAACTACAACTAAAAGACAGAACGGACATCATCCAGAACCACAGGAAAGCTGGCTGAGTGGAAGTTCTACAACTAGAGGGAAAGAGAGGGGCTCACGGAAACCCAGAGGAGCTGCAAAAAGCTAAGGTACGGAGACGCGCACGAGGAGAGAGCGGGTGCTGGAGTACCTGGCTGGCTTTCTCTGGGGGGAGGGAGACAGAGACTCTCAAAGGCATTGAACTCCTTATCCTACGACACTAAACCCCAGATCCAGCTGAAACCCATATGGGGGGAGTTTGTACCATGAAAAGGGAGAAGTGCACGGAAATTTAGGGGAGCCGCAAAAGATCAAAGGCCTGGTGGCGCGCACGGCACTGCGCGCAGGACAGACTGCTGATTGTGCCACTGGCTTTTGCGAGTGGGCGGGAGACAGACCCTCCCAACTGTGCCACTTCTGAGTCCACTAAGCCCCTGTTTCGGACGAAACCCTGGGGACCTAGACTCGTGTGGTCCTGGTGCGCAGGGGAGCTGGAAAGGCAGCGGTTAGAGGCACTGCGGGTGCGCGAACAAAGACCACTCCAGCCATTACCCAGTCACGTGAGACTCAGGGGCCGTGGAGGGCAAGGCCAACTGGAAGGCAAGGCGGTCCCTTAAGCCCTGAGACTCCACCCATCCCAAGCTCAACAGAGGCTTCTGAGGCTTTGTGTCTGGTATCATAAAGCTGAATCCAACACAGAAGTTTTCCCCCTGGCATAGTGAAAATGCCGAGACAAGGGAAGGGATTACAAACAAAAGAAATGGAGGATAAAAAACGACAGGATATAGAGTTCAAAACCACGCTTATAAGGTTTTTCAAGAATATGCTAGAAAAGATGGATAAATTTAGTGAGACCCAAGAGGAGATGGAAAAGGTCCAACTAAAGATAAAAAAAGACCAACTAGAAATTAAACATACACTGACTGAAATAAAAACTATTATACAGAGTCCTAACAGCAGACTAGAGAAAGGCAAGGATCAAGTCAAAAATTTGAAATATAAAGAAGCAGAAAACATTCAACTGGAAAAGCAAGAAGAGAAAAGAATCCAAAAATGTGAAGATAATGTAAGGAGCCTCTGGGACAGCTTCAAGCGTACCAACATCAGAATTATGGGGGTGCCAGAAGAAGGGAGAGAGCAAGATACTGAAAACCTATTTAAAGAAATAATGACTGAAAACTTCCCACATCTGGTAAAAGAAATAGACTTACAAGTCCAGGAAGCACACAGAACCCCAAATAAAAGGAATCCAAAGAGGACCACACGAAGACACATCATAATTAAAATACCAAGAGCAAAAGACAAAGAGAGAATATTAAAAGCAGCAAGAGAAAAACAGTTCATTACCTACAAGGGAGCACCCATACGACTGTCAGCTGATTTCTCAACAGAAACAATGCAGGCCAGACGGGAGTGCAAGAAATATTCAATGTGATGAACAGCAAGAACCTACCACCAAGAATAATGTATCCAGCAAAGCTATCATTCAGAATTGAAGGGCAGATAAAGAGCTTCACAGATAAGAAAAAGCTAAAGGAGTTAATCAACTCCAAACCAGTATTATATGAAATGCTGAAAGGTACTCTTTTAGAAGAGGAAGAAGAAAAAGGTAAAAGACAAAAAATTATGAACAACAAATACATATCTATCAACAAGTGAATCTAAAAAATTGAGTGAATTAAAAATTTGATCAACAGAATAAACTGGTGAATATAATAGAATCAGGAGCACAGAAAGGGAGTAGACTGATAATTCTAAGGAGTACAAAAATCATAAAGTATCAAACAGACTGTGAAATTACAGCAGAAAGATTAAAGTTAGGTGAGGTAGATAAGTGATCAAAGGACTTGTATGCATGCATATAAGCATAACCAATGATCACAGACACTGGGGGGTTGGGGTATGCCTGGGAGGAAGGGGGGCAATGGGGAGATATGTATAAATAATAAAAATTAATAAAAATTTAAAAAAAAGAAATATTGAAAAGTGTTCTGTAGTTTAGTAGCCACGTGTTCACCTATAATTTTATTACAATTTGGTGGTTAAACAAGCAATCTCTGCCAGTTAACATAGTTTAAAGGAGACAAATTATATGATAAACGTAGTGGGACCAGTTGCTAAAATTGAATATTCATGATTTAAAAAACAAAAACCAACACCTTGTAAGCCAGATGGAGAAGGGAGGCTGCAGCCAAAGTTGTTGTTAATGAGTTAGCACTGGGAACATTTCTTTTAAAATCAGGATCGTGACAAAAGATACATATGACCACTGTTGCTATTCAACACTGAACAGAAATGTGTATAGAAGAAGAGATAAAATACTCAAGGAGTGGAAAGGAAGAAACACTGAAGATATTAAGCTTATTCTTTTATTATATAAAGGGTTGCCAAATTATGGCCATAGGCCAAATCAAGCCTGCCACATATTTTTGTATAGCCTGTAAACTTAAGAGTGGCTTTATATTTTCAATGGTTGAAAAAGAAAATCAAAAGAATATTTCAAATGTGAAAATTATATGAAATTTAAATCTCAGTGTCTAAAGTTTTCTTGGTACATAGTATGTTTTATTATCTATTAAAGGCCCAGTTTATGAAAATTTGTGCACTCCGAGGTGAGGGGGGTGGTCTCTCAGCCTGGCCTGTACCCTCTTGCAGTCTGGGACCTCTTGGGGGATGTCCACCTGCTGGCTTAGACCCATATCCATAGTGCTGCTGTGGAGGCAGGAGAGGCTCTACCACAGCTGCTGTACTCACAGTTGTCATCCCAGCTTGTGGTTGAGCAGAGCTCCCCCAGTGGTTCTGCATTGAGCATCTGCCCCTTAGTGGTCAGTGTGCATCCCGGCCACCAATAGTTCCCCTGTCGTTCTGCAGTTAGGGTCAATTTGCATATCACACTTTTATTATATAGATTAACTGCTTTGTTGCTATAGCAGCATAGCTGAGTAGGTGCAGCAGACTGTGTAGTCTGCAAGGCCTAAAATATTTACTCTTTGGTCCTTTACAGAAAAGGCTTTTTAGCCCCTGGTTTATATAAACAAAGATTTACAGGCTTATTATAACAGTTGGCAAGGGAACTCATAAAAGGATTGTTTTAAAAATAAATTGCATTTCTATAGAAACAAAACCAGAAAAAAAATTGGAAAGATATTTTTCATCTTCACAAGCCTGTATTTGAATCCCTTACATTAGATAAGTTTCAATGTTTGGGATATTTTGGATTTTTAGAAAGGTGAATATGCTATATTTATGTGTACATGCCATTATATCATGAAAGTTCCATTGAGGTCTTTGTATTATCCCCAAAATGTTAATGCTTCTATAGGTCAGTGCATGAATATTCATTTGAAGTAGGATGAATTAATTCACCAGTTGGTCACATAACTCCATGTCAAATTTTTGCTAGAAATTGGCTAATAAACTTCAGTTCTCAATGTTTTTAGGATATCAAGAAATGGTGGACCTACATTTATAATAGCTACAAAATTATAATGAACTGGGGGAAAGATATCTAGCAAATGATTAATGTGATTTTTAACACTTTTTTTTAAAAGATATTAAAGAAGACTTAAATTAATGCATAGAGAGAACCATAGCCATGAAATAGGAGAGCCAGTTTTTAAAAGATGTCATTTCTTACCTCAAGAGAATTTGTTGTATTAATGAACTTAGTGTAGTTTCAGTTTAAATCATGATAGAGTATTGATTATGATTTCTAATGAAAAGTTTACAATTTCATATGAAGTCAAGAGCAAAAACACAGTGCCAAGAATAGTTAAGACAGTTCTGAAGATAATGAGGGAAGACTTGCTCTACAGATAATAAAGAATTAAGATACAGTAATCAGGACAGTACGATATTGGCAGAATAGTTAAATGCAACAGAGTTATTTAAAAAATAAATATATAAATAAATGCAACAGAGTTAAAGAGCATAAAGTCAAATGCATGCCTATAGACATTTGATTTGTGAAAAAGTAGCCTTTATCCTTAAGGGGATTAAAAAATGAAATTGGACCTCTACTTCAAATCATAAGGAAAAATGAAGACAACTTATGATAAATAAAACTTTAGTAGGAAATATATAAAATGTGTGCTGATTAGTTAATATTTTTATGATTTCAGAGTAGAGAAATAGTTCCTAAATGTGCACGAAAACATTGATAAATTCAATATCAAAATTAAGGATGTGTTTACAAAAAGAAGTGTACTTTATAATAGAATTACGAACTACTAACTTGGAGAAGAAAAATTTTTGTAACAAAGATAACTGACAAGGTATTTTGGATACGTAAAGATTTCCTACATAGGAGTAAAAAAAAAAAAAGAACCCAATTAGAAAAATAAGCAGTAGTCCTGTCTGATTTGGTTACAAATTGGGGATTTCCATGATCCCCTCATCAGTTTCTATAATTTGTTATAATAGATTATGGAATTCAGGGAAACAATGTATAGAGAGAAACATATTGGGGGTCACAACAACATGAGGAACTGTATTAAAGGGTAAGCGGCATGAGAAAGGTTGAGAACCACTGCTCTAATCACATGAATGGTTTCTCTGGCTGCCACTCCACATCCTGAAGCTACCTGGGAGCCAGCCCTTCTGGAGTCAAGTCATTAGTATAAACTCTGGTTGTATGAAAGGGGCTTATTATGTATAACAAAAGGTGCTCCTCATATCTGTCACTCATGAAGTTCTAGGGGTTTTAGGAGCTTTGTCAAGAACCAGCTGAAGACCAGATATGTATTTCTTATGTCAAAATTGGTTTGATTTTATTTTGCTTCATTGTTTACATATCTTACATGTATTGTTTTATGTGCAACAATAGTTCCTAATAGATATTACATTAAAGAAGAAACAATTTATAAGATTTATTTGATTAGAGAAGGTAGAGGGTCTATATGTTTAGAGATCATGGTTGTTAAAATTAGTAAAACGTGTAAGAAGAAATAAGTCTGATTTAGAGATCTAATAGTGGCATTAAAATTTAAAAGATATATCTGTACCACATCATGGTGAATTCTTGGTAAAGATGCTACTCTGGAGTTAAAATTATTTTGGTTAAGGCATGTTACATTTTTGGTGAGATAATTCAACTAGAAAAGGTGTTTACATAAAACTGTGAAATAGAATCTAACGAAGGGCATTTGATTAATGCTTTTTATAAAGTGAAGAATACATTTTCATTATAAATAAAACTGGTTCCTGTGTTTAAAAAAATATGAGATAATGAATAACATTCAAAGAATTTTGAGGTATACCTCAGTTTAAATACCTACTCTGCATTTGATATCCATGTGTCGGCAAATAATTGGAACTTTTTCAGTTTCTGTGGAAATAATACCTCCTAGTATTATTGCTGGGGCTAAATGAGAATATGAGAAGCTCATGGCCTAGTGTCTAGTGTATTTTTTTAAAAGAAGACTTTATAAGGTCTTTGTTTTGCAAGTAGATTTAAGATTTCTTACGATTAAAATCAAACCTTATTACTTTATCTATTAAAGAAACTATTGGGTGCAATTATGGAATTGCTCTTTATTGCCTGCATATTACATCACTTTATTTAGAAATCAGATGAAAGTGTTTTCCCATGCCTAATACTTAATAAGTGTATTCTCTTTCCTACTGACTATTCCTTTTTTTTTGTTATAGATCAACGTAAGAGTGACCACAATGGACGCTGAGCTGGAATTTGCCATCCAGCCCAATACGACTGGCAAACAACTTTTTGACCAGGTATCATTTAACCACATGAAGTATGCAACTTTTGACACCATAGTGTGTACTAGTATGCTATTGCACTTCTGTGTTTTTTTGTACCTTTACTGATAAGCAACATTGTAGAACTGGAACTTGACACAATACCTATTCAGGTTTCTTGAGTAGCTGTAGAGTTACTCTTCTCATTCCTAGATTTAAGGAGTAGGATTTTGTTAAAAAATAACTGTTAGCACGTATACCATATTTAATATCTGCTGTGATGGAGACAAAAAGGAATTCAGATTTTACAAAGTGGAATGTGGCGATGGCAGTAGCAAAGATGGGAATTAGGGGCTATAAGTAGCACCTAACAGGTTAGTGGCTCATTTGTTAGCCTGGAGTTAGAACATGGATGTCATGTTAAGGAACTTGTATTTTGATCTTGTCTTTTTTCTCTCCTGAGTGCACATTTGTGTCCCTTCTGGCATTAAATAAAGAAAAGTCAGTACTTGGAAACTGCCTTCAGAGATCCTGATTTAATTATCTGATGCCTACTTTAAGCCATGACATTTTTTGTTTTGTTTTTTAATTTAAGCTCCCTAGGTGATGCTATATGTAATGTTCTAAGGAATCATATTTTATTGAGGAAAGGAAGAGAATGGGATTGGTGACCCTGGGTCAAGTGATTAAGGTGAATCGATGATTGAGAAGAGGAGGAGAGTGATATATTTTCCATGGCCTGAGACTTCTAACATTTGCATAAACTTTCACTCATGTGCAAGAGCAACAGTTTGTGGTCAGACTAATGTGACCTTAGAGCAGTGCTTTTTAAAGACATGCAATACCTGACTATTTAGTCAGGGGCATTGACCTCTTTCTCCTTAGATTGTCAAATAAAAAATGACAACAGCCAACACAACAAGAGCTGTCCAGTGGGAATGAGTCAAAATTACATCTATTTTGTTCTGGTGAGGTAGCTCAGTTGGTTAGAGTGGGTATATATATGCCAAGATTGGGCATATAAAAGAATCAATCAGTGAATGCATAAATAAGTGGAACAGCAAATCAAAGTTTCTCTTTTCCTTCCTCTCTCAAATCAATAAGTAAAATTTAAAAAATAATTGTACCTATATTTATGTCAGATTGATAAAAATGTATTTTTATGTGCCACAGAATTTTAATAGTTTATGTGTATCATGATAAAGGTTGAAAATCGCTGCCTGAGAAAATGGGGGTGAGTTTCTTGCATTACAGCAATAAATAACCAATCACATATTTTGGTTTTACTAGGTGTCATTCTATCACATACCGATCTAAAATACAATGAAATACATATTTAAAATTCTTGGGAAGTTGTTTCTTTCCTTGACAGAGTGGTATATTTAATCTCCTGGTTAGGTGATTAAGATCGTGATAGTCCCAAGAAAATCTTTTTGGAAGATGAAAGGCTTTTTGTGTGTGTGAGTGATCAAATTTTTAAAACAAAATTATAAGCAACTGCATTTGCCATACATAATGAACTAATATCTTATGAACAGATAGCCACTTTTGTTGATTCTTGTAGGCCCTCTCTTTATAATATAGCCTATCTTTATTTGAATAAAAATGTAAATAGAGTTAGCCTTTATTGTACTTCATAGCAAGTTGAAATGTTATTTACATAATGAATGAAATGCTTGTGGTAGTCAAAAACTAGCCAGCAAATGGACCTTTTTGGTATTGATACTGAGAAATAAAACATTTGTGTCTTATTAAGCAGAATTACTTTAGTTTGGATACCAGGGGAAAAAGGAAACCCCATTTATTTAGTGAAGTAATGTGTAGCAATTCAAAACGTGGGCTCTGGAACCACATCTGCCTACTTTGGAGTCTTGACTACATCTGTTTGACTTCGGACAGATTCCTCTCGTTGCCTCATTTTTCTCCTTTGTTCAATTAGGATGGTGATAGCTTTACTCCCTTAGAAGGTTGTGAGAATTAACTGAGACTCTATGTTAAGTAAACAGACAGCATTTTGAGAGTCCTTAAGGTAACAGGCCAGAAAGGAAGGGGACAGGGACAGGGCAAGGCATGTTACATCCATCAATCCATGTGGGGACTGCAAACTTTGCAATGATGACAATCAATGGAGATAAGAATCAACTCAAATAGTTGGCAGGGACACTTCTTACATCTTTGAAAATATCTATATCAAGTCTGTTTAAATAGACTTCCATCTGCATAATATAACACATTCTGAAAAAACCATCACCACCAATGTGGCCAGTATTGTGCTGGTAAATGTGTTACAACTGGCTCTCAATCAAAAGAAAACAAAACCCTGATTTATAGTATCGGCCAATTTCTGTGGCATAAATTCTCCCTCCATAGCTGATTGCGACAGCTAATGTGATGCCACTAAATGCAGAGCTGAGGAGAAGCGTGCAGTACTACACTATTATATTCCATCAGAAAGACCCAACAGATAGAAATAATGTCAAGAGTCAGAGAACAGTAAAGTGTAGTAAATAATTGAGGAGTAGTGAATTTAGAGTATGTATTACCTTTAGTTTTAATGTAATTTATTCACTTTTAAGATTACATAATTTAATTTTAATAACCAGTTTTCAAAATTCCTGGAAGTTTGTGAGCCAGTAAGAGCAGGCTCCCGCACAAATACTGAATATAGTATAATGATTAAAGGGCATGGCTCATGGATTTGAAATGAGACTCAGCCACTTTTAGGTTTCACTGGTCAAGTTACCTGATCTCTCTATGCCTCCGTGTTCTCACCTGTGTAATTATAGTACCTACTGTATAGAGTTATTGCAAAGATAAAATGAAATCTGTGTATGACACAGCATAGTACCTAAAACAATAATTCACTCAATTTGTTATAAACTGTTACTACCTCAATACGTTGTTGACAAAATTAGTCTACTCATGCTGAAAGAATGAAATTTTATTGATGAGAAAAATATCTTATTTTGCAATCCATATGGAGACAGTTTTGCTTCCCAGGCAGTAGAGGGTAATCTACTACTAGACACTGCAAGGGAGAAAATGACCTCAGTCAACATGATGGAGGCAATGTATTATTAGCTGGATCATAAAGCAGAGAGGATGCCATACGTTCTGGGATACATCTGCATTAAGAGGCTTCACCTCAGGTACTAATTCTGATCAAGTAAGCATCAGACTTAAGATGAATGGTGATGCCGAAACCGGTTTGGCTCAGTGGATAGAGTGTCGGCCTGTGGACTGAAAGGTCCCAGGTTTGATTCCGGTCAAGGGCATGTACCTTGGTTGCGGGCACATCTCCAGTAGGGGACATGCAGGAGGCAGCTGATCGATGTTTCTAACTATCTCTCTCCCTTCCTCTCTGTAGAAAATCAATAAAATATATTTTTAAAAAAATGAATGGAGAGAAGGATTCGGAGGCTGCTTCTAGACTTAGCAGGAATAGAACTTCAATACATAAGCAACAGTTACTATGGTTAATGATGGCGAGAAAAAACACCATGATCTAGACTAATAAGCTAATTAGATCAGCTGACTTCCGGACGACCATCGGCATGTTTTTCCTGACAAAACTGGGCCCAGGCAAAGCCGCCTGCCAGCGGTTCTGGGCAGCAGCACCTGTGGCTGGCTGCGTCCTGGGAGATGGAAAAGCCGTCCACTCCATGGTCCCAGGTGCCAGCATCTGCAGCCTGGGCAAAACTACCTGCCTACTGTTCCCTGTAGCTGCAGCCGGCCCAGGAGAAGCTGACCTGGGTCCTGGTGCCTGTGGCCAGCCAGAGGGAGGGAAGCCTGGATCCCGGGTACGGGGTCAAGGCATAGGTGGTTAGGAGCAATCAAGCCAGCAGGGGAGCATTTAGGGGCAATCAGGCTGGCAGGCAGAAGTGGTTAGGGGCAATCAGGCAGGTGAGCAGTTTGGAGCGAAGGTGAGCGGTTAGGAGCGAAGGTGAGCGGTTAGGAGCCAGCAGTCCCAGATTGTGAGAGGGATGTCCCAGATTGGAGAGGGTGCAGACCTGGCTGAGGGACGTTCTCCCTCTTCCCCCAGGCACGCACCGGGCCACTAGTATTTCATGTTGTAAATGAAGGTTTAGATTAAGGAATATTGTTACCTGTTAATGGGCCCTTTCAAAAATTCTTGAAATTTTTTTTTAAATTATGTTTTTACTTAGTTCATAGAGGAACAGTGAGGGAGAGATCAGTGATCAGAGAGAATCATTGATCACTTGCCTCTAGCACACCCCCCCCCCACTCCCCCAATTGGGGATTGAGCCCACAACCTGGGCATGTGCCCTGACCGGGAATCGAACCCTCACCTCCTGGTTCATGGGTTAACTGCTCAACCAGTGAGCCAACATCAACCGGGCTCAACAGTTTTTATAATCGCTATTCTGTTTTCTGACAAATTGTCTTGATCCAAGAATGCAAGGATTTAAAAGCAGGCTTTATCTTGGGTATAGTGAGTAATGGGGTGACCTGGCAGGTAGGTGGGTTCAGGGTCAGGCCTGGAGCAGACCTACAATTAGGGATCCTCTCAAGTAAGGGTACATAACTACATCAGTCTACCTGCAGCAGTCTCTCTTCTAATGACTTTGGCTTGAGGCCAGCTGTTGTGTTGTGGTGGCTCTAGTTGAGTGTTTATAGTTCTTTCTTTGCTCCCTGATGACTCTTCCTTCACTACCTGCCTCTTGCAGCTTCTACCTGTGGGATTAAAGTAGTGTGTTCATACCCCAAGTAGTGTCCAATATGATTTGTTAGGATGCGAGAAAAAATTTATATTTTTGTATTTCCTCTTTAAAATTATATGCTTTATAATATACTAGAGGTGTGGTGCACGAAATTCGTGCGCTGGTAGGGTCCTTAGGTTTGGTCAGTGATTGGGGCTTTCTGGTTGCCTGCCTGGGCCTTCCTTCGTTCCATGCTTCCCCCTGGTGGTCAGCGCACATCATAGCAAGTGATTGAACTCCTGGTCTCCCAGTTGAACAACTGAGGGGACATTTGCATATTAGCTTTTTTGTATATAGTCTAGATGCTCGATGCATGAAGATTCTTGCTAGAATGGGCCGGCCTTCCCCTGGCTACCAGCACCGCCTTTGCTCCAGCAGGAGCCGCCTTTCTGCCTTCCCATGCTGCTCAGAGGCCCCGAGCAGCTGGGACAGTGCGGAATGCCGCCATCGTTGCCATGGCAATGACAAAAGCATTGTCCCCCAGCTGCTCAGTGCCTGCATATGTATAATAAGCTATTATCTTTGTTGGGTTAATTTGCAAGCCCACTCCTGATTGGCAGGGGGGCTGTTGCAAAGGTACAGTCAATTTTCATCTTATTTATTTATTTATTTATTTATTTTTTAATTAAATCTTTATTATTCAGATTATTACATTTATTTCTCTTTTTTCCCCTCCATAGCACCCCTCCACCCAGCTCCCACCCTTCCCTCTGCCCTTACCTCCCTCTCATTGACCTCATCCATAGGTGTATGATTTTTGTCCAGTCTCTTCCTGTACACCCCTCACCCCTTTCCCCCTGAAAATTATCAGTCCACTCCTTTTCTGTGCTCCTGATTCTATTATATTCACCAGTTTATTCTGTTGATCAAATTTTTAATTCACTTAATTTTTAGATTCACTTGTTGATACATATGTATTTGTTGTTCATAATTTTTTGTCTTTTACCTTTTTCTTCTTCCTCTTCTAAAAGAGTACCTTTCCTCATTTCATATAATACTGGTTTGGAGTTGATGAACTCCTTTAGCTTGTTCTTTTCTGTGAAGGTCTTTATCTGCCCTTCAATTCTGAATGATAGCTTTGATGGGTAGATTATTCTTGGTTGTAGGTTCTTGCTATTCATCACGTTGAATATTTCTTGCCACTCCCGTTTGGCCTGGATCGTTTCTGTTGAGAAATCAGCTGACAGTCGTATGGATGCTCCCTTGTAGGTAATTAACTGTTTTTCTCTTGCTGCTTTTAATATTCTCTTTGTCTTTTGCTCTTGGTATTTTAATTATGATGTATCTTGGTGTAGTCCTCTTTGGATTCCTTTTATATGGGGTTCTGTGTGCTTCCTGGACTTTAAGTCTATTTCTTTTACCAGATGTGGGAAGTTTTCAGTCATTATTTCTTGAAACAGGTTTTCAGTATCTTGCTCTCTCTCTTCTTCTGGCACCCCCACAATTCTGATGTTGGCACGCTTGAAGCTGTCCCAGAGGCTCCTTACATTATCTTCACATTTTTGGATTCCTTTCTCTTCTTGCTTTTCCAGTTGAATGTTTCCTGCATCTTTATATTTCAAATTTTTGACTTGATTCTTGCCTTTCTCTAGTCTGCTGTTAGGACTCTGTATAATAGTTTTTATTTCAGTCAGTGTATGTTTAATTTCCAGTTGGTCCTTTTTCATCTCCTCTTGGCTCTCGCTAACTTTATCCAACTTTTCTAGCATATTCTTAAAAAACCTTATAAGCGTGGTTTTGAACTCTATATCCAGTCGTTTCTTTTCCTCCATTTCTTTTGTTTGTGATCCTTTCCCTTGTCTTGGCATTTTCACTATGCCGGGAGAAATTCTGTTGGATTCAGCCTTATGATACCAGACTGTCAGACTTTCAAAACTGCAGAAGCCTCTAGCTTGGGATGGGTGGAGTCTCAGGGCTTAAGGGACCGCCTTGCCTTTCAGTCGGCCGGCCCCTGAATCTCACGTGACTGGGTAATCACTGGAGCGGTTCTTGTGCACGAGCGCCCGCAGTGCCTCTAGACTGCTGCCTTTCTGGCTCCCCTACGCCCCAGGACCACACGAGTTTAGGTCCTCAGGGTTTCACCTGAAACTGGGGCTTAGTGGAGTCAGAAGTGGCATGTTTGGGGGGGTCTGTCTCCCGCCCACTTGCATAAGCCAGCGGCACAATCAGCAGTCTGTCCTCTGCTCGTAGTGCTGTGCGCGCCAGCAGACCTCTGATCCTTTGCAACTCCCCTAAATTTCCGTGCACCTCTCCCTTTTCACAGTCCAAACTGTCCCCGTATGAGTTTTGGCTGGATCTGGGATTTAGTGTCATAAGATAAGGGGTTCAATGCCTTTGAGAGTCTCCGTTTCCCTCCTGCCAGAAAAAACGAGCCAGGGGCTCTGGCACCCGCTCTCTCTACGCGCGCGTCTCCGTACCTCAGCTTTTTGCAGCTCCTCTGGTTCTCCTTGAGCCCCTCTCTTTCCCTCTAGTTGTAGAATTTCCATTCAGCCAGCTTTCCTGTGGTTCTGGATGATGTCCATTCTGTCTTTTAGTTGTAGTTTTGAAATTGTTGCGCGAGGCAGCAGTCTAGGTGTTTACCTATGCCGCCATCTTGGATTCTCCTCCAATTTTCATCTTACTCTTATTATTGTAGATGTGTGACAGCATGTGCATAATTTATGAATATGCATGTATTGTAATTATGTGCTCAAGCATTTTTTTACTTATACAAGGTGGGGCAAAGTAAGTTTATAATTCATACGGAAAGTAACAATACAACACAAGAAAAAAACACTGCTTTGTGTACTCACAAGTGGGAACCTACTTTTGCCCCACCCTGTAAAGATAGGTGATTGAAAGTTTCTGAGAACATTTCCAGAAAAAGGCAGAGAGCTGCTGAAAATATAAGGCCTCCTCAAGAACTTGACAGCTGAGCTCTCTTGCTCTTCCTGGTGTTTGTTGTGACAGTCTAAAGTTAAAGTACTGTCCCTGCTGCCTGCTGTGGTAAATCCATCCCCCTTATTTAGAATCACACAAAGTCTGGAGGCAAAAGCATAGGCCCGCTACCTGAATACACTGCTGTTTATTGCTCTTGACCTGGGTAAATTCCCTACCTCTTCCACTCTGAGCTGGAATGTTTGCTATGGCTCTGTTGGGACAGCCTTTATTTTGCCAGAGTTATTAAATGATCACCAGATCATTTTGTCCATGTTAAAGTTTTGTTGTTTGGCATTGATTAACTTTTGCATCAGTATGAGTTTTTATATCCTATATTATCCAGAAATTTCTGTGTTGTTTTTTGTGGTAACCTTCCTTAACACAGCTAACTGATTTTCCTATTTTTAATTTTGTGTGTGTCATTTCAGTGAAATTTTTCAAGAGAGGAAAAGTGAACTAAAGGGTTCAGTTTGCTGTCTTGAAACCAAAAGCCTACCATGTTTTTAGATTTAAAAAATAAACCAAGAATATCACTTAAGAACTAATGTTGACTCTTTGTGTAAAGCTTTTAAAATGTTAAACTCTCAGCTCCTCTAGCTCAGTTCTCTCACTTTATTTTACATATAGATTAAAAAAAATATGCTATGTTAAGTGTTGGGACACTCCTGACTGTGGGATCTAGCTCACCACTTTATTCACTCTTAATACTTTTTGAGTGCCTACCACAGGCTAATCATTCTTTGAGATGTATATTAAGGTAAATAAGGGAAAAAACCTCTGTCTTTAATTTCAGATAGTCAAGGAGAATAAATAGATATACTGCTAATTCAGTTAATTATAATGTGATACAGTAAATGTTCTAGTATAGGTGAAGTACCATGGGAATGTCAAGGAACAAGTGATTCATTTTATCTGGATAATAGAAGAGCTTAATTCACAGAAAGTATGTCAGTTGAGCTGAGCCTTGAGGAGTAAATTATTCAACAGGTGGTAAAAGTACAGAAGAAACATTCTAGGCAGAAGAAAAAGCGTGAGCAAAGCCGTACAGGGGTAAAATTCATGGCATGTTCTAATAATGTTTTTTTGCTCAAAGAATGAATTGGGGGTGAAAGCACTAGCTGGAATACCTAGAGCGTGGCATTTAAATATTTTCAATGAATCTTAACACCAAAGTAGTACTATTTTTGCCATGCCTTACCCCAGTGCTCTGCAAACTCATTAGTCAACAGAGCCAAATATCATTAGGTTCAATGATTGAAATTTCTTTTGAGAGCCAAAAACCGACTTATGTGCATGGGCCATGAAGTTTCAATTGCAGTGTATGTATGCGCCTGCATGTGGTATTTTGTAGAAGAGCCACACTCAAGGGGCCAGAGAGCTGCATGTGGCTCACGAGCCACAGTTTGCTGACCATTGCCTTAACCAAGAGTATAGTTGTGAGGGTAAATTGGACATAGGGGTGCATATATTTTTTTCAAATCAGTGTTTAGGGTTTCTTTGGATATATACCCAGAAGTGAGGTTACTGGGTCATAAGGCAGTTCCATTTTTTTTAGTTTTTTGAGGAACCTCCATGCTCTTTTTCACAGTGGCTGCACCAGTCTGCATTTGTTATGGGGATAAATTGAAATAGGAAAATGGGATTTTGACAACTTTGTATCTGTTTCCCTAAACTCTTGTCCTCTTTTGGGATCATGATGGGAGTGGGCAGGAAAAGGAGGTACAAAAAGTGAATCAAATAGGATTGAAATGACACTATCAAATTTAATATACAAACCTGAATTTAAGTTTTAGGAAATGTTCCTTTAATTAATATGTTAAATTTAGCAAAGAGCTTCTGTATAGCAAAGGAGTATGCCTGTAATAGCTATGTAGTTCTGTTTTTCTTTTGAAGTATAGTTCCATAGTTAAAAGTATGAATGTAGAACTGAAATTGACTTTTTTTTTAGGTGGTGAAAACAGTTGGTTTGCGTGAGGTCTGGTTTTTTGGGCTGCAGTATGTGGACAGCAAAGGTTATTCTACATGGCTTAAGCTAAATAAAAAGGTAAAGTATGTATAATGGGACAATTAACTAATAATTAGGCTATTTCAAGGTTAATTGTCTTGAATTTGTATCAGAAAAGCTTAGTTACTGATCAGGCCTCCCTTTTTTTTTTTTTTTTTTAAATATTTTATTGTTTTTTTACAGAGAGGAAGGGAGAGGGATAGAAAGTCAGAAATATCCATGAGAGAGAAACATTGATTAGCTGCCTCCTGCACGCCCCACACTGGAGATGTGCCCGCAACCAAGGTACATGCCCTTGACCGGAATCGAACCTGGGACCTTTCAGTCCACAGGCCGATGCTCTATCCACTGAGCCAAACCAGTTTCGGCTGATCAAGCCTCCTTTTGCAGTTATCTCTGGATCATTAAAGGTGTCATCATGTCTTTTAATTCAATAAGTCACCATCAACTTATCTTAGAAAAAGAAATACTCACTTTTCCTATTTGAGAATTTAAAATGTAAGAATATTATTAGTGTAACATAGTACAGATTTTGATTGAAACGTCTCAAGAGAAGTTTCATTTGGTTACTAGATAGGACCTGTGAGTTATAGATCATATTTGTGAGCATAGAATCGTCTCATATTTTTTACAGCTTTCAAATCTAACTTACAGATTAAGAATCGTATTGCTGTTTTACATCTACTTTTAGAAAGAATTTGATGAGACTAGATTTAGTTATTTTGAACTTAAGATTTTTGTTGAATACTTGAAATTACTGTTCCAGGTGACACAGCAAGATGTTAAAAAAGAGAATCCTTTACAGTTCAAATTTAGAGCTAAATTCTTTCCTGAAGATGTTTCTGAGGAATTAATTCAAGAAATAACCCAAAGACTCTTCTTCTTGCAAGTTAAAGAAGCTATCTTAAATGATGAGATTTATTGCCCACCTGAAACTGCAGTCCTTCTAGCTTCCTATGCTGTCCAGGCCAAGTATGGAGACTATAACAAAGAGGTTCACAAACCAGGCTACCTGGCTAATGATAGACTCCTCCCCCAGCGGTAAGTGAAACATGTTCTTACGTTATATTTTCTGAAAAATTACATTTCAGTCGTTTGTCAATCGAATTTTTTTATTTTTTTATTTGTTAGGTTTCAGGTTGTCAGGTGAATCGGAGTATAGTTTTAAAAATCATGACTTAGTAGCTATGTAGGTTTATATTGTGCGCAACTACTAAACCTTCTGCCTCTTCTCATTTTCACAAGATAAGCAATAAATAGAGATTAGAGCATAGGGGAGGATTCGGTGTCACTGCTTGGTAAAAACACAGGCAGATAATGTGTTTAATAAATGCCTGTGGAATAATAACTAATAGCCTGTGTGTCCTTCATAGAATAAAAATTAAGTTTCTTAAAAAGGCATTTTAAAGCTAGTTTTCAGACTAATAGTCTCGTACACTCTTCTTATCTACAGTATAGTGCTGCCACTGTAAGTTTAAAGTAGCATAGCATGAGGGAAAAAAATCATTAGGCAGGAGACTTAGATTTTGAGTACTGATTCTGCTCTTTGCTAGTTATGTGATCGTGGGTGCAAAAACCCAACATCCCTGATATCTGAATCTGCATAATGGGGATGACAATTCTGCTCTGCCTACCCTTTAGTTTATGACGACTTTACATGAACTGTGCAGTGTACAGTTTTAATTGTGAAGTGTGCCACAAGTGTTAGTTGGTAGCATTACTGTATTACTTTAGAAATTTAGGAAGTGTAGCATCAGATATTACTTTTAACTATCTCAATTCTTGGTTATAGCACACATGTCTCTGATAATAGAATATACGTGAAGATCTCTTAGAAACAGATCTGTTCTTAGTTCAAATTCTCAAGTTTTAAAATTTCTATTTAAATTCAAAACTGTATATCTTTAATCTAAAACTTCAGTTCTGTACCACTTCTCATAGTAGGTAAGCTCTTAGATGTAGTTTCTTTTTCATAGGTACTAAATATGAAGAAAGACTAAGCTGGGTTAATGTCTACTTTTATTTTCTTTGATTATAGGCATTAGTGTTTATTTTCATCCAACAAAGTGTATTCTGTTGATATAAGCTTTATAAGTTATTAAGTGCCATGGCTTTAATATTTGATTATTAAATACTAGAGACCCGGTGCACGAAATTTGTGCACAGGGGTGGGGGGGTCGTCCTTCAGCCCAGCTTGCACCCTCTCCAATCTGGGACCCCTCTCACAATCCAGGACTGCTGGCTCCCAACTGCTCACCTACCTGCCTTCCTGATTGCCCCTAACTGCTTCTACCTGCCAGCCTGATTACACCCTAACCACTCCCCTGTCAGCCTGATTGATGCCTAACTGCTCCCTTGCCAGCCTATTTGCCCCTAACTGTCCTCCCCTCCGGGCTTGGTCACCCCTAACTGCCCTCCCCTGCAGGCCTGGGTCGCCCCCAACTGCCCTTCCCTGCAGGCCCAGTCACCCACAACTTCCCTACTCTGTAGGCTTGATCACCCCCAACTGCCCTCCCTTACAGGCCTGATCCCTTCCAACTGCCCTCCCCTGCTGGCCGTCTTGTGGTGGCCATCTTATGTCCAAATTGGGGCAGGATCTTTGATCACATGGGGGAAGTCATCTTGTGTGTTGGAGTTATGGTCAATCTGCGTATTACTCTTTTATTAGATAGGCTAGAGGCCTGGTGCATGGGTGGGGGGCAGCTGGTTTGCCCTGAAGGGTGTCCCAGATTAGGGTGGAGGTTTCCTTGAGGCATGGGGTGGCCTGGGAGAGGGATCTGTGGTGGTTTGCAGATCAACCATCCCCCCCCAGTGACCCAAGTGGAGGCCCTGGTATCTGGGATTTATTTATTTTCTACAATTGAAACTTTGTAGCCTGGAGCAGAGCCAAGATTTCTGCTTGCTCCATGGTGGCAGCCATTTCTGTTGTAATTTATTTATCTTCTATAATTGAAACTTTGTAGCCTTAAGCAGAAGCCTTTGAAGGTAAAACAATGCATGTTGTTTACCAAAAGAATCAGGAATCTGAGATACTTATTAATCTGTGTGTTTGTCTGTTTTTTATTTCTATTCTAACCCCAAATTCTTTCTTTCAGATTTTTAAAAATATGTTTTCAAACATCCATGAGAAAAATATCATTGTTCAGATGCCTCCTATACATACACCCACTACTGGAGATTGAACCCACAACCCCAGGGATGTATGCCCAGACTGGACATCAACTAGAGACCTCTTGGTTCATGGGTTGATGTTCAACTACTGAGCTACTTTGGCTGGACTTCTCAGATTTTTTAAGCACTGAATTAAAAAATTGAGTATTGGCAATTGTAGAATTTCATTTCAGATAAGATTTAGTTTTTATTTTTAGTTGAGTTATAATTTATATATAATAAATTATATTTAGTTAAGTTATAATTTATATATATAAATTATATACACAGATATGTTTTAAGTCAGTACATAAGGCAAATATTCTGTATAATCAGAATTATCTTGAACAATTTCTTAATTGTTCATCAAAAATAATTTTATCTCAACAAGTATAACATAGTTGTTCTTCAGTGTTAAATCAGATTCATATTTGGTTGAGCACCAGATGAAGTAATTGGTTTACAATTCATAGTCGTGTGACTTAAAAACATTGTAAACACAATGAAATTACACTTAAGCACAATTTCTTATTTATTTTTTAAAATAATCTTTTAGGTATGTTTTTATTGATATCCAGAGGAAGGGAGAAGGGAGAGAGAGAGAAAAATCAGTGATGAGAAAGAATCATTTGTTGACTGCCTCCTGCATACCCCCTACTAGGGGATCAGGCCTGCAACCTGGGCATGTGCCCTTGACCGGAATTGAACCAGGGACCCTTTAGTCCACAGGCTGACACTCTATCCACTGAACCAAACTGGCTAGGGCCAATTTCTTCTTTTAAATGCATGTGTGTTGTAACCACTCCGTTTAAAAAGAAGATAGCACATGCTCTTTAATAAGGTCTTTGCTACTGAAAGTACAGTCAGCTGGTCTTCAATTTAATTGTTGTGGAGAGCTAATTCCAGTATCTAAGATTAAAAGTGATTCACTGAAATGTTAGAATAGTACTGATTTTTCAGTTAAGAATGGAAAAAATACACAGTAATTGCTTATTTCATGTTCGGTATATAGCACACTTTTACTCATTATGTAAGTATGAGGAATTAGTAATCAAAAGGTATTTGGTGATTATAAATCATAGTAATTTGATGATTTTGATGGATGCCTTTAATTGTTACATTAAAAAAACACAGAGAAGCAATCTGTTCTCCCACAGTGTAGAATTCATTTAGTTTTCTGATGATATGAATATTTAGCTCCAGTAGATAGTACTTTTCTCCTTTAAAAAGAGCTTGATATACATAGATTTTTATATCCCAGGTTTCTGACTTGGGCATCTGGATGGTTGATAATACCCTTTTGACAAGGTAGTAGGGATAAGAACACATTTCACAGGAGGGAGATTTCAGTTTTGAAACTATTGAGTTTGTAATATCTGTAGTATAATCAAGAGAGAGCTAGTATTCATTGGTAAATGTGTGTTCAGATCTTGAAGAGCAAGCAGTTTGAGCTATGATAGTTTTGGGAGTAAATAGCACAAAAAATAGAAATGAAAGAGATGGACCTTAAAGTCCTCTTGGATATACAGAATTAAGAGAAAGGCCTGGGATAGACCTTGTTGGAACTTTACTTTTAGTAAGTACAGAGGAAGTATATTGAGATTAATACCAGAGGATGTTAC
Source organism: Lasiurus cinereus (assembly GCA_011751065.1). NCBI lineage: Eukaryota > Metazoa > Chordata > Mammalia > Chiroptera > Vespertilionidae > Lasiurus > Lasiurus cinereus. The sequence continues at coordinate 28,300,822 of JAAGEH010000005.1, forward strand.
ATCATGGAAGCCAAGGTAAAAGAATGCTTTAAGGTCAGCAGTGTCAAATAATACAAAGAGGATGAGTATGAGGGAAACAAATATGTCTTTTGGGAATAACAGTAAGGTGATTGGTAGTGACCTTAAAAAGAAACAGTTTCAGTAAGTGTTGAGGAATGAAGCCAGACTTTGGTAGACGAGGGGCAGCGACTATGAGGTATGGAATTGAAGGATAGTGAATATAGACAGTTCTCAAATGAAGTTTGCTATTTTTAAAAGAAGAAAACTAAGAGTAGCAAAGCATGAGTTTATAGACATGTTCTGTAAAAATGGGAAAGAATTGATTTTTAATTTCCTGTAAAAATGTTTGAGTACTCTTCAGTACTGACAATGAGCATATAGTGGTGAGCAGTATCCATGTGCTCTTTCCCTCTATAACATATAAGTATAGATGCTAATAATGTAGGCAGGAAACAATAAATATATCTCCTGCCATAAAGGGTGGAGTGAAGATGCTGAGAAAGTAGAGAGAAAAGTAATTTAAAGGCCCAGATAGAGTAACAGTGAAGTTGAATAGATTGGCCTTATGCGTGAAGAAAGACAGGCCAGAAGAAAAAGGGAGTAGGAAGTCTGGGATACTTGCAAATTAGTCATGCATATTTAATAATACAAGTGCATTATGCAAAGTGCAAACAAATGATATTGGAAATACAAGGTATAAAAGCCTATAGCAGAAATCTTAGTGGCATCCAGTCATATCTTCAGATTTAGTTAACATCTGGATACCAGCAATTAGCTGAAGTGATTATGCCTTCAAGGCTCTTTGCACTTCTGTTGGTGAGCAGGGGTCAGATAGCAAGAGAAGGGAAAAAGACAAGAAAAATGTGGAAACTTAAGTGCTATGAGGAAGAAGTCAAAACTCCTTTCCCCAAAAGCAAGGGCTGCAAAAAAGAATACATAAAGGAGCAGTTTGTAATAAGAAAGTAATAGTCTTAGACCCCATTAAGGAATCTACTTTCAATAGTAACTTGTCCAGGGGAATATTGCACGTTAATATTTCTTTGTATTGCCAAGAAATTCCTAGGTTTCATGTAAACTTTTTATATAGCAAAATAACATACTGATTGCTTTTGCAATCAATAAAATAGGACCGATAATGAAAGAAATAATTATTATATGACCCAAAGAGAATATAAATACATACTTTATAGCTTGCATAGTAGGTAAATTATATGCATGTTGAATCTGCTGATTTAGTATTATACTATTAGTAATAGAAAATATAGTTTGTGTGTTTTTATATTTGCATAATAAACACTGGGAAGAAAAAAACTAAAGAAAAATTATTTGGAGTTTATGGGTGGGAGAAAAGTATAACTTTCCACTTTTATATAAAGTATTGCCTATAGAAAATTAATTTTAACAGCAAAAAAGTACATAACAGTAAAAGAAGAATTAAGGCCTAAGAATTCTGACTTTCAATCTGTTCTCTAATTTTTCCATTAATGAATGAGTTATTTTTCCATTCTGTCCAATATTTTATTCATTTGAATTCTTACAAATTATCTATATAATAACTTTTAAAGCAAGTTTTATAAAATAATTTCAGGATCCTAAAAACTTTTTATGCTATCTAATAAAGAGGGAATATGCAAATTGACTGTCACACTGTTACAAAGATGGTGGCACCCACAGTAGAGGCGGGGTTTCCATAACACAAGATGACTGCGCCCACAGTGGAGGCCAACTTCCCGTAATAAGCCTTAATGAGCAATCAGCAGGAACATGAGGCTGTGTGGTGCTGGGTTGGGGCAGGGGACCTGAGACTGTGCCCCCCTCCCTGGTGGGGCTTGACAGGGGACCTCAGGCTGCATCCCCAGCCTTGGCGCTGGGCCAGGGGGGACCTGAAGCTCCACCCGCCCCCCCTGCCCGGCGGGGCTTGACAAGGGTAATACCGGCTGGATCTGGATCTTGCCCAATGGGGTGTGGCCAACTGGGTCTGGGTCTCGTGCGATTTTGAGGTACCACAGGTGGGTGGGGATTTGACTCTGGGTCCCACAGTGTGCCCCAAACTCTGACAGGAGAAAGATTTTTATATACACTTTACTAATTTTCTTTCATCTCTGACACTTCTATTATAGAGAAAGGGCAAATAGCAATATTAAAATATTAATAATTTTAATAATTATTCCCCCTTTAATGTGCACAAATTTCGTGCACCGGGCCACTAGTTTTTTGATAATTGTAGATATGCGTGCATTTTTAAAATTGTGGAAAAATCCTATGTATCCTTCTTCCAACTCTCCCTTGCATAACTTCAATACAGTGTCACAATCATAATACTGACATTGATATAATCTACCTAACTTACTCAGATTTCATCAGTTTTAAATGTAATCATTTGTGTGTGTTTATTCTAGGCATTTTATTGTATATAGATTTCTTTGACAACGAGCACACTGAGGATTAACTTTTAAAGAATATTAACTTTTCAGTTTACAGGGTCATTTTCATTTATTTTTTCTTTTTTTCATTATAGTGTTTTGGAGCAACACAAATTGACAAAAGAGCAGTGGGAAGAAAGAATACAGAACTGGCATGAAGAACATAGAGGAATGCTAAGGTATTTGGATGTCTGTTTTAGTGTTTTTCTTAAAGTATTTTATTCTATAACATTATTATATCATATTATCCTTAAGAGATCATTTGACTTATATGAATAAAGCACTAAGTTTTAATTCAGAGTATTTTTGAAATTTGCTATTACTCTTACTTAAACATATTGTAATAAGCTTTATTTCAACAGGGAAGATTCTATGATGGAATACCTGAAGATTGCACAAGATCTAGAAATGTATGGAGTCAACTATTTTGAAATAAAAAATAAAAAAGGAACTGAATTGTGGCTAGGTGTTGATGCTTTGGGTCTCAATATTTATGAGCATGATGACAAGTAAGTAAATAGTGAATTAGTCATTAATCAGTTGGCTTGATTATCCTTACTGCTTTTTTCCAAATGAAAAGATTAGTTAATGTCACATAGGCTTTCGGATATCATATTTTCATTGTCTCAACATCTTGCAGTTTTAGAGTTTACTTGGTGTATTTATCAAAATGGGAGGATTCATTTATATTTGAAGTGTGCTTCTTGAACCCTTATAAGTTATGTCTATTAAAATTTGTCCCCCCAATAGTTGAATAATTTTTTAAATGTCATACCTGGCATATAGGTTGAAATTAAAATTAGCATCTATACGAAATCAGGTGCAATGAGACAATGAAATTAAAAGATGTGTGATTTATTGTGTTTTGTAACACCTTTTTATTGAACATTTATAGGAATTGTTTTGAGTATTTTTGACACTAGTAAAATAGAATATTCCTGTGTTAAAAATAGTGAACAGTGTAATTTTATTTTGAAATTGACCATGTTTTTTTATATTAATATAAAATTCATCAAGCTCTTTCAGCCCTTTTTAGGAATGATAGCTGAAATTGCTTCATACCTTTCTTTAATTTATTTACCGTGCTATGCAAGCATTCAAATCTGCCAGCAGCACCTTTTACAAAGTCATTTCTCTATTCTGGATTGGTTCCAAAATTTTAGTTTTATTATTACACATATCTAATAAAATACACATTTCTAAGTATATACATGATGATTCTAAAAGAGAGCATTTTATTAAGTTTACACTGGTATATTTTTTCATTTATGTCACAAAGCAAATTAAAATGGTATATCATTCAGGAGGGAAAGTTTTGAAATTTTTGAAAAGCAAAAATAACTTTCAGACTATTAAGAAACTTAACCCCACTGAAAAGAAGAAATGGTGGAACTTGAAAATGACTTCAGGTTTTCTCTCTGCACAGAATATAGTCAAACACTACTGCAAGTTAAATATTTCACCCTTTGTTCTCCCTGCATGATCTGTAATAACCTGCTTTGTGTTGATATTTACTGCTGTGTTGTTGACAGTTACCTGAAAGAGAAGTTACGGTGCTTCACTGGGCTGGAAAACTTTAGCTAAATCAGAAAGCAGGTTTAATTAAGCAAGTTTGTTCTATATTTATAAAAGGCTAAGTTGACTCACTCAGGCACAATACATATAAAGCTCTTGTGCCAATCGCACATGTGTGTTTCAGTTTGTCATTGTCGATGGTGAATTTGGTTGACACTTCTATTATAAAGGGCGAATAGTGATATTAAGATATTTCTTCTAATTAATTTCCTTTCAATGTGCAAGAATTTGTGCACTGAGCCACTAGTTATATATGTAGATACAGATAAAGATGGGGAATATGAAAGAGGCAGGGGTTAGCTTAGGGCAGGAGGGAGAGATTGGGGATTGTGGACAAAGGTTTCTTTGGTCTTTTATGTAATTGCTTAATTTCTTTCAAAAAATACATTTTTAATGATTTTAGAGGAAGAAAGAGAGAGAGATAGAAACATAGATGAGAGAGAAACATCTATTGGCTGCCTCCTGTACGCCCCCTACTGGGGATGGAGCCTGCATCCTGGGCATGTGGCCCTAATTTTAAATCAAACCGTGACTGTTTAGTGAATGGATCGATGCTCAACAACTGAACCACACTAGCCGGGCTAATTTCTTTTTATGATGAGAATGTATTTAACTATTTATATTTCCTTTTTATAAATATGCATATATTTATTGATTTCAGAGAAGAAGGGTGAGGGAGAGAGATAGAAACATCAGTGATGAGAGAGAATCATTGAATGGCTGCCTCTGTCACAACTCCCTACCAGGAATTGAGTATGCAACCCTGGCATGTGCCCTGACTAGAAATCGAGCTATGACCTCTTGGTTGATAGGTTAACACTCAACCACTGAGCCTTGCCATTCAGGCCCAAATTTTTTTAAGAATAGGGTTCAACTTTAAAGGTTAGTTAGGTTCTTTTATAGTCTCTGTTACTGGTTATCTTTGTGACCCTGGTCAAGTCCTGGTCAAATTATTAACTGAAATTTGTATAACTGCTAGGGTCACCTCACAGGATTGTTGTGAGAATTATACGAGGAAATTGCTTTAGAATTTATAAAAGTAACATGTAAATGTAGTGTATAATGTTACCTTAAAAGTAGTGTTCTTACAGCCTCCCTTTTAAGTAGGTATTTTTGGCTTACTTTGGTGGCCACTAGGGCACAGTATAAAGCATGCATATTGAATGAAGTGTTTTTGGTAGAAAAAATTATTTGCTGTACTATAGTCAGTCTGCTTAAGAATTAAAAGGACAATAAATAGATAGAAATTTATACTCTTATCAGAACGCTGACTAAATTTGCCTTTTGGCCAACATAGATGCTACAGTCATTTTGTGTTCTTGTAATTGGAAACAATGATGCATTTGATGGGTAGTCTGAAACAGTAAAATATACGAAAAGCAGAAATAAAATTGCTTGTTCCAGTCTGGTTTTCTAAATCTCTGTATGTAGGGTGGTAAACAGGAGCATCTGTTTTATACTCATAGAGTTGGAATTTCAGTTCTATTTATCCAAACATTTGTGTATAGAAGTGTTTAAAATTTTTTTGTCGGAGATATGTCACATACTATAAAACTAAACCTTTAATTTATTTTTTTATTATTATTAATCCTCTCCCGAAGACATGATGAGAGAGAGAGAGAGAGAGAGAGAGAGAGAGAGAGAGAGAGAGAGA